>JAZDUH010000342.1:9635000-10080000 GCA_036419115.1 Scarus forsteni
TCAAAACTAGACCGAACTGAAATCAATCATTATCAATCAATCAATCAATCAAACCTCATTGTATAGCTTTTCTCATACAAAATTTTGTAGCACAAAGTGCTTCACATAGGAATAAAGAAATAAATGAAAATAATAAAAAGCAGAGAATTGAATACAATGAAAAATACAACCCACCCTCGCAATCCACACACGTCATACGCACTCACTTACACACATTTAAAGACATGAGGAAGGGATTCTAACAGAAAACAGAGTAAGAGGACTGAGGAAAAGAAGTAGAAAGAAAAATGAAGGAACACTGGAGCTAAGACTAAAATAACAATAAAAAATTCTGATAAGAAATAAAATAAAAAAATAAATAAGCATGCTGTATGGAAATAAGTAGGTAAATAGAATACAATCTTAAATAATAATATGGTAAAATTAGATATAAATGCACTGAAGTAAGAGTGGAAAGAAAGTCAATAAAAAGATAATACAATTTCAAACAATAAATCTGAACTAAATTGAATAATAAAACATACTAAGGGGGTTAAAATGAATATATAAATGAGATTAAATAATAATCATAATTATTATTATTATTATTATCATTATAATTATAATAATAATAATAATACATATAATCAGCTAAAAGCTAGACTAAAAAGGTAGGCATTGAGTTTGCTTTTAAAAATATGAACAGTAGGTGCTGCTCTCAAAATTAACTCAAAATTTTGTTGGTAAGATAGTAAGACTGCTCGAATGTAATGTGTTACATACGCCTACTACCACATTCCCAGTCTCATAAGTCTTTATAGTAATGGTTCTTTAAAGCAGCACTACGGAAGATCTCCACTTGACCGGATAAAGAACTCAACTACCCATGAGCTCCAGCGCGCGCATTCTGTCGTAAGGATACAGATCTGCCGGTCGCGTGCATTTGTTTTGTAGGCGAATCACAGAAGCCAGGACTTTGCTAAAAGTATTCTTCTGTCTTCAGCGGCTGTTTGCAGGATGGGTAGCGACGAGGTAATGTATTTATTTTTGACTAAATGACGCTGTTAAAAACCGCTAAGTTCAACTTGGTTTTATTACCGTGAAGTCGCCCCCGTCCTGTTGAAGCGATAAGGTAAATAAAAGTAAAGACAACAACGAGCTGGCGATATCACACACTTGAAATAGGTCTAAACAAAACTACATACTGGTATGTTCTGGATTTGTTGTGCTGTACTTTTTTCCTGTCAAGTTTTTTTGAGGAACTTCGTCATAAATTAGTCGCCCAACATACCTGATAGTAGTCGGACATCCCTCTGCGTCTTTTATTTCACGCAGCAAGTGAACGCCGAACCGATGTTTATTCCTGTCTGAGCATTCAGCTTGTTTTTCTCTCGCTTTCTTTGTTTGTATCCTCTGACAAAACTTTTCTCTTCCTAATGTTGTTGCCTCCGCCATTGGCTTTTGCCGAGACTTCCGTGTTGTAAACGAATCAGGAATCGGGGGAAGTGACGTATGCCGTAAAGCAGTCCAAACGTGTAGTTTTTTAGTGTGGCAGGGTTCCCACCATCCACCTCGAAGTTACATAGCGCCAGTTAAAGGGATACAGACCACTCCAGAGGTTTCATTGAACTCATTGTAAAGTGGTGGACCATCTCAATGAAAATCGAAGGATTATATTATGTTTGAAAAGCTACATAGTGTTGGTTTAAGTGCTTCATTATGATGTATGAACAGCCAACATTTTACAAACAGGCTTTTAAACATCCAGGTGATATTTAATTTATGATGCTTTATCTGAAGTCACTGATGGACCAGAATCATGGGGACAGATGACGGAAAAGAAATACCATGAAGGAGGCAGACTACATCCTGCGCTGGTTAAAGCCCGACTTTATTCTGCTGCTAACTTCTCATCCTGACACATCCCTGCTCTCTTCCTCCTCAGTCTTTATTAGTTAGCTCTTAACTCGGGCTCTTTAAGCAAGGGGAATTCACTTTCATTTCAAAGAGCTTTACTGCGAGAAGACAGCTGGCTACAAGTCCTACCCAGGAGTCCTGCCTACCCGTCGGAGCATTAAACACAAAAGTCTTAACACTTGATCCAGGGATTGAGAGGAAATAAAGCAGCCTGTGCCGGTGATCCCTCCTGGCTGTGCTGGGGATGTGCTTCAGAGCGGGCCAGATAATGGAACGAGCTGAGAGAAGTTATTGTACTGCTTTAATGAGGGAAAGCATGGAGAGAGGAAGTGTAGGAGTGTTGGAGCATTTCAATTATCACCTCTGGAGGGGTCCTGGAGCATCACCTGTGCAGACATTTGCGTGAACTGGTTCAAGAAGAGTTCACAAGCAGATGTTAAAAGGAGAAGCAAATAAGATTGATGTTTGAGCCATGTTTTTAAGTCTTCAGAAAGCCTTTACCCTTTACCTTTAAAATGCATGTCAATAATTTTCTTTCTAATCTCCTGAGGAAACCCTCCTTAGCTTTCTGTGGTCCTTGTTCAGTGAGGGACACATCATGATACCAAACAGCACAGTGACTTCTTTTCAGCCTTTAGGTTGGCAGACTGACTGATTACAAGCTTGCGGACACCTGTGATACTAATTACAGGACACATCTTGGTTTAACATGTTCCTCTGTTCAAATCACTGTCAATCTTTTGTTATGCTGCATTCACACCGCAAGCAACCCAGCTACCAAAATCGTGTCACTCACTGACGTATCGTCGCGCGTCCATAAATACCTCATTTTGGTCACCATCAGCCATCGCTCGGTGACATCACGTCCGCTCGAGTTTCACCGTGATCATATCATATATCATATAATAGGATGATTAAGCGGACATTATTCCAGCTGTATTCTTGTCATTCACTTATTAACCACAAAACACTGCAGCTGATGCCCTGCAGCAGCATTATCTGTGAGCTTCCCGAGGTCCGTCTAGGCGGAACTAATGTCCTCACTGACTAATGTCAGGGGACTGTCACACAACGCTGATTGGTTGTTATCGCACAGCCACACATGACATCGTCTGAAAAGATCAACTTTTTTTTACTTTGACATCGCGCGACAAGCTATATGGTAGTGTGAAGAGCGGCTGTCACATCGCGGGAGGGTTAGCCCCGCCCCATCGCGGCTGTACATCGACTTTGCGTGGAGAGTGATCGCCGAGGTAGTACAAGTAGCGTCTGGTGTGTACGCACCTTTACAGTACCATCATTTTTGTACAGGCCAGTGTCATTAGTTTGTTTTTTAAAACAATTCTGTAGAACTACAAAAAAAAAATCTGGTTTTCTTTACTTGTTTTTCAGTATTTTTTTTATTTAATATGACTTTTGTCAATTTCAAGTTATTTCAGTGATCATTGTGGGGTTCTTTTTTTAAACAGAAGGGTACCAACAATTTTGCACACTAGTATACGTATATATAATTTACAGTTGTGCAGGAATGAGTCTGCAGTGGTGGTATTCGACCTCTATTTGACTCTTTGTGAAAGTGACAACATTTTACCTTTCTGCTGACCAAACAAATGTGCCTTTCCTATTGTTCTTTGATGGTAGTATCCAATCAAGAGCAGCCAAAGGTCAACAAGAGGCAAGGTATAGTTTCTTATATATAAGATAAGTTTAGATTACGAAGTAGATTAGACTTTTTTGAACACTTGGGAAGACTCCTGTAGGGAAATAAAGATTCTAGTAGCATCTGATAGTTGTACTCAGGTAACAAAGAACACAGGACATCAAAAATACAAAAAACTTGCATATTTAAGAATAAATAAATAAATATGAATCTATATGGCTACTGGCTGGCTACACTGTTTCCTAATGAATCAAACAGCAATGTGAGCACTGTGATGTGGACTTTTGTAGAAAAAAGATAAAAAAAATCTTCTGAAAGTGGCACAAATCCCCAATGACTTAATGTAGCAAAAAGACCCATCTTCACTTGCATTTTCTGGGACCAACCTGTGCATACCTTAGTTTTGGCTTTTTCATCATGATTCTGTCATTTGACTTTAGTTCTATGGATTAAAATTTTGCTTGATTTTTGATTTGCCTCTGTAGTCATGCAACTTAACTACTTCATTTTGATATCATAACAGATAAATATTCTGATAGCCAAGTCAATTCCTGAAAAAGATATTTTAAGCTTCATTTTGCTTGTAGTGCATAATTTCAGTAGAAATCTAGGAGAGTTGAAAACTTCTAAAATGGAGTTGACTTGCAAGGGTTAAACAAAAACTGGATTCCATAAAGTATTAATAAATAGAAAACCAATATCCCTGTTTTGTGGATAAAGTTCTCACCTTAAAGGTGTAGTCAGCGATGTGGGAGAAAACGAGTGGAGAGGTTGTTTATAAGCGAATTTGGACCTGCCTCTCCCTTCATACCTCACCCCTGGCTCCACCCCCGAAAGCTGATGGATGTGCATTGCCATGGAAACGGCCGTAGAAACTGCGTAGCTAACTAACATAGCTAAGGTAACCCTGACTCGTCAGACAATAGTAGCCACAACTCAACTGCCATTATTGATAACATCACAACAACAGTACATTTTGGCAGATTAGACAATACAATGAATGTCCGACGGCTGTTACTGTTATGTGAAGCACCACAAAGCTAATGTTGCTTACCTGTCCAGCACGAAGACAGCGACATCCGCGTCCGTTTTCAGGTCTTTCAATTGGCGGAGTTCCCTCCACCGTTGGAAAGCAACACCAATGTTGACCCGGGTCTTCGCTCTTTCATGGTCATAGCCCTTCTTTTTCACTTTTCATTCCTCTGAACTTTTTCTTTTGGGCTGTTTTTTCAGCCATTGCTACTGCACATATTGTATCTCTTTCTTATGCTAACTGCGCACGCTACGCATCCACCTACTCCCCCTCCCCCCTCTGTCTGATCTGCGCATGATTATGATCGCCCCCTGGATGTGGGGGGGGGGGTATACCCTGTTTTGGTGACTCGGCCCGAGCCACAGTATTTACCTGCTGAAATTCAGAGCCAAGGCTGTGTATTGAAACCGGACTTTTTTTTCAACATGCTGTCAGTGGGGACATCTTGTGGATGGAGAGGGGAAATACGGTGATTTTGACAAACAGTGCATTAGATTAGAAGATTAGAAGATCGCTGACTACACCTTTAAGGGAAACAAAGCTCCTTAAATTGGACTGTATGGTTCATGGTTAGAGCAATCCCAGAATGCTTTCCAACTAACTCACAATTTAAACAGAATGTTTTATTTTATTTTATTTAAAGAATTTCTCCTGCTTTATGTAATCGCTTTTCACAAATGCAACTCCTGCCTTGCCATTTAGTAAGCACACTTTATGAAGTGGAGATTTTTAGCATTTGCTGTGAGAGCCCCCCGGTCACAGTCTTTTATATACTGTGTCTATCTTAGTTAGATTCTCAGAGAAATTCCCTTAAAGGTCTCATGTCCTGCATAACCTTTTTTTTTTGTTGCTTTTAAATGTTGTCAGAGGGGCCTTGGGGAGCAGAAAACATGAATTTTTACTAAACTCCCAGTTCACAGAGAATTGTGCTATACCTCTTTAAAGAAATGCCTCTCAAATGTACATCTTTTGCTTTTCTCCGTCGATGTCATGACTGTTCTGAAAGTTGTTCCACAGCCTGTAACAGCATAAAACTCATTATCATAGCCTCCCACAGCCTCTCAGATTGTAGTATTTTCATAGAAGAGGAAAAGAAAGCTGCATCTGATCCTCTACGGGGACACAATTTTAAAGAAAGTGAAACAAATATTTTCTTAACAGACAACCAAGACTTGATGCAAATGGTCAAAGACACCAGGACATGAAACCTTTAAGTAGAGCTGGTTGAGGTATACTGCCAGTGAACTCCTGCATGTATTTATAAATGTATAAAGTTTAACAGTGTAAAGTTATTAACATTCATAAAGTTATTAACATTCAGACTCCAAAGTCTCTTTATAACAATATAACTTAATGTTGGAATAAGCACTCACATTACACCAGAGCAGCTAATAGTGGCCAGATTTTCATTTATAAAGAGGACCGTATTGAATCGGTCAACTGTGTTTTGGAACAAACTTCCAGTCGTGGTTCATGAAATTAGGATAAAACTGTTTTTAGAAGGAGACTGAAATTGTATTTGTTGTTGACACCGTAATTTTATCTTGGACAATACTAGTATTAGATTGAGTGAGTTTTTGTCATGTGATATGGGATGTAGCTCCTGATTTTATTGTTTTTGTTTTAACAAGTACTTTGAGTGTTGTCATTTTTTCCCCCTTTAATTGTGAGTAATTGAGAATGTAAATTGTGTGCGTTGTATGTTTTGTCTGGACCCCAGGAAGACTAGCTGTCGTCTTGGCGTCAGCTAATGGGGATCCCTTCAAATATACAAAGAAACAAATAAACAGTAAACACTAAATTTCACAGAATCACCTCTTGAACAAGCATCCTATGCACAGATTTATTGTTAATAAACACCTGCATACATATTTAATGCAACACTCAAAAGCATATTTTTTAGGGGAGGGAGTATGAATGCTCAGTTGTATGATAACTGCGAGGAATGGAAACTGTTGTGATGTGCTTGAAAGCTAACATAAAAAAAGGTCTTATTTGTCATACTTGTCTTTTATCCAGTTTCGTCATTGTATTGCAGAGCCCAGATTATAAAACAGGAGCTCTTTAAATGAAGCATTATTCGGCCTGATTGCTCTCTGCGATGTAGGATGTTCTCCTGCACAGTTAATCAGCCTGGACTCGAGGTGCACGCTGACATTTTGTTAAGTGTTCTTAAGTGCAAATGATTTAAAGGGGTCAGCTGCAGGAGCACAGAGTAAACTTTAGCTCGGATATTAAAGATGGAGGTGTATGTAGCTTGTTACAGTGATTTAAAAAAATCGTAACAGGTTTGTCTTTTAGACTGGTCAAATCTATTAGTGTTTATCAAAAAGTAAGGGAAGAGGTGGGAGCTTTGAGTGTGACATGACGAGAGGCGACAGCAGGCTTGTTAACAATAGCCTTGTTTCTCTGGCTCGGTTCAGTACAGTTTGGTGCAGTATGGAGCGTGAATCCTGATCTTGTTTATGTTTCCACTGCCAGCTGTATCTGCTCTCGAGGGTGAGGATGTGAGCTGAGAGAAGAGGGTTAGAAATGACATGACGTCACAGCAGCATGTTTTAGTCTCTCAAGTCGAGTGTGGTTGCAAACATGGAGCAACAATGGAGGACTTCCAGCACTCCAGTACTCTGTGGAGCATCATCTCCTGCAGACACTCTTTGAACAGATCACTCCAGATCCACAGCGTATATAAACATGGCATGATGCTTGCAACTTCATTACAGCTGCTGTGAGAATTTAATATTTTGTGACCATCCAACAGCTCCACCCTTTAGGATTGGCTTGGTACACTTGGAAACTCTCAGAGGAGTGCCAAAAAGAGATGGCACTGGTAGGTTATAATAAGAAAATGAACCACTGTGTGCTCCAGCCTGCCAAGTCGGGAGCCACTTGCACCCATGTCCTGGCAGGGTGGGAAACATTAAACCCCCATGGACTTCCTCCAGAGGGGAAGGAAGGTTGGATATCAGGCAGCGCACAGAGGATGGCCAGGCGAGACCACCTCTGCCATGCTTGGGTGGAAGGTCTTGAGGGTCAAAGTGGTGAGGCCCGTTTTGGCGACCTGGAACACTACTGCCCCTCCTGGTGTTGTACCCAACACGTGCTGGGTTCCATGGGCTACGTCACAACCGTTGGATGGGGTGGAAATTAGAGCATGACACAGGAGTGGATTTTCACTCCTGTCCCGTCCCAATCCCAGAGAAAAAATCCCATCCCAATCCCAGGCCGGAGTAAAAAAATTAACCTGTCCTGTCCCACTCCCGTAGAATGACTCCCACTCCCATCCCGCTCCCATTCAAAATTACTCCCACTCCAGTTCTGTTCCCGTTTGAATAAAACCAAACATGTTGAAAAAATGTTGCATTTTTTTATTTTAGGTAAAAGTTCAGTGCATATAAAAGGTCTTGCCTTCAAGTTTCACATGCCGGACATTCGGTCAGTGTAAACAGCTCTCTTTTCGACGTGTCATCTTCTTCCTCCGTGTTGTTTTATTTTGTTTTATGTGTGTCGTCGGCAGCGCTCCGCGTCGCTTTTCACTTCTGGTGGTGACGGGAAGTCAGACCACTTTTGTAGATCTTTTGTGCTGCTAGCACGGTAAGAGTGTTGGCTCTCACTGAGAGATGACTACAAAAATGGACGCATTTGTTTATCTGGTTATTCAACACGGCTGAAAATGATCATCTATTAATGTCGCTCCCGCTCCTGCCCGCTCCCGTTGCTTTCTTTTCCCTTCCCACCCTGATCACGGGATTAATTAAAAAATGACTCCCATCCCGTGGGATTCCCGCAGGAATCATGTAACCTACGGGAATTCCGGAAAAATGTCATCCTCTAGTGGACATCAGGGTACTTGGTATGGGTGCTCCAAAGTCGGGACTAGTGCTGCGTTCCATTAACCTCGGAACTGGGAACTGGGAAATGGGAGTGACGTCATCTCCGACTTATCGGCGTTCCAGCTGAAGTCAGAATAAAACATGCCGATCGACCATTCTATTGTTAGCCGTTGTTAGCATGCCCTACGTTGTTGTTCACAAATATCACATGAAGAATGTGATTATCACTATGGCGGCATTTTTGTAAAAATAAGTCTAACAATACTACGTGTCCAGCTGACTTAGAGCGACACACACTGGTCAGAAGTGTAAATAAATTGATAATTACAGGAGCTAAATAACTGTTCACACTGGGGGCATCCATCTTCGATTGTCATCTCGGGGGTGGCGAGGTTTCACCGAGTTCCTAGTAGGATATTCTGACCTCGGGGGGCGTTCCAGATAAAATTTCCTACTCGGAACTCGGAAATTCCAACTTCCGACTACAACTGGAACGCACCATAGGTTGTGGAGGCAGGTGACAGCAGTGCAGGGGAACTGCATGTCCCGAGTCACTTACAGGCACCAGGGAAGGAGGAGGAGGAGGAGGAGAACCTCCCACTCAGCACACCCCACCGCCACGACACAGTTCTCCAGTTGTATCACTACATCCAGGCTCCAAGGAAACCAGTAATGATCCCCGCAAGTTCACCTATGAAAACCTTGTTTTACATTTAACCCCAAAAAGAGTTATAAGTGTTAATTTGCCAACTCTTTTTAAAGACTTAAAACATTTCCTCTGCGTGTTGTGTACCATACAGACACTCTACAAGTGTTAATGTTCACTCTGGTAGTGTTAAACTGACTATATAGTTTTTGCTGTGTAGGTAAGTTTTGTTGAGTTTTTCAGAGAGATACAGACTCTAACCTAATAAACAAACTCACAAAATTGTATGTAAATATCAGAAAACATTAAATATTTACTCTAAATTATTTAAGCATGTCTGTCCTTTAAAGAGTTATATTTAAATGTTCCCCTTTCCTCCTCTGTCCTTCCTCTCACCTTGAGTTTTATTGTTCCCTCACTACGTCTTTTACTGTGTTTTGGTGTAACTAAACAGGAGATTGTGAGAGATTTTAATCAGTGCAGCAGGTTTTATCACCAGAAGAGGCTGCGAGCCTGGTAGGCATTTTCTCACAGAGAGTTTTTGATAATCAGGTCCATAAAACGCTGACTCACCAATCTCTTTGTGTGTGTTGGCGTGTTCGTGTGCACTCTGGTGACAAATTCAGATCGGAGATAACTCAGCCATTGTGTTTTTAGCATGTTCTCTCATAGAGAACCAATGAGCTTTTGTTCACATGTGACTAGCTTGCTGGAAAATCTGTTGATTAAGTCCATATCCATGATGCATAATGGGAACTGCTTCTCATTTTGTGCCACCTGTAGGACGGGAGAATTTACTTTTTCGTGCTGTTGATCAGGGCTAGCCTTTGGACATGGTGGCTTACTGTTGACTTCAAAGGTAAAGATCTTAATTTTGCCTGATTCCATTTCCGTAATCGGGCAGATCCATCTTGCCAAGTTCCAACCTTCAACAATTGTGAATGGCCTTAAGCTGGATGGCCCAATCAGTGTTTTTTTAAGGGCAGAAAGAGGTTGGAGCTAAAAGCATGATGGCAGCAGGAAGTGACTGCATGTGCACAGATTAGCACAGATGCTAACAGCTTCAGTAGCAGTTTTATCAGATCTGGACCACATTTCTTTATTGAATGAAACACAAACAACACTACAAACTTTTCTATTGTAAGGATATTTTCACTTAACTTCTGGCATGTTGTGATGAGAGTTTGTTTCGGGTCATTCTGTGGGGTGCTTGACTCTAAATTGCCATTTGGTGTGAGTGTGAATGTGGATGATTGTTTGCCTCTCTATTTGGCCGTTTGATTGACTAGCTGAGATTGGGACCAGCTAGCCTTGCAGAGCAGACAGACCTGCCTGATTCTGAAATCCTGCAGCGCTGTCTTGCAGGCCTCCGTTGTCCAACGAATTCACTCGGCTGAATTCTTAACGTCCCAATCAGGGAAGAGAGGCGGGAGCTGCAGAATGCGGACGTGATGACAACCGGAAGTTGAAACCAGAAGCTGAGAACGGATATGCCCATTAGCCTATTGTCCTCATAGATACGTAGTAAAACTTGGCGAAATCTGCCCTCCTCAGAAGTTTACTTGTAGGGATTGTCTTTGACGAGGTTCATGTCACATATAAGTGTTCAATGAATCATCTGTGTGGTACAATTTAGTGTAAGACGATAGAAAAGGCCGTTAGCTGTTAGCCGCTAAGTTAGCGGCTAACGAAAGCGGTTATTTACTGTTGTTAGCTGTTAGCAGCTAAGTTAGCGGCTAACAGCTAACAGTCATTAACTGTTGTTAGCTGTTCGCCGCTATGTATGCTGCTTTTTTCAATTCTTTATTCAGCCATTTCGAGTAACAAACAGGTACATTTTGCATCATACAGTCTTCAAAAATCACTGAGCAGCATCAGCAACCAATATAAACAAAGTAATAAAATAAAATGTATATATAAACAAAAAAAAATAATGACAAATTCAATTAAAACATTGCTTCATTATGGGAGGCAACCCTGCTTGATGTGGATTGGTCTGTGACGAGCCTTGGTCTATGAATGTGATGAGCAGAACGATTATCCAATCACAAGCCTGTGTTTTTTTAAATGTTCTGCCCCTGAAAACAAATTTAAAGGGCTCCTGACCAGGTGGACTAGTGAAATATTTCTGTGGCAGATATACGGAGCTGTCCATCTGGCTTGTCAGGTTAGGGACCAGTCCTCCATGACTCCAAAAGAGAAAAGGGTCATTCCGCCAAAAGAGAGCAATTTGCTTGTCGTAACTCTTCAAAATTAAACTTCATTTTTATTCACTTTCAAGATAGAATTTAGTAATATACACATTTACTCATTCAAAATGAGTATTGGTCAATCTCAGCCTACTTTATTAAATTTATTGCAACTTTCGACCGTTTATTATCATTGCAATTTTTTCTCTGCTGTTACCAAAACTCAAAAAGCCATTTTAAAACCATGAATAAGTAAAGTAATAATAAGAATATCAACCACATACAATGTTTTCCCTTAGAAAAAATAGTTTATTTAGAAGAAGTGGTTGGTTACATGATGAAAACAATATTAATGACAAAAAATGACTTTTTTTTTGCTGTTACTCTTTATTTGAGTAATAGCAATGAGTTTTTAGTAAAATCTAGCCACTTAGCATCTATGGAAGTAGCTTGAGCACATGGAGGAATTTCTTAAGATTTCACTGAATATTTTACTTTTGATATCAACAAATGTTGTCTTAGAGATAACATAGGTAACAGGGCTGAGTTTTTAGATTGACCATCTCTAAAACAGCTAATATATCATTAGATTTAAGGAAAAATAAAAGAGATAACTTACTTTAGGTCTTTCTATGACTTGCAGAAGACCTAAATGATGTCACCTCCTGCAGAACATGTCACTGGTGAAATGTTCCACAATTTTAAAGGGGGAATGTTTGGGTAACAGCAATGAGTCAAAACCTGGGGACAGCACTAAAATGTGAATTTTAACCAAAATATGACTTTTTTGGAAAACTTTTGTTTTAAAAGTGTAGATAGAATATGGAGCCAACTTAAATGCAAAAGAAAATTTGCTTTGGAAGAATTTTGTTCATGATGCATTGTAGTAAAGTGTAGCATTTGGCTGTGGGGACAGGCAAGAAGTGCTATGTATAAGTGTTTTGGATGCCATTTTAAAATATAAAAAATAGATACATCTGTCATTTCTACAAATATTAATGTGTATGGTGTTTAGTATAATAATAAATATAATTTGTTATATATTATTACTTGTGTTTATACATTAAATATACAATAATATGCTGGGGACAGAAATCTTACTCTTTTGGCGGAATCGCCCAAAAGCAGTATAGATAACAGATTGATGGAAAATGAGGTGGATATTGGCGTTAAGTGAGCTTGATGTGAAAACTCTTACTTGCTGTCAAGACCTGAGTCCTCCTCATGTGTTTTAGCAGAAATCATTGTTCGTCACCTTTCTTTTAATCACTGCTCTCCCCTCATTCACTCACCGGAGACAGTTTGTGGATAATTTAGAGACAGTTTTTATTCACTGTGTAAATCCTGCAGCTTTAACAGCTCATTTTAACTGCAGCGCTGATCTGAAGGTCAGAGGTGGCTCTTTCTGCTTTAAATGCTTTTAATTGAGTGTGTAAATTTTTAAAAGTCATGCCTCAGTGCTAAAAGGCAGCAGGGAATTATTGAAAAATTAAAACACATTAACGATGCCCCCAGTCCTGAGAAACTGCTTTGGCTGTAGAGAGGACTGAAATCATGAAGGATCACACATCAAGACTTCGGTGTGGCCCCTAAAGGTCTGATATTTATAAGAAAAACAGCTTAATATCACAACAAACTAACGCCACTCCATATGCTAGTTGTACAACATTTTTTTGCTTTAACATGAACAGTTTATCCCCCACAGCAAACTCCTTCCCACACTCTTGATAAATCCCTTTCAGCACTCGACTCTTCCACATCTGATCGATCCTCTCGTCCAGCCCATGAATATTTCATCTTTTGTTGACAGATTTCTCTCTCCCCCTCATTCGCGTTTATTCCGTCAAACTTTCTGACACAGGAGAGCCGTGAGCTGACATTTTAGCATGAAAGGTAATTGGAAGAAGCGGCTCAGGGCTGAAAAATTGAGCCAATTTACACAGAGACGTAGCTCGACTTCAAGGTCGTTCTGCGCTACGTTTGCAGTCGTGTTAAAGCCGTGCGGTCGAGGCGTCTCTGTGCAAGGACACGCAGCAGTCTTCAGCACACACAGCTGCTCTGCTGTTTGAAGCTGACAGGTTCTCACAGCTTTTTCACCGTGAAGGGAGGGAGCAGAGTTAGGCGAGGAATTGTGGTAAAGACAGGGATCAGGGATAACAGTAGTAATCACTGAAATATGGAGCTCTGAAGCTCTTTGAAAGGATAAAAAACTTTTTTCTTCATTTGATGGTGATGTTTTCCCACACAGGGTGCTTGTATTTAATGCAGTATCACCCAACCACAACAGTTTTTCATTTTTACTGATAACTGCTCATGTTCAATAATAAATTCTAAACAGAAAACCCGGCATTTTTTAAATAACTACACCAATCCCATATAACAGGTGCTGGAGTGGAGCCAAACCAACAAATGCCGCAAATAAAAAATATGCACTTTCCGAATTGCATGTTGACTTCCTTATTATTTCATGCAATTTGGAGTGTTTGTAAGACCTAAGAAGTCCCATAGTTTCCCATTTCAGAAGCTATTTTACAGTTAAAACCAACATTGTTATAACCAAAACATATTTATAAGAAAAATTTCAGTTGTTCTGGATAAGTCACAATCCAGATCCCCAAATTTTAGTCCAAAGAGTCAGAATGTTGCTTACTTTGTAAAGAACATACATAACAAATACCAAGTAGTGTTCTCTAAATCCAGGAGTTTTAAAAAGTGGATGTGAGTCAATGGGCATTCATAGGAAAAATAGTAATAAACCAAATATTGACTTAATTAATGGTTGGTCCTTAGCCGTGATCTTTAACATAATTAGGTATATATATAAGTTTTTCCTGAAAATATCTCTTCTATTCTGAATCACATGCAAACATCACTGCTTACTGCAGGCGTGTTGAGGCCATGCTCCCTACATGCACTGTGCATTCCTCCATCACGTGCACAGATAATTCTAGAAACCTGGACTTATGACGCCACACGTTAGCCTGTGGATATTAAGTAAAGTTGAAATTGATTGTTCAATAAATGATAAACCTTGATAAAGTTCTACTTACAAATAAATCTGTTGAAATGATGTTTTCTGATAGAGCTACTTAAATTTTCCCAACATTCCTTGGCAGAGCCTTGGCTGGTCCGTTACAGGAAAGGGCTGGGACTTCATGGCTGTAATAAGGTGCTCCATGATGAGGTTATAAACATGTAAACCATACCACCATATATACCAGAATATATAAGTATGAATTTAGATAAGCACGTAAATGTATGCACAGAGAACAAGAACAACAAAGCCAATAGAACAAAACCTTTCCGTTGACTCATCATTACCAGAAAAGTCTGTAAATGACTTTGGAGATAAATGCAGTCATGTAAGAACTCTTTAAGTCAAAGTCAGCACCATTTTTCTGTTTTCATGTCTTGCCCTACTCCATAATCAATGACAAGCAGAAAGACAACTTTCTTTTGCCTGTATGTGCAGTAACAAGTAAGAGACTGGCAGCACTCGCCCACAGTGATATAGCTTAGCTCAAACACATGGACTCAAAGGGTAGTGATAGCCTGCCTCTGCCTACAGTCATCAGATAAACTCGTCAGCAACTCTCAAAGGTCCCATAGGGTGCATACGTAAACCACTGTGACATACTTGCAAATTCCCGCTCAACAAAACAACGCACATCTGTGGTGTTTTGTGCATGAGCCCTGCTGTTCAGTTTTTTATGTTTTTCTTACAATAATTACCTCCGCCAGGGAGGTTATGTTTTCAGGAGAGTTTGTCTGTCCATCCGTCCGTCCGTCTGTCCGTCCGTCCGTCCGTCCATCTGTGAACAAAATAACTCAAAAAGTAATGGATGGATTTTGATGACATTTTCAGGAAATGTTCAGCATGGGAAAAGGAAGAACTGATTTGATTTTGGTGTTGATCTGGATCAGCGTCTGGCCGGCCTGATGAAAAATGTCATTTTTGTGAATAACTACTGAACTAAAATAGATATCATTATGAATTCAATTGCTAATGGTATGTTTTCATGGTCAAGGAATCTAAATATTTCGATGAAATAAAGGTAGGACTAATATTTACGGTGAAAATCACAATATGGGTGAGGACTGTGGTGCTGGCGGAGGTCTGCGCTCTCCGAGTGCTTTTCTAGTTACATAAAGTGCTAATCTTAGTCTAAATAGATAACGTGACATAACATTAAATGAGTCACAACAAGAACACAAGGCTGTTTAGAGTTGCTGAAGAGTTTATCTGATGACTGTAGCTAGAGGCAGACGAACACTACCCATTGACTCCCTGTGTTTGAGCTAAGCTAATAAGTGGTGGGCGAGCTCTTCCCATCTCTTCCTTGTTACTGTACATACAGTCAAAAGAATGGTGTCTATTTGCTTGTCTGATGAAATTCATCGAGAGACAGGGCTGGGGTAGAAGTGAGTTGCAGCAAAATTGAAGCACAAACACTTTCAAGTGTCTGAAGCGGGAGCTGGCGGCACATCCAGAGTGAAGTCGCCATCAGACTGTCAGTTATTGAACCGCATGTGTGCAGCATGTAATCTATATCAGGACTGCAAGAGAACATTATGATGTCTTTTAAATGAAAGGGAACAGTCTCCTATTTTGTGCCACTTCATTCAAATGCGACAAAATGATAAAATAATATGCATCTTTTGTTGCTCTTTTGAAAAGAGAAATGACGCATTCCATGTCATAAATCCGGCAGTGAGTTGTATCAAACACACACAGAGCTGTCAAGGTACTCTACACTTACAAAGACATAGAATTATCCTTGTCTTGTGGTATAATCTGCTCTCTCGTTCAGTGCAATGAATTCTTAAGACCTTTGCCAGGCTGAATGCAAGAAATGCCTCATTATAATCCCTGACAGAGGCTTTCAGGAAAGGTGGCATTTGTATTCAAAGTCAAAGAGCGTTCACCATCACACAGGAGCATAAAGGAAATCCAGTCGTCTCTACTTCATTTAGGTAATAGAAAGATAGGAGGGAGAGGAGATTAAAGGATGTGAATGGAGAGACAGGAGATAAAAAGTAACCTCCGGGGATTAGTGTGCCCATTCAGCGTGCCCATAGAAACTTAAATATTTATGTATCATTTTACCTGCTGTGAGATAGAGAGAGCACAAACTCTCTTTCAGGAAAAAAAAAAAAAACTACTTCTGTAGCTTTCTTCACCCTCTTCAGAAAATGTATTTAACCAGTTTGCATTTCCCTTTATGATGTCATTAGGGGATATGCCATCTGCCTCACAGGTAAACATGGCATGAGCTGGGTGTTTATTTGGTCCATGGGTAGCTCCCGTGGGAGGAACGTGTCAGCCATGGTAAACACTTGAGCACTGGAAACTAAGGTCACATTCACCGTGCACAAAGTAGCTGCAAATTTTTCTCTTAAACAGCCGTAAATGTTCCTGCATGTTTGTATATGTTCCTGATGTACATTTTGTATATACCCTGCATTTGTTAAGACTTATTATCATTTTTGTTTAATTTTAATTTTATTTTTAATTTTTACTTCCTTTGTACTAGAGATAACGTCTGCAAGTTAAATTCCTTTTATGTGTCGCATTCCTGGCAATAAGATTCTGATAGTCCCTAAAAGAGAATTTTAGGCAAGAATAATAATAAATGGGATTTGTTGATTTATTAGACTTGGCGAAAAGGAGGAAAATATTGAATCTATAAGTAGTTGACAAGGGGTGGGACTGTAGATTTACTTTAGTACTGTACTTAAGTACATTTTTTGAGAATCTTTACTTTACTTGAGTATTATTTTTTATTGAACTTGTGACTTTTATTCCACTACATTTGAAAAACAAATAGGCCTACTGTACTTTTGACTCCACTAAATGTCTATGAAGGGTCTCTTTACTTTTAAGTATAGCTCTGATTTCCACTGATAAAAGTTCTTTTTCTCTTCTAAAATGCGATCTGCATGTGATTTGTTCAGTTGATGCCATACCTGTACCTTGCACATGCACTACTCAGATGGGGCAGCATTGAGCTAACATTGGTCAGATAATGATGAAGTGGTAGGCCACGTAAACTGACAGAGCGGGGTCAGTGGATGCTGAGGTGCATAGTGCGAAGAGGTCGCCAACTTTCTGCAGAGTCAATCGCTACAGACCTCCAAACTTCATGTGGCCTTCAGATTAGCTCAAGAACAGTGCAGAGAGCTTCATGGATGGGTTTCCATGACCGAGTAGCTGCAGCCAAGCCTCACATCACCAAGTGCAATACAAAGCGTTGGATGTAGTGGTGTAGAGCACGCCTCCACTGGACTCTAGAGCAGTGGAGACGCTTTCTCTGGAATGACGAGTCACGCTTCTCCATCTAGCAATGTGATGGATGAGTCTGGGTTTGGTGGTTGCCAGGAGAACAATACCTGTTTGACTACATTGTGTGAAGTGTAAAGTTTGGTGGAGGGAGGATTCTGGTGTGGGGGTGTTTTCAGGAGCTGGGCTTGGCCCCTTCGTTCCAGTGAAAGGAACTCTGAATGCTTCAGCACACCAAGACATTTTGGACAATTCCATGCTCCAACTTTGTGGGAACAGTTTGGAGCTGGCCCCTTCCTCTTCCAACATGACTGTGTACCAGAGCACAAAGCAGGTCCATAAAGACATGGATGACAGAGTCTGGTGTGGATGAACCTGACTGGCCTGCACAAAGTCCCGACCTCAACCCAATAGAACACCTCTGGGATGAATTAGAGTGGAGACTGAGATCCAGGCCTTCTCGTCCAACATCAGCGTGTGACCTCACAAATGCTCTTCTGGAAGAATGGTCAAAAATTCCCATAAACACTCCTGAACCTTGTGGACAGCCTTCCCAGAAGAGTTGAAGCTGTTATAGCTGCAAGGGGTGGACCGACATCATATTGAACCCTATGGATTAAGAATGGGATGTCACTTAAGTTCATATGCTCGTCAAGGCAGGTGAGTGAATACTTTTGGAAATATAGCGTATATAAGCACAGTGAAGACATTCCCCTCACTGACAGTCAGTCAGTCAGCATCCATTGTGTGTCCCGGTCACAGCTGTATAATATACTATCCAGGTAATTCCCACTCATGTCTTTAGAAGTGTGTTTCCTGCATCTGATAGAATACCTCATACTATCAACAACTTTCCCTTGTACTGGAATAATATTTGAGCGACAGTATGCTTGAGTAATGGAGTGGAGTACTTTGTCCCCCTTTGTAGTTGACTCACAGCAAAATTAGTGCAGGATAAGTGGCCTAAGATTGCCTAAACAAGGTTATTGACATGCCAACATTCCCAGATAAGCCCTCCTAATCTATATGAATCATATCTGTCAGCTAGTCTCTGGGCATTTTTGTTTTGTGGGGGCTTTGGCTTAAGTCGTCCCCAGAACTACCTCCACCCCATCACCTAAAGTTCCATCATAGATCGTCTTAAGAAAAAACATAAAACCCTGATGTCACTTGTGCTCCATCCCCTCTATGAGCTAATATTGATGTTTTTCTCAACATGAGATCAATGGCTGGTCACGGCTCATTACCCCGCTCAGAAATGCTGTTTACTCTGTGCTTTGTCGTGGTCCCCGTGCCGTCTGTGACCGTGGAGCGTCTCCGTGCTGCATGCTAACAATGCAGGCCTCATGGGTGTTTCGGAGCAGCTCAAGGTCAGGGGGGATATCACTCGGGTCTTGGATTAACTGCCCTCTGGAGGTTTTTCATCTTTGTGAAACAGAGAATAACACTTTGCAGTCTGACCTTGTGGGACAGACAGGAGGGGAGGGGAGGGGTGTGTTTTTCTGGCCCTTGGGATCTAAAGCATCATTTGAAAGGTGTGGTCGGCGGCTCCACGTCCAAGGTGAATGTTGAGGAAATGACCCAGCAAAGTGAGATAAATACTCCAGTATTTCTGCTGTCATTTCCAAACTTCTCCCTCAGAGACTGCACACTTCTTTTATGATTCGAGCAGCTGAACGACTTCAGCACTCTCAAATGAATCCATTGATTGCTTTGCTTTAAAAATATGAGCTGGGAATTGTGGCGCCCTGCTCCTTCTTTTGTTCTGAGCGTGAGACGGCGGGTTGTAATATGATGAAGGCAAATAGTATGACTCATCGAATGCTCAGCAGTGGATCAAAAACTCAGAGAGGATCAGACATGAAAGATTCTCAAGGTACATTTATGCAAAGACAAACAATTTTCTTAATGAGGTTTTTTTTCACCCCCAAGGAGGTTATGTTTTTGCTGGCATTTTTTTATTTGTCTTGTATAATTGTGAACGGTTGATTGTTAACTCGGAAAGTTATGAATGGATTTTAATGAAGTAAATGTAAGTCATAGCACAAGGAAGAAGTAACTTGATTTTTGGTGGTGATTCAAGTCTGGATGTCATCCAAGATTTTTTTTTCATGGGTTTGTTACATTGCGAGGTAGAGTAGGTTTTTGCTAATAATTGAGTAAATTCTTAACTGACTTTCATGACATTTTCAAGGAATGTTGGTCAATGCACAAAAAGGGTGTGACCATATTTTGTTGCTTATCCAAACTCAGATGCGGATCCAAGAAACTTTTGGGATTTGTCTTCTGTGCGAGATTGGGCATATTTCCACATTTTTCACAATACTTCGCCCAGCAATGTTGGAAAGGCCTTGGCCAAAGTTCGTGCTCTTGGAGCACCTAGTTCTGCCTTTTTTAAATTATTATAATGTTCTACTAGAAACAGAAAAATAGATAAGAAAACTTGGTTTTTGCCCTCTTGGCATAGTGTCAGAATACTGAAGCTACCTGTGGCTGGTGAAACGGTAAATATGTCAGCTATACATGGCATCCAATGAGTGATGTTACAACAGGTTTGTACAATGATCAGCAATGCCTAGCTTCATTTGCTACCCATGATTCACATCTGCATTGACAAACATTTAAAATTCATCAGGTAGTACTTAGTAAAGGGTCCATCAGGACAGGCCATACTCCACCAGCACAAAGTGTCTTTCCACTTAAGATGTGTTGACCTTGGGGGTGCTGGTTTGGCGGAGTGGTTAGCAACCATGTACCTCATGTACTTGCTTCTGGCAGTCCAGCTTTGAATCCCGCCTGTGGCCAGTTTGCAGAGTGTCTTCCCCTACTCTCTCACCCCCTTTCACAAGCCTATCCACAGTCTCTCTCCTATCAATAAAGGCACAAAATGACCCAAAAAATACATTAAAAAAAGATATGTTGGCCTGCATTGAACACAGCCAAAATAACTCTTTCGCCAAAATTTGGATAATTTCTCGAACTTGGTCAATGTCAGCTAACTTTTATTGATTTATGAATTCTCCAACAGTGTGGCCAGTGCTTCTGTCGTATTTACAGCAGCATCATGGTGAAGAAGCAGCAGAAGAAATGTGTGAGCATGTAAATAGTTACCAGACAGAGCTCTAAACTCCCAAGAGTCTCAGCAAAAACTAGAAAAGCACTCGGAGAGCGCAGACCTTCGCCAGCACCACAGTCCTCCCCCATATTGTGATTTTTACCAGAAATATTAGTCCTACCTTTATTTCATGTAAATATTTAGATTCCTTGACCATGAAAACAAACCATTAGCAATTGATTTCATAAAGATATCTATTTTAGTTCAGTAGTTATTCACGAAAATGACATTTTTCATCATGGCGGATCCAGACAATGATTCAGATCAACACCAAAATCGAATCAGTTCTTCCTTTTCCCATGCTGAACATTTCCTGAAAATTTCATCAAAATCCATTCATAACTTTTTGAGTTATTTTGTTCACAGACAGACAGACAGACAGACAGACAAGACAGACAGATAGACTCCTCCGAAAACATGACCTCCTTGGCGGAGGTAATAGAAGACTGACTTCAGAGGGAACTACAATTGTGTTTCATCTTTGAGTTTGAAAGCAAAGCCCCAGTAATCATCAAAAATATAAGCACATTAATTGAACACTGTTAATTTACTGATCTAAACCATCATCGGTAGCCAGAAAGCTGCATCACTCAGGAGGCGTAAGATATTTTTCTCTGGTTTACATGAACATGGTTTCTTATGGGGTGCTGGTTTGGCGTAGTGGTTAGCACCCCATGTACATGCTTCTGCCGGTCCAGGTTTGAATCCCGCCTGTGACCAGTTTGCAGAGTGTCTTCCTCTACTCTCTCTCCCCCTTTCACAAGCCTATCCACTGGCTCTCTCCTATCAATAAAGGCACAAAATGCCCCAAAAAATACATTTAAAAAACATGGTTTCTTATGTCCGTAATTCATTTGAAACACATCATCGCAGTTCAACTTTGCATTATAATGATTTCTTTTATGCTGTTCTACTTCAAGTTTTTTTTCTCAATGTTGTTTTTTTAACCAAACTTTTTTTCTACTGCAAAGTGTTTCTTTTTACTCTTAAATCCACTTTTCCTACTCTCCAACACCAAGTCCCCCATGTTTCACATATAAAACAGTTACAGATCTATTCAAGTCATGCTGGATGAGGTTTCAGTAAAGCGCGGTTGCCAGATGGTTCTCTGGGAAAGGATTTTCACTTAATTCTGCTCTCTAATGTGTCTCCTCCTCCACTCTGGGTTTCCCCTCCATTGTTCCCATCAGTCCTCAGCCTCTGTGTGGATCCTCTGTGTGTGTCTAATTACCATGAAGTCCTGATAAGGCTTTCTTCATACTACATTTTATTACACTGAACCCGATAGCATCAATGCACCGTGGCTGGGCTCCGTGCCTGTGTGCTGCAGCACTGGTGAATGTAACAGTCTTAGTCATGTGCATACATTTGGATTTTTCTTCAATGTGTCATACCTGCCAGCTGCAACGAGACATTTTTTACACTTATTAATTGTGTCCGTCTAAATGACAGTTGACTTTTAAATGCGTCAGTTCCATGGGAATGATGCTGGATCAAATATCACATAGTCGACTGACAAACCTAGATGTGGAGTTTAACATTGATTATTTTCTCTTGCTTGTGATTTCTGCATGAAGATATAGCACTGGCTTTTCAAACCCTGACTTATGCAAGGTCGGTGCCAAGAAAACACAACATTACAGGGGCCAGTTGGAACTGAGACAGGCATGGTGCTGCTATTACCACCACAAAGGAGGTTATGTTTTTGCCTATGTATGTTCCTTTGTTTGTTAGCAAAATTATGCAAAAACTACTAAACAGATTTGGCTGACATTCTAAGGAAATGTTGGTACTGGTCCAACGCAAAAATGATTGAAAGTTGGTGGTGATCCAAATAACCACCAGTAGCGAACAATGACTTTTGCTCAATGAGTGTTTAACTAATAATGATATAAACATGATTCTGAGCACCATGTGTGGGTTTTCAGGGTCAAGGGATCATATTATGATGGTAACTTTATCATTGAACTGTTGCTTAAAGATGTAACAGCAGTATGTGAACTACCTTGGTGGAGGTTTGCGCTCTTTCTAGTTCATTATGTTTATGTAATCTTTGGTTCAACAGTGTGCTCAACAGCGTGTGTCTTCGGTTGTATTGTGAGAATGTTTAAATACTGAATTACAAACTTCAAAAAGATATGAAAATCTAAAAAGATATTGCCATCTAGGCGGAGGTTTGCGCTTTGCGAGTGCTCTCTAGTTCCTTATGTTTATATATATATCATGTTGTTCAAGTTAACACTAAAAAAGAGCCAGCCAAGTTAAGGTCACACATCTTTAAACAACTATCCCGCATTTTTTGTTCACAGTTTTAGAACATGGCCTCAGTTCATGGTCCATGAAATAGACCAGCTCAACAGGTTCCGTTTTTTTTCACCGCTCTAACCTTCTCATTCTTGATCCCCATCTGTAAACAGGAGAGCCTGATGGTCACACCAGTCAGGCCTCTATCTATGAGATTAGCTCTCCAAGGTCAGAGCAGTTATCTCCTCTGCTTCCTGCTGCTCTTATCCACTATTCTCCACCTTCGAGCTACAGAAAGGACAGCCCCAGCTGGAAGGGAACTAAGAGAGATAGTATATTTTTTAAATATGGTCTCTGATTGATCTCCATCACATGATAACAACCAGATGCTTTATCTCCTTGTAAAGATGCCACATTATTTATAATTGGATACAGGAGGAGGCTCCATTTGTTACTGACATTGTCAGGCACTGGAACAGGCAGCCCCCCAAAGTATTTTGTTATCTTGGTGATGTATGAGGCAGTGGATGAAGGTCCCCGGGTAGTTCGGCTGAGATGCGGAGATGGGATATGCCAGCAGTTTGTGTGTGTGTGCTGTGTGTGTACACATGCTGTGCGTGTGGAGAAATTGTTTATTGGAGGCTCGTATCAGATCGTGTGTTTCACAGCTTGGTTGTGATGAATGTCAGCTAATGCCTTGTCTGTGCTGAGCGGCAGGCTGATGCACTTTTAACCACAGACTGGAGCATATGTTGGGTTTGCTCCTGACAGTAAGGTGTGATCACAGTGTGTATGATGGGAGAAATAATGAGGAGAATCAAGTAGGGCATAAGGTAGCATCAGTACTGATTGAGCACTGGTTTGGACAGTCATTCATATTTACTGCCACAGCTCTTACCAAGGATTCTGCTTCTTGGTAAGAAATAAGTAGCTGAATCATGAAGAACTGAGTTATATTTAACTTTGAAAGGGATGATTCATAATTTTATGCAAGTGCTCCTTTTGTTGCTATTGTGTCCTGCACAAACAATTTTGATGATTTGGCTAAAATGCATGCAGTGCAGATTTTTAAAAATGGTGGCATGAGCAAGAGCATTGAACTGTGCCAGACTGAAAATAAAAGTCTGGGCAAGAGACTTTTGTGCCATGGGGAGGTTTGGCGCAAAAGCATGTGTAAGCAATTAAAAAAAAGTGCAGCAGGATTTCAGTAGTATTGGCAGAACTTGTATTAAAAGGTGAGAAGATCTTGATAATCACCTCTGCAAATTACATTATTAAATTGATGGTGTTTTTTTTTTGTTAGCAAAATAACTCAAAAAGTTCTCGAGTAATTTTTGATGAATTTTTGGGGGAATGTTGGTCCTGGCACAAGGAAGAAGTGATACATTTTTGGCAGTGGGACAAATCTAGATCCAAGAAATTTGGAAGAATCTTTGATGCAAGATCAGGTCTTCCATATTTTATCTTGGCTTAAAAAAACAGAAATGCCTTGGTAGAGATTTGTGCACTCTTTAGAACTGATTTCAACATTAATTTCATTTCAAGATTCCTACTGCTTAGAGGTTTACTCATGCCTCCCTTACTGTTCAAAAGTGGCAACGTGCTGTTGTTGTTGATTCATGTTTGAACCAAAAAATAAAAAATGAATTAAAAATGAAGTCAATAAGAAAAGAAACATATTCATAAAATGAATGCCATAAACCTGCTCTTTTGCACTGAAGATCCTGAGAATAGACCATTTGCTGACTTGGATTGGTTCACTGACCGTCCAATCAGAGTCAGCCTCCTAAAAGCAGGCATTGTCAGGTTACTCAGTCAGACAGTTTCTGTGAAGTCAGAATCTTTTTAATGCATTCTGGTGATATTGTTACCTTAGTTTTGTCATTCCAACACTGACAAAGATCACTTAACCACATTTTGATTCTGTTAATATTTGTATTCTAGGAATGTTTTGTTGAGTTCACGTGATATACTATATCTATAGACTGTCTTTATATCTATAGACTATATCTTTACCATACAACCTCCTTAAAAAGCTTAATTCTTAACACTTTGGTTTTAAAATTTGACTGACATCTTTTGGGTACAATAAACCCCCACTTTCTTTAAATTAAATCAGTGTCTTGAGCTTTTATTGCTTGTCCCAAAGATCCATTATGGTTATTCCTTCCCTTTTTAATGCAGCTCTTTGTTAACATGAATTATGAACAAGAAAAAAAAAGATGGCGCTAACACCATGCCCAAACACAGCACACATATGCCTGATCCGACAGCCATAGCACTGTGTGCTAAAACTAGCATGTTATAGACGGACAGCATAAAGCTGCTATGAGGGGAATCTATTTCCGGCGACATAAAGACTCTGCTACCCATGAGCATGCGCGGCGACTGTCGTAATGCTGCGTTCCAGTAACCTCGGAATGGGACATCATCTCCAACTCATCAACGGTCCAGTTGTAGTCGGAAAAAAACATGCCGATCTACCAGGCTATAGTTAGCTGTTGTTAGCACGCCTGCATTATTGTTCACAAATATCACATGAAGAATGTGATTATCACTATGGCAGCATTTTTGTAAATATAAGTCTAACAATACTATGTATACAGCTGATCTAGAGCGACACACCCCAGTCAGAAGTGCAAATAAATTGATTATTAAAGGAGCTAAATAACTGTTCACACTGGGGGCATCCATCTTCAATTGTCAACTCGGGGGTGGCGAGGTTTCACCGAGTTCCCAGTAGGAAATTCTGACTTCAGGGGGTGTTTCAGCTGCAGTTTCCTACTGGGAACTCTGAAATTCCTACTTCTGACTACAATTGGAACGCACCAAAAGACGTGACCCAAGCCAAAACGTGTGTTTGTTGTGATGCTAATAAATACAGCTTGGACCTTCCTCAGAACTCTGCATTGCTTTACAACTTATTTTCTCAACAACTTACAGGATGCAAAGCGACGAGGTAATGTATCTGTTTCTAGTTACATAGTGGTAGTTTTTGATGTGTGACAGCAAGCAATTTTTGGAAAACGTAGTACCGTAGTTTTGTAGCCGGCTATATATCACTACTTCCAGCCCGGTGCTCTAAGACGTGTCCAAATAATATTAACTTGCTCTAGTTTTAATTGTGTTGTTCCCGAAATTGAGTATCCAGGCCAGTTCAGCCCTGTCCGACCTGACCGCAAAGCTAAGAAATAGCATTTATAGATAACCTATTATGATGCTATAAAACTCATCTTAAAGTGTGTATTTCAATCAGGCATATAACTAAAAGTGAGATTCTTTTGTAATTACTTAGAAACTCCTCATAGCATCTTTAGAGCTCCACTTTAGTGAGCAAATGGCAGATATTACATAATGTTCATAATGTTTCTGTAGTCTCTGGTTCTGCAGTGTGCTTGCTTGAATTGTGTGTCTTCAGTGTATTTTGTGAATATTCAAGTATTGAGTTCCAAACTTATAAATGAAAGAGAAAACTAATGAATTATACCTGAAGTCTCTTTGCCCCAGAGAGATCTGCTGGGCATCACTTTGCAAACTCTGCTGGATAGAGTATCACAACCTAAACATAAATTTGCAAATGGACAAAAAAGTTTCTCCTCAGGAAACTTCTGGACAAACATGAATGTGTGGTCAAAGATTTTGGATACCCAGATCCAAAGGTCACAGGTCCACTGTACTTCCCAAGGTTGTCCAGGAGTTTAAATGCTGATTCAGAGCAAATCATCACCTCTTTCATCTGATGTGAAGTGGTGCCAGGGATTAGAGTTTAAGACGGCTGCATCGATTAACACTTTCTGCTGAACAGGCTTAAAGTGTGAAGGAAGTTTTTTTTTGTAAGGATTTAATATTTTGATCCATCGTCTGTCCTGTGAGGGCGAGTCCTGGAGAGAACACATTGTGAGAGTCTGCTGTTATCCTTCACAAATATGAGCCGCCAACACAGCGGGGGTCCAGTTAGTGAGCGGTTTTTGGGATTGTTTTTGGTAAAGGAGTCAGCAAAATGTGATGACAGGCTTTTTTCTTGGTTCACTTGCTGGATCTAATGAATGTTGCAAAGTTGTAAAGAGATAGAAAACCTGAGCTGCTGCCGGCAAATTCAGAAACAAACAAATGATATCAGTTGCCTAAAAACTGCACCTGTGGACCACATTTTGCCTGCATGGCGGCTTCAGTATTCAGGCCTTTTGTGAATGTGATATTTAATAGAGCAACTTTCATCTGTCTTAATACATTTCTTTTCACTCAAGATGGATTGTTTGATTTTAAATGAACTGTGAGGAGAATCTGTTACCGGCGACACAAAGACTCTGCTACCCATGAGCACGCGAGGTGACTGTCGTAATGCTGCGTTCCAGTAACCTCGGAACTGGGAGTGACATCATCTCCAACTCATCGGCGGTCCAGTTGTAGTCGGAAAAAAACATGCCGATCTACCAGGCTATTGTTAGCTGTTGTTAGCACGCCTGCATTATTGTTCACAAATATCACATGAAGAATGTGATTATCACTATGGCAGCATTTTTGTAAATAAAAGTCTAACAATACTATGTATACAGCTGATCTAGAGCGACACACCCCAGTCAGAAGTGCAAATAAATTGATTATTACAGGAGCTAAATAACTGTTCACACTGGGGGCATCCATCTTCGATTGTCAACTCAGGGGTGGCGATGTTTCACCGAGTTCACAGTAGGAAATAGGAACTCAAAATTCCTACTTCTGACAACAACTGGAACACACCAAAAGACGTGTGCAAGCCAAAGCGTGTGTTTATTGTGATGTAGACCGGACCTTCCTCAGAACTCTGCATTGCTTTACAACTTCTTTTTTCAACAACTTACAGGATGCAAAGCGAAGAGGTAATGTATCTCTTTCTAGTTACGTAGTGGTAGTTTTTGATGTGTGACAACAAGCAATTTTTTGGAAAACTTAGTATCGTAGTTTTGTAGCTGGCTATATATCGCTACTTACAGCCCGGTGCTCTAAGACATGTCTGAATAATATTAATTTGCTCTAGTTTTAATTGTCTTGTTCCCGAAGTTGAGTATCCAGGCCAGTCCAGCCCTGTCCGACCTGACCGCGAAGGCTAAGGAATAGCATTTATAGATAACCTATTTTGATGCTATAAAACTCATCTTAAAGTGTGTATTTCGATCAGGCATATATCTAAAAGTGAGACTTTTTTGTAATTACTTCGAAACTCCTCACAGTCCTTTTTATCTATGAGACTAAAAAAAAAAAAAACAGTGGTCCTCTCAGTGCGATCTTCTTGAATCTTGTTGGATTGTTGTCGATTTTTACTAAGCATGGAAATCGAAAGTCAATCACAGTTGAGAATCGATAATAACAAGTTTAAAGAATATTAACTTTTATTATGCTTCACAGCTCTCTTATAAGTTCATTACACTGGAACCTTAAACAGTTAGTTCAGTCTCCTGAAAGTCATTGCTCGAGGCTGGAGGCCCATGGCACCTTTAATTATGATTGTCACTACAGCAACTTGCTAGCTCTGTTTCAAATCAGTGATTTCCAGGGACAGACGCCAGCAGATATGTAGCAGCTATTGGTGCCACAAAAAGACCCATATTTACCCCACTTCAGAGTAATACTACACAAAAAACAACACCTGCTTCACCAGATGCTAAAATAAGATTTGTTCCATTGTTTATTTTTTCTAGCCGAAGCCTCAATGCTGTGAACTTAAAGGTTATATATCCTCCACCATCAGCTGGTCAGGTCATAAGAAGAAATAAAAAACACTAACTTCACTAAAATTGAACTAAATATGAGTGATAGTGGAGTATGAGGTGGAAAAAGAGGTAAGATAAACTGTTGTTTAAACTGAGGGGCAGGACAGATCACAGGTTACCTGGTGGTGCAGATGCATGAACTGTGAGCCCATGCCTGCAAAAAAGGAGGCCCATTGCTGTCACAAGTAGAACTTAGTAGCACCACTTCTTTTGGTTCTTTCATCAGAGCTCTTTTATTCAGTGAACCTTCATACTGCTATATGTCATAGTACTAATCAGTAAAACAGACCCTGCAAACATGGCATTCTGTCACAGCAGAGGAGTTAGTTCTCAGTCCTACATATTCACAATAGCAAGCCAAGGGTAGCTGGTAAAATCATAGGTGTTGAATAACCTAATCTATCTGATATATTTCGAGAGAGAGTAAGATCCAAGGCTCGGGACATCATCCAGTGTCCTGACCATCCTCTTCATGGGGACTTTGATCTCTTGCCCTCAGGCAGGAGGTACAGGCTACCAATAGTCAAATGAATCAGCTGGATTGATTTCAATTGTATCACTGATTGTAAATGTCTTTTAGGAAGGCTCCATCTCCAGTGTGCTCACGGTTGCTTCTTCTCGAGAATGAGTTCCTCTGTTTTTGTTTTTATGAATGACTTGTTGTGACTGTATTACTGATGTTCTTTTCACCTGCTTGCACAGCAAAGTTCCCTCAGGGGACAATGAAGTTGAACTTGAATTTGAACTTGAACTTGAACTAAGTCACACGATGGAATGCAGTGAAATCAGAACATTGGCCATTAACCTTGCCTGTTTTTAAATTAAGGCACCTGACCCTGCTGCAGCACTCTGACCTTTACATTTGAAAATAAAGCAGTCGAGACTTGCCTGTGGAAGAATATGAACACCATACATTGCATCCCAAAATAGCTCCAAACATGTAGATGTATCAGCTAGCGTCATCCCCAGCAGGGTGAGGCATTGTTTTTCTTGGAGTGTTTTTTTCTTGGGATGCAAACTTTGTGGCTTGCCATCAGCTTCACTAGTCTCACTGAACTTTGTTTTAAGTTTGGAAATAGCGCCAGGGCTGATATCGGATAATGCTGCCACTACCAGAACAACAGCAGATCTTATCCACATGTTTAGCTGTGTAGCCCATTCATCATTGTACAATCCTTACAAGTTGTACCTTGTTGTAAAGGTGATTAACCAGGCTTCCCAACAAAACAAAATACAATACCAATTGGTTTTATTAAAGGGAAAAATGTATTGACCAAATAACATCAAACTTATTGTGAGGAGTAGAAATTCCAAGTTTTGAGGCTTTCCTGTAGCCGTACACTTCAATGATGCATAACATGACATCTCTACTCTGCGTTATTGGCATTGAACAGATCAAATTACCACCCAGGATTGGCAATCATGACAGACTTTTGCAACAGCGGGAAGCATACGGGACCTATACCTTACAAATTCTGGCTCCAAAAGACCTTAAGGATGAACTTTCTCTGAATATGTTTCTGTAATTTACATTAGAGCATGTCGTCCCTCCTTCTGACTAACTAATGTACGATACGTATGAAGTGCACACATTTTTAGGCCCACTTTTAATGACCAGGTCACCTATTAAATGTGTCTATTTGCATGTATTGATGTCACAAGGCTGTACTGCATTCTAGGCTTGCAGGAAATTAAGTGGTTTAATAATCAATGGGCTGTGTCAACTTAAAGTTTATTAAAATGTTTCTCTACAATGTTACTTGTCTTATGGATCTTTAATGTCCCCTAAATTGTAATTTTTGTGATTGATGTTTTCATTTTCAGCCTTATGTGTAGGCTTTAAAGAGACTGTGAGGAGTTTCTAACTAATTACAAAAAAGTCTCACTTTTAGATATATGCCTGATCAAAATACACACTTTAAGATGAGTTTTATAGCATCAAAATAGGTTATCTATAAATGCTATTCCTTAGCCTTCTGGTCAGGTCGAACAGGACTGGACTGATACTCAACTTTGGGAACAAGACAATTAAAACCCGAGCAACTTTATATTATTTTATTATTTATATTACACGTCTTAGAGCACCGGGCTGTAAGTAGCGATATATAGCCAGCTACAACTACAATAATAAGTTTTCCAAAAATTGCTTGTTGTCACACATCAAAAACTACCCCTATGTAACTAGAAATAGATACATTACCTGGTCGCTTTGCATCCTGTAAGTTGTTGAAAAAAGAAGTTGTAAAGCAATGCAGAGTTCTGAGGAAGGTCCGAGCTGCATTATTATTAGCATCACTTCTTTTGATGCGTTCCAGTTGTAGTCAGAAGTAGGGGTTTCCGGGTTTGGAGTAGGAAACTGCAACTGGAACGTTCCCCGGAAGTATGAATTTCCTACTGGGAACTCGGTGAAACCTCGCCACCCCCGAGTTGACAAGCGAAGATGGATGCCCCCAGTGTGAACAGTTATTTAGCTCCTGTAATAATCAATTTATTTGCACTGCTGACTGGGGTGTGTCGCTCTAGATCAGCTGTATACATAGTATTGTTAGACTTATATTTACAAAAATGCTGCCACAGTGATAATCACATTCTTCATGTGATATTTGTGAACAACAACGCAGGGCGTGCTAACAACAGCTAACAATAGCCTGGTAGATCGGCATGTTTTTTTCTGACTTCAACTGGAACATTGATAAGTCGGAGATGATGTCACTCCCATTTCCGAGGTTACTGATGCAGCATTAGGACAGTCGCCGCGCGTGCTCATGGGTAGCAGAGTCTTTATTTCGCCGGTAATAGATTCTCCTCATAGCACCTTTAAATAGACTTTCGCCATGTTGACTCTTATCATGTACACTCTCTCAGTCAGGGGGTTGATGTGCTTTTTATCTGTTTATTTTTCTGGTGCAGATGATATGTCATGGTGATGATAAGCCACAGGTGTGATCGGCACTTCCTATTTAAGAGGACCTGCCCTCTTTAACAAATTGTTTCCCTGATGAAGGTCTGAGACCAAAACGTTGCAAATAAATGAATTTCTTGCAAGTTCGATGGTGTGCAGGAGTCCATCTTCGTGTTTAAGTTTTGAGGCTTTAAAATATATTTCATGTTTAATAAGCTCAACAGCTTCTGTAATAATATGAAGGCCACTTCCTTTCCTTGTCAAAGCACTTTTTTATCAACACATGTGATCCATTACTGTGATCAGCAGCTCAACTGCCACAGATATGAGTAGTTATTAAATTTCAATCCCATCATCTGAGAAACACCCCTAAATAACATAATGAATCCTTAATGGTCCCAGCAGGAGGCTAACATTAAAGCATGACGGCTCCATAGCAGTGGTCTATGATTTCCCACTGTGCCATGGAAAGATTAATATCCTCTGGTGTCAGCTAATTGGTGCTGAGTGTAAAGATGAGCTGGATACATAGTAAGATGAGTGAATACTGAGAGCTCTCTTTTTATGCCTCGTGCAACAGCTGAGATTTAAGGCCCTATTGTTCTCATGTCTGTTGGTCCAAACAATAAAAGACTTTTAACTCACTGGTGTTGACAGTGGTAATCACAAAGGTCACCAGTTAGCATGGTAACTTTTCAGACCTCAACACCTGCAGTGGAGCGACATGGAAAAGCAGAGACCAGTTTGTGTAGAAGTGGTGAATTCTCCTGCTTCAATGAGCTGGATTAAATCCTGGTTGTATTTTGGCTAAATCTCACATCAGGACCTGCAAACAACCACGACTCAGCAAAACATTTGTTTCCTAAAAATCCAGAGTTCATTTTCATTTCTCTCTGCTTAAATTGCCTTTCCTTTCAAAGAACAATCTGGTATTGCCTCAGAGAGAGGGAGAGCATGAAAAGTTTTGAAGCAAACGACTCTGATTTTCATCCACGACATCAGTGATCCTCTGAATTCTCCATCGCAGACTAATCCTCCGCCAGCAGGGAAATGTGAGGAACTTGGCAAAGTAATTTACACTCTAATGTCTGTTTTCCCCAAGAACAACATTGGGATGCAATTTAAGGATACCACAGCCAAATCTCCCTTATTTTCTAAGACAATACCAACAGGCTTATATCGAGCAGCATACTGTTTCCCTGAATGATGCAGACGAGACAAGAAACAACAGGTCACACTGTGATTCCTTTAATAAACACACCACAGACTTAATTAAAGCTTCATTATAAAATTAGACACTGAGGCACATTCATTAAATGATGGAAAGTAATTAACTGACATAAATGCTTATTAAAATTACAAGACATAAACAAAACAAGTTTTTCAGTGGGCCTATAGGCCCTCAGATGGGGTAATAGTATTTGTAAAATCTGGAAGTTATAAGTTCAAATTAAATTCAAATTAAGTATTATTGAGAAAATAACCCTATTAAAACATGTTTTCTTTGTATTGGCATAAATTAATCTTCATTTGTATAGAGTGAATAATAACAAAAGAGCATGTGGATGTCATTCTATTCATTTTATTATTTTTTTAACAGATTATTTTTATTGATTCAATTATTTCCTATTCTTATTCCCAACCTGACGTAAATCTACCTAACATGGCAGAGCAGCTGGATTCATCTTGCCAAGTTTCAATCTACAACGATAGTAGGCAACCCAGAGTGGTACGACCCAATCAGAATCCTTTAGATCAGTAAAGGCAGGGAGCTACAAGATTAGCATAGATGCTACTAGCTTTTATCAGATCAGATCAGAACATTTAACCAACAAGCTAACTAGCTTTCCCACAATCAATGCTGCAAGTGACATTATGTCTTAAAAAACCATGTTATCTGCAAATGTATATTTTATTAATTACTTTTAATTGCGTCTACATATCTTTGTTCTGCACAGGTATATAAGAACATCTAAGTGTAACAGAAACCAAAACCATGAAAGGTGTGATTAATATGAAGGGCTTACAGTTTTGTGATCATTACATTTTACTGAAGCTCACATCTGACCAATAGAAGACTTGATAGTGTGCATGCCACTGCCAGTCAAAACATTCAACATGGCGCCCTGCAAGATGGTGTGTTTGCACTGTTTTATTTGACCAAAATCATCAAATGACAATAAATAAGTGTAAATATGTTTTAATTGTTTATTCTGTTAGTGTCATTGCTTTAATTCTGTTCTCCTTATAGCCAAAGCTTGACCAGATTGAAATGGCTTACTCATCATTTTTCAGAGTGTGAGTTGGCTATTTCTGTGAAATTTAGGCTGTGTCCGAAATGGCATAATAACGTACTACATACTACAAACTCATGTGTATATACTGTATACTACATACTATAAGTATGATTAGGATGCCAACCGTTCACACTGTAGTATACTACTAAGCTTCCCATGATGCATTTCAAACCTCCGACGACAAAAATCAGAAGCACACCAGGCTATCAAATATCTCTGTTGATTCGCCACATTTGAAAGTTTAGAGAGCATTTTAGGCGAGAAAGTCGCCACGTAGAATACCAAAATGTGGTCATTTGAGACATAAAATGCACGGATACAAATTTCATTTCAGCATTTCGGACATTCCATTATGCGCGCCATTATGTTTTCGAAGAAACTTCCGGTCGGCCCCAAAACAGGAGCCCATTTACAAAAGCGTTAAAGAACTGAAAGGAGATAATAAAGGATGTGTTTAATTTGAAAACGGGAAGTTTGCTAGCGGCAGATTTTTAGCTGAATGCCAGTCAGTCATAATGCATGCCACAATGCATTATGGGGCGTTTGAGTGTGACTCGTATGCCCACCTTGCATACTTAAAATTTTTTCCGATATAGTATACATCCAGGTATTTCTCGCACACTCAATCTTTTCATACTATCTAATGTGAACACTAGGGGTGTAACGAAATGGTGAACTCACGAAACAATACGAAATACGAAACAGGGCCCACGATACGAAATACTCATGATACAAAATAAAGATCATAGAAAGTCCCCAACAGTAGGAAGTTGTGCAAAAATCTCATTTTCTTTATTTTCTTCCTAATGCAGACATACAAAAAATATTGCTGCATCAGTAAAAAATAAATGCTCTTTGAAAAAAAACAAAATTGTAGTTTGTTCCCCTTATTTAGACTACAGTGCAAATACAAACATAAAATCTCAATAAAAAGTGCTTTGTTGTTGTAACAATCAGGGTAACTTCTTGAATGAAAAGAAAAAAAAACAAACAGTCCTCAGAGCTGCAGTTTAGATCTATAAATGTCTGAACTGTGAACTATAATATTTAGCCTATAACAGTTCATATACTTCTGATCTTCAAGTATGATCAAATTCTGTCAACTCAACAGTAGATGCAAAAATCAAATTGTTTTTTATGCAGACTTACACAAACATAGTGGAGCAGTTCTACAGTTTGTTATGTGTTCAATGTGGATTTTAGTGTTTCCTAAGAATTGACGGTCAGTGAATGGACCAGGAAGGTGGGGCGAGCGGGTCAGAGTTCAGAAGGGGAGAGTTTGTGTGTGTGTTTGAGCGAGGAGGGAGAGAGCCATTAGCAGTAGGTCTAAAGATTACTACTCACTGTTTTGTTCGTGAATTAAAATTGTAGTTGGCGTGGTCACAGCCCACAGTGACTGTTAAATAAAAGCAGGTATTCGCAAGCCGGAGTCACCTTTATTTTTACGTCCGACGGACGTCACAATACAGCCGCTGCCTGTCTCCAGTTCAAAGTAGTTGGTAGTTGTTCTCGCCGCAGTATACAGCGAACTGTGGCGGCATATTTTGCACACGGTTGTTGTTTTGTCCGCAATCTTCTCACCGTTCTCTCGTCTTTTACATGGGAAGCCAAAATAGGTCCACACAACAGATTTATTTGACGAAGGAGCGTCAGCTAATTCCTCCACTTTGTCCTCCTCCATATTACAGCGAGTATTGAGCTACGGGTTTATTTTATACTTTTATTTTGAGCGTCTTTGAATTTTATTTCGTCATTTTTTTATTTAGCAAAATTTCGGGGTACAAAAGTTCGTTTCACCCCTAGTGAACACACTACATACTCATTTTGACGTCACACTTAATATGAGTAGTACGTTAGTATGTTAGTATGCCATTTTGGACACAGCCATAAATTTTTTTGGATTTTTCTGTTACAATTTCATGGTCATACAACTTTTAAAACTAAAATCAGACATTACTCATCACTGTATGGATATTCTGATAGCACAGGTAGTGAAAAAAGTCGTAATTCTGATATAAAGGGTTTTAAGGTTCTTTTGTGTATTATAGCAATTAAAGTCCAGATAAATTGAAAAGTGAAAAACAATCTGTTGAAAGGGTTAAAACAGACAGATGAACCCTCTTTGTTGGGATGTGGCATATTTTAAGTTGTTAGTAGACCATCTTGCCTTTCTAAAGGTTAATTTTTCTTTTCATTTCCTTCCTCCCCTTCAATCATTTATCTCTTCGTCTCTTTCGAGCTTCTCCTCCTCCCTCCAGCCTTGTCTCTTCCCTCTCTCCCTCTGTTCATCCTCCTACATCTGTGATGCTCCGTGCTCCGTCGCCCTTTACGACCTGTAATCCATGCTTATTAAACAAGGTGCCTGAGCCATTAAGACTGGAAAATGAGCCCTAATGGCGACGCCGCTAGCAGCGCTTGCTGCCTCGGTGCCATTTCGCACTTATGGGCAACGCTACATTAGCACCTTAATTCCAGTGGCCTTGCATCGCTGCTTCTGAAAATATTTTCATAATTTCCTCTCCCTCTCCTGTCCCTGCTCTGTCTCCAGATTGCTGGGGAAGGCCGTGCTGGATTGTTCGATCCTTGCAGAAGAAGAAGAGGAAAGTCTGAGGTGAGAAAAGGTTCCTCGTCAGAGTAGGTCTATCAAGGAGACATCCTGTGTGTCTTCTGTTTGTAACGCCTCACGCCCAATAGAGGAAGGAGCTCCATTAATCATGTGAAAAGAGGGTGGTGGTGGGGGTCTGATGGAGGGAGTTGAGGGTGCAGAGAGAGTTGAAGGTTCCCTCTGATGGTGGATTGATTTATCTTGTAGTTGTTTATGCTTTGGAGGACAAATCATCGAGGAAAATAGAACAACTCAAGAATGTGGAGCGATCATTAGAGGGATCTTTTGAGCTTCACGAGGACAGTTTGTCTTTATCCCTGAGGACACGTTTCAGGGACGTGCCGCTAGAGTATCCAATACAACTAAGCCCTCAGGTATCCACTTACTGGACACTTAAAACTTATTTTGATTATATTTTTGTCAATTTAACCCTTTCATGCATGGTGACGCTACAGTGGACAGATATTTGAAATACTTTTTATACCATTCAGGTTGCAGCATCGTATTACAACTACCATGTGGTATATACCATACCATAATACCATAATAGGGATGAAGAAATGCAAAAAAATAATACAGAAAAAAGACAAGTTACAGTTATACGTTGGTAAGGCAGAATATCATGTTCTGGGGTGTGTGTGTGGGTGTGTGTGTGCATGTGTGTGTGTGTGTGGTGAGGAGGGTAAATGGGTCAATGGTTAAAGGAGCCAAAATTATACAGCCACAACATACAGAAGAGAAACAGTATCCTAAATGAATCAACCAGAAAATAATAACAATAATAAAAATAATAATAATAACAACAATAACAACGATGATAATAATAATAATAATAATAATAACAATGATAATAATAATAATAATAATAGAAATGATGAAAATAATAATAATAATAGTAATAATAATAGTAACGATGATAATAATAAAAGTAACGATGAAAATAATAGTAACGATGATCATTATAATAATAATAGTAACGAGGATAATAGTAATAATAATAGTAACGACGATCATAATAATAATCATAGTAATGATGATAATATTAATAATAATACTAGTAACGATGATAATAATAATAATAGTAATGTTGATAATAATAATAATATTAAAATACAGCAGTAACTTACTAAACAATGATAATAGTGTCTTTATGACATAATGATATTTGTACAACTTATAATAAAGTAGAGTATTCATATAAATATGATTATATAGCTTAAAAGGAAAAGAGAAAGACAAGAAAAAAAAGACATTTGTTTTAGTTTACTATAACTATGTGATGTCTAAAAAAACTCGATTGTTGTCATAAAAAACAAACCACATAATTCAAAAATTATTCATTATATCACTATTAATACCGTTGATGGGTGGTATTGGCTTTAGTGGAAAATATAACATACAGAAAAAAAACATGTGGCCATGTTTGTATTTTAAAAACCTACATTTAAAGTAATTATTCCTTTCTGATTTAATGCTTGAAAGGGTTAATGCTTAACAATTAATTTTCACACAGTTGTTTATTTTACTCTTTTTTTCTGAATTTAATAATATCAGTCTTTGGAGGCCAGTACTGCCATGTAAAACAAAAAAGCATCTGTTTGTGATCCTGTGTCCACTTTTTTAAGCTGTTTAATCCCATAATACTCACAATTATTAAAGGTACAGCCACTGCATCATGTTGAGAAAGGTAGAAGTTTAGGCATTCAGTAAGTACTTCAGGTTTTAAATGTATACATCATACCACTTTTGTAAAACTGCACCATGTTATCACATTTGCTAATGTGGAGAAATACATGTACTTTTTGTGTTTTTGTAAACACAAGGAACAATGTGGAGCCCCCAGAGCTTTGTGAGAGCCATTAGAAATAAGACTTAACACCTTTTGACTGCCATTGCAACCATGCGGTAACTGTTCTTTTTTTCTCATTGGGTTTTGAACCAACTGTCACAGCTCAGACATAAAGAGTATATCAAACAGCTTTGAAATTAATATATTATAAGTCAAAAAAATGCTACAGTTTTACGCATTTCTCTCTCTCTCTGTCTCTCTCTCTTTCTCAGTCTCACACAACAACAACAACTCAAAGCTAGCTAGATAGGCAAATATGGAAAAAGATTTGTTCGATAACTTTTTTTTTTTTTTTAACAAATTCTAAAATCTAATATATACTAAGGTGAAAAAAAAACTAAAAGTTTTGTTGCAGAAATTAAAGAAATCCATTCATGTCCAGTATAAACCTAAACTGGCAAGTCAACCAGTCGGTTGATTTGCTTATCTGCTACCTAACTGGGTAATCTGAAGTATAAAACCTGAAAATGTTGCTAAATTTCTTTTTTTCCATTTCTATCAGTGTATTTTCATTTATGATACATTTAATTTCATTTTTTCCCTTACAGATGCTGTCATGCACCTGTAGTGCCCCACCCTACACAGGACTCCATGCATTTACTGTTTAATGCCAATAAAATCACACAGCATGAACTTAAAGACTGTTGGCTCACGGTGAACAGCCCCTTCAGTTGAATTTAAACATGCTGTTTAATACTGTTTACAGTGAGATAGACAAGTTTATTACTGCCAGTAGGTAAAGAGGCACATTAATTAAAGGTAAAAGGCAGCAGAGAGAGAAGGACGAGGAGGCTCCTGTCATGCAGAGTGACTCTGAGGCTGTGTGAAAACAGTGTTCTCTGCCTCTCACATACATGGACACATACACAGAGCCGGTGTCCTGGAGTGTCAGAGCAGGAGGTTGGGAGTGGGCAGGAGTCGAGAGATGAGTCATTTGGTGCCAGAGGCTCAGCGTGCATGTGTGTCCGTACTCTCTGTATGTGTAAGAACGAGTGGGAGTGCTTGTTTGAGGAACTGTTCTCTGAAATCAGTGTCTGCACAATATTTGAAATAATAACTTGTTTCCATTTCTGTCTTTATCTTCTGTGTCTGTAGGTTGATCTATAATATCAGACAAAGGACAGAGCATATCATTACCATACCCCTGAAATTAAGGTGGGTTTCACACCTACAGCTCGGCTCCATTGTTCTCATTCAGCAGAAAAACAAATTTGCATATTTCCCATGGGTCATATTACCTTCACATGGCAGTACTTTAAAGCTGGCTGGGCTATGTCAATGGCCTTAAACGGCCTTATGTTACGAGTCGCTCTCTGCAAAGGATGGAAGCTTGCAGGCTAAGCTACCAACAAAATGACTCAGTGGTTAATAGCTGGGTATAAATGTCCCTTTAAGATAATACAGCGCTCATCAGCTGACAGCCACATCCTGAACCTCACAGCGTCCGATGAAAAGTGTTTTACTACACTGAGCAAATGTGAGGGGCAGTGCTAAATTTGACATCACTTTTTAATTTAGATTTAGTCATAGTCTTTTGCCTAAAATGTATTTTAGTTTTAGTCATTTGAATTGTTTTAATTCTAATGTAGTTTTAGTTGAACTAAAATATGAATTGTAAAGTGTAAGGCATTTTTTGTTTCCTTTCATTTCCAAAGTCATGTCTTCCTGCCACCACAAAGCTAGGAAAGTTGTGATTGGATGTCCCTCTTAACTCATCCAACCTTTTCACAAAACTAAAGTAGATGTGGTTCCCAACTTGTCTCTGCCTTCTACATGATGGAATTGGGTCTGATTGGATTAAGACTCTGTCAAACATTTTCATCTACTTTTTATTTGTCGATGAAAATATAAGTTAATTTAGTTCCAGCCAATGTACACTTGATTTTTTTAGTTACAGTCTATTTTTTCGTGAGGAGAAAAAAGGTTGCCCAAACTATGATGAACTAGAAAAGCACTCGGAGAGCTCAGACCTCCGCCAGCGCCACAGTCCTTAGCCATATATATTGTGATTTTGACCATAAATATTAGTCCTGCCTTTATTTCATCAAAATATTTAGATTCCTTGACCATGAAAACATACCATTAGCAACTGGATTCATAATGATATCTATTTTAGTTCAGTAGTTATTCACAGAAATCACATTTTTCGCCATGGTGGCCAGACGCTGATCCGGATCAACACCAAAATCAAATCAGTTCTTTCTTTTCCCATGCTGAACATTTCCTGCAAATTTCATCAAAATCCGTTCATAACTTTTTGAGTTATCTTGTTCACAGACAGACAGACAGACAGACAGACAAACAAACTCTACCGAAAACATAACCTCCTTGGCGGGGGTAAAAATAATAACTCAAGAAATTAACACTGGTGAGGGATAACATTTGTTGCAGTTTTCTAGTTGGATCCTCCTATCGATGCAACATCCAAAACTTTATCTTTTATGCCGAAAGGACCATGTTTGATTAGTTTAGAGGAAATTCAGTCATCCAACACTTTTAGCCAACATCCAACCTGAAGAAAGAGTACAGTGGAGTCAGCCTTGGAAATTGGACCCTAACTATGACATGCAAGTGTTTCATGTGTTTTACAGCAACTTAATCAGAACAAAATATTGTTGCTATGGAGCACAACCTCCAATTTTCATTTGTATGATTCTCCATTTTTCACAAATCAGTGCCATTGCTCATGCTTCATGTTGGTGAGTGGGTCTTCTTGACTTTTAACCAAATTAAAATATAAAAAAAAACATTTTGTCATCAGCTTAAAACAATATTCATTGAATCAGTTGTAGAGCTTTTTTTCGGAGTTAAGAGGTTTGTGCCTGACAGCAATGATATTTATATGTTTGAAGTTTATTTTTGAACATAGAAGTTACAGTGGTGCAGCAGGTAGTGTCAGTGCCGCACAACAAGGTTGGTGGTTCGAACCCTGTGTCAGTCAGTGTGTTGGTTCTCCCCAGGCTCTCCAGCTTCCTCTCACAGACCAAAAACATCTGTGTTAGGTTCATTGGAGAGTCTTAATTGACCTCAGGTACACATGTGAGCATGAAGAGTAGTCTGTCTCCATGTGTGGCCCTGGGATCAGCATGTCCAGGATGCCCCCATCCATTCACCCAGTGTGAATGGGATGTGCTCCAGTCCCCCACAACCCCAAAAGGCAGAAGCGGTATAGATAATACATGGATGGGTGGATTTCAGCTGAAGATCCTTGTTTTACAGTATTAATGTAATCAAGCTGAATGCACAAAAGGCATTTTTAATGTCTTTGAACTTGAAGCTTGGTGGTAGTAGTGGACCATAGAGGACTCCAGATTACATGCTAACTTAAACACTTGCAGAAGTATGTACAGAGAAACTGCCAGAGATTAAAAGAATTAAAGAACAACTTTAAAAAGGATAAATTCTCCTGATTGACAGATCTGGACTACAGTCTGGGAATCTTGAAGAGTGCTTGAATAATTTCATGTTGTTGAGTCCTGTGATGATCTGCTGTACAGACAGAAGTGCTTGTTGACTTCCTTACTAACTTACTTTTGTTGCGGTTTGCACTGTACATGGACATGGTAAAAAAAAAAAAGAGTCACAACAAGCACTCAGGACTGATTTGTGTTACTGAAGAGTTTATCAGATGACTGTAGGCAGAGGCGGACTAACACTACCCATTAACTTCCAGTGTTTGAGCTAAGCTAATTAGCCATGGGTGAGCTCTGTCCATCTCTTCCTGGTTAATGCACCCACAGTCAAAAGAATTTTGTCTATCTGGTTGAAATGGACCCTGGAGTGAGGCAAGACATGAAAAAATTAAAAAATTGGCATATCCCTTTAGCTAATTGTTATTTTCATGGTATGTTGTGCTTGAGCACAGAAAGTGACTCTGTGGGATCAAAAATATTGTTATTAAGCAGCACTTTGTCTGGTTACAGTCATTATTTTTACTGCTGCTGGTATGCCTACAGCAGTGTGATGAGTTAACTCATCTCACTGTTTGTGTAGCTGTGTCGATTACATCATCAATGCAAACTAACAAGTTGTAGACTGACCCCAAATTCAAAGCCTCCAAACTTTCAGCTTTATTTTATTTGACAGTGTTTCTTGTTTTCATCCAGGGAAATGCCTTCATTGTTCCCTTTACTCCACTGTGCTGTACCTCTGTTTCTCTAATGAACACCTCTCTACGTAAAGGACTCTCTCCTCCAGTCTGACTCAGAGTGACCCTCTCTGCTCTACAACATGAAGCATCTCTCATAAATGCAGTAAAATATTCATAAAGCCTCCACAGGGCATGCTGAACAGAGCACCCGGGCTGCTAATTGTCCTCCGGGTAGACCTAAGGGTGCTGTGGGTGCTGTTATCTGCTCGGCCTGCGCACAAACAAGCACCCTTCATGTCCAGAACATCAAATCACACAGCTACCATCAGCTCAGCATATTGTGCCTCTTCTTCTTGAACTAAAGTATCATTTTGATTTGTGCTGTTTTCTTTTTTCTTTTATGTGAGAGCAGCTGCAGGATGGAGATTATCTTCTGCATGCTTCAGAGGCCCTTCATTTATAATAGTAGATATTTAAAGAAACAACCAAAATAATCTGAATACAGTTAGTGTTTGATAATGGATGGAATTTGGGGCTCATACAAATTTAAAAAGCCCTGTTATGTTAAATGAATGGTTTCCAAAAGTGCTTGGCACAGAAACAATTTTGGGGCATGCTGGTCTATATTTTGCTGTGTTGACGATGCAAATTCTCTTTGCACAGGCACAGGGCTCAAAGAGGACAGCTTATATGTCTTGATTATACATTGTTGTGTTTTGGCTGTACCATGAATTTAACAGACAGTGTCGGCTCACATACTGTTTCTTGTAAAGCAGTGTGTATTGTGTGTTTTGGCATTTACGCAACAGAGGTCATTGTTTGGTCTGAATTTCAGCCAAATCATCTAATTTCTCTTTTTGTTAAGTGTGCCATTTCTAGGAAACACACAGGATGGTTTATGAAATATGTTTTTGCTAAGATTAACAGCACTCCACAGCATTTAGTATTAATAATTACTTATTTGTATAGCACTTTTAAAGGTGGTGGTGTAGCTCAGTCCATAACGGCTTGAGCTCAGGACCAGAGAGTGGCCCATTCAAGTCCTGATAGAAATATATTTGGAGGTTGGTTTGGTAGTTGGGGAGATGAGGGCTGACTCCCTGGGTTATTGCTACCAGTTATGCCAGTTGGTGACACAGCTAGAAGGGGTGGGCAGCCCTTGTGTCTGGAGCCTCAGGGTGTAGGGTTTGCACCCTTAAACCTCATTCTACATAAACCCCTATGAATGATGTAGGTTAGCATTGCTGGTGGTGCAGACAAGTTGTTAGGAATGGTGAATGGCAAAGTACTGGCAATAAACCTGACATGCCAGATGGACGGTTCCATATATCTGCCATGGAAATATTTCTCTAATCCATCGGGGAAAGAGCCCTTTTGTTTTTAGAGGCAGAACCTTCAAAAAAGCCTTAAAAAATAGCAGCTTGAGATTGGACAATCGTTTGGCTTGTCACACTCATCTCAGACCAATCTATATCAAGCAACACTGCTACGTATGACATAGCATATGTAATGACTATATGTAGCGGCTAACGGCTAACAACAGTTAGAATCATATTTTATGGAGGAACTTGAAACCATGAAAGTACTTATAAATGTATCAAACTTATTATTTGGATACTGCTATCTTCAATGTGTTCGCATAATAACAGAAACATTTTGCACCACAGACTTCAAAATCAAGACTACATTTTTTGGTGGTTTAATGCCTCGTAAATCAAGAGAGGATCAGCTTTGTGCAAGACCTTCTTTAACTTTAAGACAAACAACCATTTGGGACAAATTTAAACAGCGTGAGCTCTAAGCATAGTAATGATATCTGCATCAGGTGGAAACCAGGAAAGACACCTGCACTGCACAACATTTTGCATCAGCATACAACTGTGCTTTAAGAGTTTTAAGATTTTTAGTGAATATTGTAACTATAATTAGATAAATATGTTTAAATTCTTGTGGGTAGGCTTAGCTTAAAAGTAGGAATTGAAGTTAACAGACAAATGATAATGAAAAATATAAAGTGAGCTCAATATCAAGCAAGCTATGATGAAAAACAGATGTTACAAAAATGTAGAAAATAAATGTTTGCATAAAAAGTAGTCTACATTTTTGATTTTGCAGGGACTGAGATTGGAATGTAACAGCTCTTTTCTAGTATGAACAAGTTATATAAATATATATATTTGAAAGAAGAGACCTGCTTTCCAAATGTTTTTATTGATAAAGCAACATTTTGATAAGCATAAAGATAGGATAAAGATAAGCAATATTACCCAAAAAGAACTTCATGGTTTGCTTTTTGACCGTTAACATGTATTAAGATATTACAAAAAAATGTTGAATGGACTCAAAGTATAACAAGAGAAGTCTTTATGCTCTTTTTAATGATATCAAACCTACACAGAAATGTTACTGCACTTTGACATACTTTAATAAATGATGTTTGCACTCATATTTATTCAGGGTTATGTTTTTCAATAAAATGACGTTTCAAACATTTTATCTCCGCACATATAAAGAGGATCTACCACACAAACACTGTTATTTTTCTGACTTCCTCTGTGCTCTAAGGTGTTTAATTATTCTCAAGGTTTCATTCGTTTCATGCGTGCATGTCCACCAACACGCTTGGAGACCACTGGCATGCAGTTGATGTGTTTTCTCTCTTGACTGCCTCAATCAATTCTTTATTATCTGCAACAATTAGAGTAGCTCACGGTGATCAATGATTCCAATAAGGCTCTGTGTGGGCTCAGGTGAAGGTCCCTCTTTTATCTCTCTGTTTCTCTGTTCACATGGATAAAACCCACAGCTCATTAACATAAGATAAAACGTCTGGATATTATCCACACTCACTCATATATGTTCATTCAAAGAGGAGTGGCATATACATTTATCAGAGTGGTTAAGTATATCGCTGAAGAATGACTATAAGAGGTCTGTGGACACAACAATGAAAGAATGATTTATTCCCCTGATGTCCGTTTTCTGTCAGTCCACATTAGTGTCGTCTTTTCTTCAGCTTCATGTCCTTCATGTCATCCTCTCAAGAAGTTTGCAAACTCTTCTAAAAATGTAAATTTGACTGAATGTTCAAACTGTTTTGTCATTTGCATGACTGTTAGTGACATCTCCAAAATTTGAGTCGCTCTTAATTTGTCTAGGTTGAAAGTCCTGAGGTGACTTTTATTATGCGAACATGTCTGCCTGCTTCAATCACTCAACTTTAGAGTTAGCATTTAGCACCTCCTGGTTAATGGGATTCAATTCAAAATTCAACTTTGCAGGTTGAAGTTCAAGGCATGTTCCACCTAATTTTCATTCCTATGTTCTTAAAGGGACTGGGAGGAGTTTCTAAGTAATTACAAAAAAGTCTTTCTTTTAGATATATACCTGATTGAAATACACACTTTAAGATGAGTTTTATAGCATCAAAATAGGTTATCTATAAATGCTATTCCTTAGCCTTCCGGTCAGGTGGGACAGGGCTGGACTGGCCTGGATACTCAACTTCAGGAACAAGACAATGAAAACTAGAGCAAATTTATATTGTTCGGACACGTCTTAGAGCACCGGGCTGTAAGTAGCGATATATAGCCGGCTACAAAACTACGATACTAAGTTTTCCAAAAATTGCTTGTTGTCACACATCAAAAACTACTGCTACGTAACTAAAAAGAGATACATTACCTCGTCGCTTTGCATCCTGTATGTTGTTGAAATAGGCAGTAGTAAAGCAATGCAGAGTTCTGAGGAAGGTCCGAGCTGCATTTATTAGCATCACAACAAACACATGCTTTGGATTCCACACGTCTTTTGGTGCGTTCCAGTTGTTGTCAGAAGTAGGAATTTTGAGTTCCGAGTAGGAAACTGCAACTGGATCACCCCCCGAATTCGGAATTTCCTACTGGGAACTCGGTGAAACCTCACGACCCCCGAGTTGATAATCGAAGATGGATGCCCCCAGTGTGAACAGTTATTTAGCTCCTGTAATAATCAATTTATTTGCACTTCTGACTGGGGTGTGTTGCTCTAGATCAGCTGTATACATAGCATTGTGAGACTTATATTTACAAAAATGCTGCCATAGTGATGATCACATTCTTCATGTGATATTTGTGAACAACAACGCAGGGTGTACTAACAACAGCTAACAATAGCCTGATAGATCGGCATGTTTTTTTCCGACTTCAACTGGACCGCCGATAAGTCGGAGATGATGTCACTCCCAGTTCCGAGGTTACTGGAACGCAGCATTACGACAGTTGCCGTGCGTGCTCATGGGTAGCAGAGTCTTTGTGTCGCCGGTAATAGATTCTCCTCACAGTCCCTTTAATGCACATATCAAGATGCTCGACAGTATTTTCTCCAACCTTGGCAACAATGTTCAATGTGACTCAAAGATAAACTGATTACATTTCCAAAGTCAAAGTCTTCAGGCTTCATCCCCTTTCCTTGACCCTGCTTGTACTTTGAGTGGAAGCTCTGGTTATTTGCGTTTTCACATGTAGATTCAATAACTGATATTTTTTTACTATAACTTGTTTTCAGAGTAGGCTATGTGCAAAAGAAATGCACACCTAAATATTTAAACAGGTGCATGATATTTCCTCTAAAGTAATAATTAGAAAAAGTTTGTCAGAGTGAATGACTTTCCCCTCACAATGTGCTTCACTGAGAAGCACTTCCTCCTCATTAGAGCCACAGATTTCACCAAAGGTAGCCATCCAGCTGCTCAGGAGAGAAACAAACATCCACATCACGATGTCCTCACTACATTTTGATTTTTTACCAGCAAGTTCACACTCATGAATACATATAATGCTCAGAATGCCACACAGGTACAAACATCTGCCAAAGCCATGTGCCATGATTTTATTCTGATGCTCGTCTATGTCCTTGATTTTTCTGGCATCAGTCTAGGCCCATATTTACAACAGGAGTGATACCACATACAGGCGCCGACTGCAAACAAGCCATAATCTATAAGTGAGTGGGCTGAGAGTGTATGAGTGTGAGGCTGAATATTTCTGAGGCGACCTTTCAACCCTCTTGTCGATTTCATTGGTATGATAAATACGGTGTGAAGGTTGCTCATGTCCAGCGGCTGCAGCAGGGTCATTATGCAGACAATAGAAATGCTCTTTGTGTTCTGAATAAAGGATGGACCATCACATGTGGTGTTTCAGTCAGAGTTAACTTCCAAGGTTTTCCTGACAATAAATCTGAAATCATGTTTTTTTTTTGTCAGGCAGTGCAGCTGAGAGTGAGTTTTTGATGCTGCTGAGCATAAAATATTGTGTTTGGTTTGTTTTCATTCATCAGTCTTTGTTTATCCATGTCTAAATGTTTTCAAAAAAATATCTTGTGGTCAATTCCCTTTACACTTGACTCATGAAGATGGACTCCCACACACTGTCTAACTTGCGAGAAATTCATTTATTTGCAACGTTTCGGTCACAGAACTTCAGGTTTTTCGCCTGATGGAGGTCTGAAACGGAAACGTTGCAAATAAATGAATTTCTTGCAAGTTAGACAGTGAGGGTCCATCTTCATGTTTAACCCTTTAAGGCCCAAGACCATAGATTATAGCCAGAAAATTCTAATTTTTTGAAGCTGAAATGTTTGTTTCACCTTCTGCTAAAATCCATAAAAATCAAAATGTCCACAAAATTCAACATATAGATTTTTCATATCTCATTTGATACATTGGGTGTTTTTGGCAACTGATAATAATCCATTCGAGGACATTTTTATCATATATCTGATTGTATTCAGATGGGGGGGAGGGGGGGGGGTTGTAGTTTCTTGATCATATTGAGTAGATAGAGGTATTATGAAAGTATGTATCAAATATGATACAATTGGCTTTATAGAGTTAAATCGACATTTTTTTCTCTGACCCGCCTGTCTCCTAAATTAGATGTGCGAAGTACTCTTCTGGTTCTTTACACTTTACTGAAATGTCTACTTTGTCCTGCAACAACCATCAAGAGAAATTACATAATCTAACATAAATACATACAGTTAGACCAGTCAAACCCATTTTAATGGCAGTTCAGCTAGAAGCTGCTGTATCAATCAACACTATTCCTCTCTAGATTATATTAATTGTAGATATTAATATTTGATAGATTTTCTATCCATGGTTGTATTAATTAAACATATATAGTAACTATCTTTACAACCATAAAGACATGAGGTCCCTCTTGAAAACGAGAGGCCACATCTTAAGATGCTTGCCTTTAATACATTTATATTCAACAGACATGGTGCTGAATGAAAAATGAATGAGCAATATATGCAGGGGCCGGCCTTCTGCTGGTGCCTAGAGTCAGGACTAAACATGGAGAATCAGGGTTTCAGTTTTATGCAGCTAAAATCTGGAACAGTCTCTCTGAAGATGTGAGACAGGCCTCTACTCTGACAATGTTCAAATCTAGGCTTAAAACAGCTCTATTTAACTGTGCATATGACTGAAAGGATCTTATCTGCACTCTTCTTTTTAAACTTATTTTATAATGATTAATGTTGATTTTATTTTGTATTGTGATTTTTTAAAGTCATTTTATAATGATTAATGTTTATTCTATTTTGTACTGTGATTTTAATGCATTTTTCTTGTTCTGTAAAGCACTTTGAATTGCCTTGTGTATGAATTGTGCTCTACAAATAAACTTGCCTTGCCCTTGCCTAGAAACAAATGTGATGAGGACAGATTTATTAACTGGACATCCATGGGTTTGTTGCTATTATGAAATCTTATTTTTAGTTCCTTTGTCTCTGCCTGGGTGGATCCATCTCGTAATGTACATATGTTTATATACAAGTATAGAAATATATATATCTACAAATTGAGAGTATGGCTTCTGCCTGCTCTATTGTAAAGTGCCTTAAGACAACACTTATTATGAACTGGAACTATACAACTAAAGATTGATTGACTGATTGGTGTACAGAGGAAAGACTTAGATATTGAAGATCACGCGCCAAAGGTCATGGACCCCTTCACTGATCCATTGCTTATTAGAGGATATATAAGACAGATTTTCATAAGCATTTACATTAACATCCAGTCATTAAAAAACTGATTAGAGGGGTTGAAGGTCAGGATCTGATTATGACAGTTGAGGGAGGTTGGCGGCCCTTTATGCCTATGTCACACATTCCCGTTTCTCATGGTGATTGTGCACGACTGTACACGATTGACAAGGCTGGTATGATCGCTATGATACGTGATGAAATGACTGTAGCACCCCTGGACACACCCCGTAAATACACAGTCAGTAGCGCTTCTACAGCGCTTCGGGTGCATTCGTTCCACTCCAGCTAGGTTAATACAGCGAGATGACGAGGATTCCATGAATTTTCATCCTGCTGACACGACGTCAGCCCCCACTCGAGCTCAGTTCGCGTCACGTAAGCCCCGACTGAGCCCTGTTGCTTGCGTCATCTTGAACGGGACACAGTCGGGGCACAAACGGATACATCCTTGTCAGTCGTCCTCATAAAGCTTTCAGGATTGAGCCACGATCGGCCCGATTGAGCTCCGTACATGCCACGCTAATATCGTTCGCATTCGGACTGCATTAGGCTTCCATCCCGCTGCACTGAGAGCGGCGATTCTCCACGACAGTTTTGAACGGTTCAAAACTGTCGGAACCCTTCCATTCATCCATTCATCCACCACTATACAAGGCTGATCCAGACCAAGTAGCGCATGCACCACGACCAAAGCCCGTTTTATCAGGATTATGACAATCGTGCACAATGGCCATGAGAAACAGGAATGTCTGACTGGGGCTTTACCGTCATTGCACATAAAGACCTACCAATGAATTAGAGTTGACTTTGCTGGTGGCACAGAGAAGTGGTCAGGAATGATGAATCGCCGATATGCTCCCAAGTGCTTGGTGAAATAGTTTGCTGAAATCTGTGACAAAAGTTAACTTTTCAGCATCAAATTCTTTCCAACATAACTTGTAATCCAATGATTGTATTTTCCACAAAATTCTGAGTATCTCCTCTCTCTTTTCGACCTTACTCGGCAGCTGCAGCTCCTTCATAAACCCTCTCTGCTCAGTATCAAAGAACTAAACAAGCAAACTTTCAGCTGCAGGTGGAGGTGCATGTTGAGCCGTTCTAAAAAGGGATAAAGACTGCCGATCCACCCTTGTGAATTAATAATAATCCCCACTCCTGCTCTGCTTTCTTCTTTAGCTGGAGGGCCGTGGAAGTGAGTCTGTGGTGTTTCTCCTCTGTCTCCTCCTGCTCGCTCTTTGAAGGCTCCATTGTTCCCCAACTTCAAGACTCCTTTCAAGCTTTGCCTCCTTGATTACTCAGGATAAATACTCGGCAGGTCGTTTTTTTCTCCCTCCTTCCCCCCCGAGGCAGGTAGACAAACTTTGTTCATTATCATAATAAGGTAAATCAGACTGTGAGGAGTTGTGCTGCTCCGGCAGCAGCAGCCCTGCAGAAAAGTGCTGACGGAGGTGTAACTCTCTGGCAGATATTCAGGGGGAGAAAGCTTGTTTGTAATTGCCTGAGCTATAACACAGTTCACTCTTTGAAATACAGACTCCACTTGACTCCTGTAAATAGAGTCGATACAGTGCGGTGTGCTACTTTGAAGAGAAAGTGGATGCTAAGTGGGGTGTGAACACGCCGACTATGTAGCTCTAAAGAAGACAGATGAGCATAAAGATGCTGGAGCAGACACAACACATTTAGTGCTTTCACATGAGCTTCGTTTTAATAGAGGGCTTTCCCACCAGTGTTGCCAGATTTTTTTTTTTTGCTGAAACAATCAAGCAGGTCAATGAAAACAAGCCCAAAAAACAACCTCCAGATTTTTGATCAATGATACTTTGGTTTAATAAAAGAGGGAGAAGATAAATCTACATGAAGTTTGTTCTGATTGTCATCTATATTTCATGTCAAATTCACAGTGACTTTTTTCTTACCTGGCTCTTAAAGCAGCACTACGGAAGATCCTCGCTTGACCGGATAAAGAACTCAACTACCCATGAGCTCTAGCGCACACATACTGTCGTAAGGATACAGATCTGCCGGTCGCGTGCATTTGTTTTGTAGGCGAATCACAGAAGCCAGGACTTCGCTAAAAAGTATTCTTCTGTCTTCTGCGGCTGTTTGCAGGATGGGTAGCGACGAGGTAATGTATTTATTTTTGACTAAATGACGATGTTAAAAATCGCTAAGTTCAACTTGGTTGTATTACCGTGACGTCGCCCCCGTCCTGTTGAAGTGATAAAGTGAATAAAAGTAAAGACAACAACGAGCTGGTGATATCACACACTTGAAATAGGTCTAAACCAAACTACATACTTGTATGTTCTGGATTTGTTGTGCTGTACTTTTTTCCTGTCAAGTTTTTTGAGGAACTTCGTCATAAATTAGTCGCCCAAAATACCTGATAGTAGTCGGACATCCCTCCTCATCTTTTATTTCACGCCAGCGAGTGAACGCCGAACCAATGTTTATCCTGGTCCGTGCATTCAGCTTGTTTTTCTCTCGCTTTCTTTCTTTTGTATCCTCCGACAAAACTTTTCTCTTCCTAACGTTGTTGCCTCCGCCATGGTTAAAGCTCCGCGATTGGCTTTCACCAAGACTAGCGTGTTTTAAATGAATCGGGGGAAGTGACGTATGCCGTAAAGCATCCAAACGTGTAGTGTTTTTAGTGTGGCAGGGTTCCCACCATCCACCTCGAAGTTACATAGCGCCAGTTAAAGGGATACAGACCACGACAGAGGTTTCATTGAACTCATTGTAAAGTGGTGGACCATGACAATGAATGTTGAAGGATTATATTATGTTTGAAAAGCTACACAGTGTTGGTTTAAAGGTGCTATGAGGAGAATCTATTACCGGCAACATAAAGACTCTGCTACCCATGAGCATGCGTGGCGACTGTCGTAATGCTGCGTTCCAGTAACCTCGGAACTGGGAGTGACATCATCTCCGACTTATCGGCGTTCCAGTTGAAGTTGGAAAAAAACATCCCGATCTATCAGGCTATTGTTAGCTGTTGTTAGCGCACCCTGCGTTGTTATTCACAAATATCACATGAAGAATGTGATTATCACTATGGCAGCATTTTTGTAAATAGAAGTCTAACAATACTATGTATACAGCTGATCTAGAGCGACACACCCCAGTCAGAAGTGCAAATAAATTGATTATTGCAGGAGCTAAATAACTGTTCACACTGGGGGCATCCATCTTTGATTATCAACTCGGGGGTGGTGAGGTTTCACTGAGTTCCCAGTAGGAAATTCCGACTTCAGGGAACGTTCCATTTGCAGTTTCCTACTCGTAAAAGGAAATTTCTACTTCTGACTACAACTGGAAGGCACCTTAAGACATGACCCAAGCCAAAACGTGTTTGTTGTGATGCTAATAAATGCAGCTTGGACCTTCCTCAGAACTCTGCATTGCTTTACAACTTCTTTTTTCAACAACTTACAGGATGCAAAGCGACGAGATAATGTATCTCTTTCTAGTTATGTACCGGTAGTTTTTGATGTGTGACAACAAGCAATTTTTTGGAAAACTTAGTATTGTAGTTTTGTAGCCGGCTATATATCGCTACTTACAGTCCGGTGCTCTAAGATGTGTCTGAATAATATTAATTTGCTCTAGTTTTAATTGTCTTGTTCCCGAAGTTGAGTATCCAGGTCAGTCCAGCCCTGTCCGACCTGACCGTGAAGCTAAGGAATAGCATTTATAGATAACCTATTTTGATGCTATAAAACTCGTCTTAAAGTGTGTATTTCGATCATGCATATATCTAAAAGTGAGACTTTTTTGTAATTACAGTCCTCACTGTCCCTTTAATTTACTGATTCAACATCCTTTGTGTAGAGGTGGTAAACACTGGCAGGTTTTTGGGGTTTTGGGGACTTTGTGCCCCCAACACCCCAAAAACCTGCCAGTGTTTACAAACTTAGTTTACGTTTTTTTCAATGTGCACTTGTTTTTATTAGTTACTGTTTAGTTTTCATCAGAGGAAAAAAGGACAGTGATGAAAAACTATGAGAAAAATAATTAGTCAAAAAAATAAAACCTGATTTGGTGTGAACAAAGCTTGTCATCACAAGAATGCTTTCAGATGGGTCAAATGATAGTTCACTGCATCTCGTGATCATTCCTTATTTTTGAGGCCAAATCTCAAAGGGATTATTTCCACTGACTCGATGATGGCCTTCGTTAAAATAGAGGCTGTAGGTCAAATTTAGGCCACACTAGTTCTGACTTTAATGCCAGCAGAGTCTATTAATTTTTATGTGCCATCTATTCCGAGACTGATTCACTGTACACTTGGCAATAACATCACCCACATGGCATTTCTCCCACTGGTGACGGACAGAGTGATTTCCTTAACCACTCTGGATTATTGGCAATGCTGGAGTTCATCATATTATTGCAAACAGACCCACCTTCTTTAGCCTTCACTTGAGAGAAGAGAGAGAGAAACTAATCAGATTTATCACCGGGTAGCTTTATAATTATTTACTCCATTAGCCATTAGTGGTCGACACAAAGTGCACTGGCTCGCAAAATTAGAATCCTTATCTAAATGCTCCAGAACCTTCACTGTATTCTCCCAGAATGTGTAAATGTGGCTGGATCTGCTCGAAAACCAGGACGCTCCGGGCTTACAAGGACGTTTTGAGGACACGTCAGTTTGTGGATTGAACAGTGAAGACGGGGATCCCAAAGAAACTGTGGGGACTATTCAGGGAAACAAAACCCTCATTTACACTCAGGCTGGTGAAAGGACACATCTTATGTTATAAAAAAAACTAATACTACTTTCAAGTCAAACTTTCTTAGTCAAACTTATTTATCCAAGCATCTTTTTCTTTCATAATTCTGTTTTTTTGAGGCTCCCAAGTACTCATTGTTGGTTATTTTTTAAAATGAAACAAAGACCGGACTGAGACACAACACCAGAATTCTTAAGTAGAAGGTTGGAGGTCCAAAAACAACACCAGGGTGGACTCTAAAACAGCTGACCTCTCATTGATGTGGGGGTGTATCTCTGACCTCCTGTGAGACCTCTGTGGATTTCTGACCTCTCCACTTCACTGGCAGGATAATTGAGTGGAGTCTGTTGCAGCTCTGTGTGCACAGACTCCAGTTATCACAGTGTGTGAAGAACATGATTCCCTGAGCTGTTTTCTGATGATGTAAGCGAGAGAAAAATATATAAGCCACTCCAAACTCACCACTCTGTCCTCTTTACTATGTAATAAAAGCTTCTGTGAACTTGAAGCAAGAACATATTTGTGTTAGAAACTATCACCTCTATGAGGTATAGTGCTCACAGACAGGAGAAACACACCAGAAGAGCTAAGAGCTGCTGTAGTGTTTGAGGTGATGAAAGAAAATTTCAGTTTTTGATGGCATACCTGCATGTTTTGTTGCTGAATTTAAGATCTGTTTCACCTTGGATGTGTTTGTGTGACAGCAGCAGTGCATGCCTGTTGAATTTTGACAAGCATGTTATCAAGTCAGAGCTTCTAGATTGAAAATTCTGCACTCCCACACATCCACAAGTGGAACATGCTTCTCAAAACAGATAAAAAAAGACAAAAATAGAGCTAGAGTTACCTTAAACAAGCTGGTATGTATGTCCACAGCAGAATAATATGTCACACACTGCAAAAACTCAGATCTAGGCACGTGTGTGTCTATTTTCAAGGCAAAAATAACCAAAACACTTATTCTAATCCACATTCACTAAGCCAGTCGAGATAAATGTCTTATTTTATGGAGTGAAAATCAGGCACTGCATTGCTTGTAATGAGGAGAAAATGTCTGTCAATGAAGGAAGGAAAGTTAAATTAAGGTTTAAGATCTGCTCAAGTTAAAGTTGTCTCATTGGGCCCTAATTTCATGGTGCAGCGCAGGGTGCGCAAGCCTGGTGCACCCCGCGCAGTGTTAATTTCGTCCGGCACACTGGACGAATTTTGACAATTTGGTAGACCGTGTGCACAGAGATGGCTGTGACGGCGCACCAGGGGGAGGTGCCGACAGATTCAGGTTGGTGCAGTGACAATTTTGTGCCAAAAAACTGTGCGGAGGGTGCACTGAAAGCTCGCCAGCTCCAACCTGGTCCATTCTCGGCGCAGGCGAAGCGCACCCTCCGCAGCTGTAATTTGGTGACAGGCGCTCATATGCGCACATGTCAACAAAGCCTCAGAGGCAGGTTTCCAGAGTGTTAGGCATATTTTAATGCAATAAACAATCACAGCAATCACTATTTAATGTAACCGTCTGAACCAGCATACACATGTATCTATATTAATTGTCCTGTCACATCTGATGTCGGATTAAAGCCGTTTCTCATAATGGGAACTTAACCTGACGGCAGCTGGAAGTTTGATGCACATCTTACAAGTCAACAATAAACATCCTTAACATCTGATACTGAGTATATATCTGGCTTCTCTCTTTTCATTAAATTCAAAGAAAAGAGGGACAAAACAAACGAAGAAAAAAGAGAGAAGATAAATGTATGTCACTAAGGATTTACCTGTGATTTCCCATATTTCTCTGTTTTAGTCTTTATTTTCAGCATGATCTAAAAAGATGGAGTACATTATTGCAAGGAGGATGAGGCAGAGACACCGGGAGAATATACAGTATATCACCAAAGGTTCTGCTATTTGGCAGACAATGAATGCAGGTGGATCACGAGCATGATGAATGGATAAGCCTGCCGCTGTGTTAATTTTGTACTCCTATAATGACAAAGGAACAGATTATATCTGTCCTGGGAGCTGGCCCACACGGTGACGCGCTTCGTGGCCTCCGATACGCGCCCCCATCTCCCAGTTGCTGAAGAGACAGCGGCTCTGACCGTCTCCACTACCGGGTCTTTCCAGCACACTGTTTCCGCGGTGGCGGGTATCATTCAGACCAATCAGACGTTGCACCTCGGCCGCAGGGCATTTAAAGGCAAGGAGAGGCATTCATTTGATTGATGAAGACAGCACTCGGCTGTGTTAATCCCACTCACGCCTTTTCTCCTCCCTCTCTGGCACTTGCGTGGAGGGGCAGGGACGGAGGTGTGGATGCGCCTCTCTGCACCTGCAGTGCGCCTCTCTTGGCACTGCAGGAAAATTGCAAACTGCGCTGGAAACACTCTGTCTATGCGGCACAGGCCGGCGCAGGGCAGGTGCGCCTGGTCTACGAAATTAGAGCCCATTGTGTCTTGCCTCATTGGTAGATTATTTCACTTAGCAACACGTAACCCAGGCCTTATTTCTAGTTTTTATATCTTCACATAAGTTCTTAATGAAGAAATGTAAGTAAATTGCGAATTAGAATAAGTCTAGAAAATTCTTGTGAGATTTTTTTCTGTCTGAAATAAACAAATTACTCTTGCCTAAATCTGAGGGGTTTGTTTTTAGTGCAGAAAGACAGAAAACTTCCAGTAACTCTGTTTTTTTGTTTTTTTTTAAGGAGAGTTTGTTCAGTGTTTCACCCTGGATGTAAGAAGATGAAGAAGAACACACTCTTTATCAAACCCTTATAGGGAAATACTTTTATACAAATCTTTTCACTCCGTTGCTGAAACATGATATATGCACATATGTCCTACGATTACGCATTCATGGAAAGATGAAGAGTGATGGCTTACTGCTCCTGAAGAGGCACTACTGAGCAGTTTTGAAGGTTTTCTGCCTTGCTCATGGGCACTTTGGCAGTGTCCAGAAAGTCAGCTGATACCCCTGCAGCTATCAAACTAATTTCCAAACATGGTTTGGTCTGGATTTGAACTGGCCACCCTTTGGTCCTTGACCAAAGTCCTGCTAGACTGAGCCTCTGCTGCCCCAAGAATGTGATTGATGGCGTGATCATCCAGTTAGCTGCTTCTGAAATGTTCTGCCCAATCCCTAAACTTCTACAGATTCTTTTCCAGATGGACTAGTGAAATATGCCAAACAGTTCATCTGGTGTGTCAGGAGTAGTAAACATGTAGTAAACATGGAGAGGTCACAGATATCTATTTGGGTGATTACAAACAGAACGAGCTCCGTTCCTGAACTCACACTGTGCCTGTATCTCCTCTTTTCTCTAACCAGCTCACAGAATCTTGAAACTCTTCACTGCCTCTCAGTCTTGAGCTCAGTTCATGCAGTATAGTGCAATCTCCTGCAACCTCTGAATCATATTTCGGTTTACACACGGTCTGCTCTCTGTCTGCCTTTACACTGAGAATAACTGAGCAGATGGGAATGTTCAAAATTCACTTCAAAGGTTGTGAGCATGATGGTTGTTATAATGAGGGGATTTTTGGTTACACTGGGATTTGTTTGACACCATTATAGTTATTCTTATCTGCTTACATCCCTTTGTTCAATTTGTAGTCGCATTTTTGAAACTTGGGACGCATGAGTACAGAATTTCTGATTTTTGGGTCATGCCATTTACTCAGCTGTAGTGGATTTGGCACAATAAAACATCACTTTACATAAGATACAAACACTTTATTTTCTTTATATTCAAACCCTTCCCCATGACAAAATTAGTGCTAAGTGTCTGTTTATTAAGCTAGCTCTATTAACACAAGCTAGTTCTAGTCCTGCAGCTTACTTGGTGTTTTAGAGGAGAAAAGTGTTTGTGTTCACAGCCCAGTCCAATAAACTTTTGACTCAATAGAAGAATCCATCATTAAGAATGTCAAAAATAACCTGATTGCTTGCTTTACTTGGCATGAGCACTTTGACCTTGACCTTTGGCTGATGATCTCTGAAATCCTCAATACTTATTAAGTTAAAGTAGAATTAGTGTGGAGAAGTATTTGTGTAGAGTCTGAACAAAACCCCTCAAGGCCTATTAAGATGTTATGTTGACAAAAAAATGTGAAGCAAGTGGCCTGAATTTAGACCTATAACTCCCTAAACCTGAATTCTTTAGTCAGGGTGGACATTTCTACATAGGTTGAGGAAAATTTCGAATTGTTCTCCGGGTTATCCAATTATAAACAACAGGCTTCGACTTTTGACCAAGGACATTAAAATCCTAATTACTTTGTCCCCCAGTAACACTGGACATTTTTGCGAGGTCATACTCTATAAACACGTCAAGGTGCTGAAAGCCTTCCTCTTATTGATTTGTACTGAGTTAATAAAGTTACTTTCTCATTACTGTAGTGATTAGAGGTCCTGTTTAAATTGAGCCTTGACTACTTAAACTGCCCCGGCATGTCCACGCTGATATGAGGTCTAGGAGATATGAGGTGGAGAACAATGAAAGTGAAGCTAGCTGTCATGTTTGCTAATGTGAGTCTGAGAGATAGCAGGATGGACTATGTGCTAATGTGTGTGCTGAGGATGGGAGCAGTCACTGGGGAGCACAGTGAATGCAGCATGGCTCAGAGGGGTTTACTGTGTTCCCATTTAATGCCTATCTGACAGGCCTTCATTTGTCTGCATCCCTCTGAGGGTACATTGTCCTGAGGTCAGTGCACTCCCTTTTTAGATGGGCTAACCTCTATGCTCGTCCCATATTTCACCTCAAGTGGCTGCAAACATCCAAGAAGTGTTCCAAAAAAAGCAGATCAAAACAAAACAAGTGGGAGACCATGTAAGGTTGAACCGTATCAGCTCAATTAGGCTCAACTGTAGGCTGGACCCCCAGCAGGGACACACCTGATGGATAGGTCAAATTGTTTGACATATACATCAGGACTAGCCTTGCAGAGCAGACAGACCTGCCTGATTCTGAAATCCTGCAGGTCCATCTTGCCAGCCTCCGTTGTCCAATGAATTCACTCAGCTGAATTCTAAACGGCCCAATCAGGGAAGAGAGGCGGGAGCTGCAGAATGCGGACGTGACGACAACCGGAAGCTGAGAATGGACATGCCGATTAGCCTTTTGTCCTCATGGCTACTCAGTGAAACTTGAGGAAATCTGCCCTCCTCAGAAGTTCACTTGTGGGGATTGTCTTTGATGAGGTTCATGTCTTATATATGTGTTAAATGAATCATCTGTGTGGTACAATTTAGTGTAAGACTATAGTAAAAGGCCGTTAGCTGTTAGCAGCTGAGTTAGTGTCTAACGGCCAATGGTCATTAACTGTTGTTAGCTTTTAGTGGCTAAGTTAGCCACTATGGCTAATGTCCATGAACTGTTTTTAACTGTTGTTAGCCATTAGCCGCTACATTAGCTGCTATGTATGCGACATTACAGGAGGCAACCCTGCTTGATGTGGATTGGTCTGTGATGAATGTGACGAGCCAAACGATTGTCCAATCACAAGCTTGTGTTTTTTTTTTTAACGTTCTGCCCCTGAAAACAAATTTAATGGGCTCCTACCCAGATGTACTAGTGAAATATTTCTGTGGCAGATATATAGAGCTGTCCATCTGGCTTGTCAGTTTACATTTGGACAACAGTCCAAAGAAACTGTATGGGGAGGACAGAACCTTTCAGCAGCTTTTTCTGTTGGTGATGGGATGATCGTTCCATCAGTCAGATGATGTACAGTTCCCCTCCCAGCAAGCTGCCTGCTAACTTCAAGCCACTTGAAATCCTTCCCACTTCTTGAGGTTGTGTTTGAATTCCTCTGTAAACACACCTATTCAAGTCTTTGCAGAGCATCTCCTCGAGATTGCACTTCCCTCACAGGGTTATTTAGGGTGGATCCGAATAGTCCTAAGTCCTTTCCTACCCACTTTACCTTAACCCCGATAAAAAACGTCACAGGGTCAAGGGAAGGAGGGGGAAAGACGAGAGGAAAGGAGAACTACGGCCAAAGAGGAATTTGACTTAACTTTCACTTTGATGTCATATTTATGTAACCACGATTACTTGTGACGTAGGTAAGCCACGATGAACTACAATGCTCCGAAAATGAACTACAAGAAGTATCTCTTATCTTATCTCACACGGTTGCTTCGTGTCTTCACCGGTTAACATTAACAATCCATGATCAGAGGATTTACCTGTGATGGTGTTTTGTCTTTGCTCATGCGGTGTGTGTTTCCTTCTCACAGCTGTGAGGTCAGAGCATCTATAAATGTTGACATCTTTGGCAGACACTGACAATCTGAAGCCTGATAATACAGCAGACTGTCAGAAGCACTATCCCCCTGTTTCATTCACATATATCATCATGAACATTGCTTGAATTTATTATATTTGGAGGATTATAAAAGTCCTCATTTGTCCTTTTATTAATTGTTTTTAATAAACATTATTAGATCTCATCATTCGGTCTTATTATTGACATGATTCACTTCAGAAATTAAGATAGGTGGAAATGTGGTAATTAAAATGCAATATTATCAAGTACAAAAATTGTGTGTTTAATATTCATCTGCATTGTGTTGGAGATAACAAAATTCTTTAAAATGAGTGCTTTTAAATTTAAACATGTAATTTTTATCTGTCCACCAAGTTTCCGTAAACCTTTGGCAGGAGCCATATTTATACACGTGTTTCCTAATCTAAAGAAGATATTAAACTTAACTCTTTCTCAACAGAGGAAGTGGGAAAGTTTCAAGTGGCTGTACCTGTAGGAGGCGGGTGCTTCTTCCTTTGGACAAAGTAAAAAATATGAACAAACAAAATATAGAACACTCTTCCCAAACCTTGTTGGAGTGGAGCAAAAATATTTATAAATGCCTTCAGTGTTATCATGGGGTGTTGGTGGTGCAGTTGGATAATGTGCTTGGTCAGTAACTGGAGGCTACAGCCCAGCTTCAGGTACTGAAAAGATGAAAAGCAAACATTAATATTTCTTGCGTTTCCCTTTTTTTCCTTGAGCTTATTTGAGCCCATTAACACAGTGGTGTATAAATGGGCATAGAAGAGCATGAATGTGTTAGAAATACTGATGGATAACTAACATAGAAACTCAATAACCATCAGTGAGTGAATGTGAGAGCGAATGGGTGTGAGTAGGTAGGTGTGACCTGCGGTGTTAAGCAGCTTTTGAATAGTCAAAGACTAGAGAAGCTCTATATAAGCTCAAGTCCATCTGCCATTTATTTGTTTTTCATTCATTTAAGAAATGTGGTCCAGATCTGATAAAACTGCCACTGAAGCTATTAGCATCTATGCTAATCTCTGTACAAGTAGTGACTTCTTCCTGCTTTAAGGAGCAGTGATTTGGCCGGGCATCTGCAGACAGAGCTTAATGGTTTTGGACTGGTGCTTGCAAGATAGATAGTTGCAATACAAGGTTAACTCTTTGTAGCTCTTTCTGTGGGAGAATCTTTTTCTTGAGAGGGGAACCTGTCTTACATTTGTTAACACCCTGATTTGCAAAAAATAATAATAATAATTGCAGTGGTGTAGATGACAGAGTTCTCCAGCATAAATTGTAGATCTGTGCCAAAGGTCAAATCCTTCAAGCAGCTTGGATGAAATCTTGGCAACTTGTTTCCCTATGCAAGACAAAAACATACGCTTCCAGTGTGTTGTCAAGTAGCAGCTGGGTTTGTTCTCCACAGCTTCTCCCCTTTTTTTGAGATGTTACCCTTCACTGAAGAAATGGTTGAAAAAGGCCACCCTACTAAATCTACACGTCTTTAATAAAAACTGAGTAAACATGCATACAAATATTCTTTTCTGTAAAAATCTCAAATAAATGTTTTTTAAATGACCCATAAAGGTCTTGCTGGCCTCATAAAACTTTTTTGCAGGTTATTTTTGGTAGCCTTGCACAGCAGCTGGATCTGTCTGTAATCAGCAGATCGATCTCACCAAGATCCAGTCTACATTGATTGTGGGTGGCCCTGGCATGGCCCAATCAGAGCTCTTTAGAGCAGGAAGAGCTACAGGCCAGAGAACATCAGGAAGTGACTACTAGTACAAAAATTAGCAGAGATGCTAACAGCTTCAGTAGACGTTTTTTTCAGATCGGCACTGCATTTTTTTATTAACGCAAAACAACTAACAACACCACAAACCTCTTCAGGGATCTTTTGCTCCACTTTGAACATCTTTGATGAGAGTTTGCTTACAAAGTGGCCCTCCTACTGTGGTGCCCGCCCACAACCTTATCTGATTGGCGTGTAATGAATGTGGTTGACAGAAAGATTGTCCAATCACCTGCTGGATATGCTTCTGAACTGTTCTGCCCTCCCCAAACACTTTCTATGAGCTCTTTCCCAAATGAAGTTGTGAAATATATCAAATGGTCTATCTGGTTACATATTTGGACTGTGGGCCGTATGTTTGACACCCCTGGTTTGAATGCTCAATTTGTGAATTCTGCTGCCAGGACAGAGTCTTAGTTCCACGAAAAGCCCTGCAAAAACTAGCAGCAATAGCAAGAGGACAGTCAGTGCAACAAAAAAATCAGGTTTCCAAACTTGCTAAGGATGATCAAACAGACTATTTAATCTAGAGGATTCTCTTGACTCCCCTAGATTTCAAGGAATAAAAACAATACAATATGCATACCTCAACAGTTAGGACTCAGAGGGTTTCTAAATAGGACTTTTCTGACTTTAGCTACTGCCTTTGAAAGCTGTCTGAGAAGTTGTTTACCTCCACAGCAGTTGCCTGAAATACTTTTGTTAGTGCATCATCCCTTTAAAAACCCTGCCTCTTCTCTTTCACTCTGCTGATGACTTCTGTTGAACACTTCTCTTCACACTTTCTTCAAGCCTCTGTCTTCATTCAGAATTCATCACTACATCACATCTTCAAAGGTGCTCCCCCTCTCCTGTCCTCTCGAGTATCTGCAGAGGTCTGTATTATTTAGACAAACAAAATGCTGCCACTTCAGAGGCTGCTGTTGCTCTTTTTTTCTCGTCTGCACAGACATACTTTAATATCGTTCAGTTCCCAGCACAGCACTCAGCGACAAGTCAATTATACCAAGATTGCGCCAATTTACCCTCACACTCAGAGGTGCAAATTGTACATTCACACTTTCACTCCTTCTGTTGTCACCGAGGTGCTATTAATGTGGAGATTCACTGTTTCAGAGCAGCTAAGGGACTTGCTCCTGTTTTTAAGGAGTCTGAAACACAGACATGTATAACCAATTTAGAACTTATGGTCCCCTCGCCTCCAGAGCAGCAGGAATCCTGGATAAGGGCCACAAGGACATTTTGACATGCATCAGCAAGATCTGGACTTGAACTCTTAACCCTGAGATTGGCTGGTGAGCAGTGATCCAGACCAAGACACTGATGCTTTGAGTGTGGTAGCATCAAGGCTGCTGTGTCAGCCAGCCACATTTAATTTGGTGACCCCTGGAGCTGACCCTGATCAAGAGGCCCTCGGCCACATCAAGACCCAAAACAAGAGCGATCTGCATTGAGGCCTGTGCTTGCAGCCTCCACTTATGATGCTGGAAGCACTCTCAACCTTAGTTCCAGGGCGCTTCATACCAGCACTTAATGCTGCCAGATAACAAGAGCCGACTCCTGCTTCCTTTTTATTATCTGTAAGGCTGTTAGAGTAGCTAGTGTGTTCTTCATATTCACCTCACCCAGAAAACATGACAACATTTAGAAATCTGCCATCAAAAGCATCTTCATATCAGAAAATATTCTCCTTCAGAAAGCAAGTCAGATACTTTTTACATGTGCTATTGAAAAAAAGCAGATACCAGAGGTAAAATCCCTTCTTAACTTTGTGAGCGATTAGTGAGGGAGAAGAGAAATTGATTAGAACAGCACTGTTCCAAAAGTTGAACTATTTTAACAGAGAAAGCTGTAAAAACAGCCACATAAGCAACTGACACTGCTCACCTCACCAAGGCTGTTGAAGCCAGAGGTCAGAGGCATCTGACATAGTGTGGATGGCTGTTCATCATAAGACTGGGATCCACAATCAAGATTTTCTACTGCTAAACTCAAAGTTTTTCTTGCCAGCTGATGGATTCACGTTGGGTTTTGGATATGTGTATATATATATATATATATGCATACATATAACTATGCATATATGTGTATCCATGAACTGAATAGTTTGTCTTCAGCCTGCTCTGTTTTAAAGTGTCTTGATATAACACTTGATATGAATTGGCATTATACAAATAATTCCAATTCATACTTTTAAATGAAAACTCAAGACCTACCTTTTCAATCTGGCTTTTAGCTGATTGTATTTATTATTATTTTACGTTATATTTTAACTAATTTTAACCCTTTTATTTTGTTTTATTTCTACATTTCAGTTCAGATTTTTTTTATTTGGAATTTTATTCTTTGTTAAATGCTTTTCCTTTAATTATCCTATTTTAGCCAATTTTATTATGCACTTGATGTTACACTTTCTCATTTTACCATATTATTTATCCAACTTTAATTCTATACTGTTATATAATTGTATTTATTTATGTATTTACACATTTATTTATCCTACCCTCTAGTATTTTTAAGTATTATTTTAGTTTTAGCTCCTGTGTTTCCTCATTGTTTATTCAAGATAGCGTTTCCTCAGTCCTCTAATTCAGCTTTCTGTCAGAATTTCCTTTTTATGTCTTTGTGTGTCTGAGTAAGTGTGTATATTGAATGTGGTTTGGGGGAGGGGGGGGGTTGTGGGGGTCTTATGTTTTAATTTTATGCAATTATGCAATTTTCTATTTTTTTTTTTTCTATCTTTTTCTCATGTTGCTTTCTCATGCTTTAGAACCAGGCTGTACAGAAACCCACTTCTGAACAAACAGGTTAAATATTGACACAGTTGGGCTACAGCAGCAGAAGACCACACAGAGAACCACTCCTGTGAGAAGAGAGAAAAAAAAGGCTATAACTCACATGAGTTCACCGAATTTGGACAACAGACAACTAGAAACATGCTGCTTGGTCTGCTGCCACATTCAGATGGTATAGGGTTAAAATTTGGTGCAAATGACATGAAAGCATGGCTCCATCTTGCCTTTCTTCAACACTTCTGGCCCATTATTAACAAATTAGCATTGTTAACACACCACAGCTCACATGAGTGGCTGACCATGTCCATCCCTTTATGTCTACGGTGTATAAATCTTCTGATGGATACTTCCAGCGTGTCACAAAGCTTAAATCATCTCAAACTAGTTTCTTGAACATGACAGCGACTTTACCAGACTGTGATGGCCTCTAGGGTCACTAGGATTTCAATCTAACAGAGACAGTAGAGGTGTGGTGGAGCAGTAGGTTAACACCATGAATGTGCAGCAACAGTGTGATGTCATAATACAGAGCAAAGTCTCTCTGGAAAATTTCCTGTACCTTGTTGAATCGTTGCCATGAAGAGTTAAGGCAGATCTGAAGGTAAAATGGGTTCAACTTGGTACTGGAAAGGTGTACCTAATAAAGTGGACATTGTGTGTATGCTTTAAGAAGAGTTTTGAAGAGAACTGGAATAATCAAATTCTTTCCAGGCACAAAAAAAGTAGAAGAAAAACCACAAACTTTATATAGAGGGCTCTTTCCCACAAGGGAAATCAAGTTTGCTTGAATAGTTTTTTAATCAAAAAAAGTAAATATCAGTTTTGTACTTTGTGGAGTCAGCGCTGTGACAGAGACAATGACTGTGATTCCACCTCTGTGTGCCGGTATATTTATAAAAATCTAAAGAATAGCAATCCCCTGAAGCCAACATTCAATCAAATATCTGGCATTCAATACTTTCATTTCATCTCTCCCTGAAGCCCACACATCCACATAATACCTCCGTCTCACACAGCACACACTCATCATTTATACAGTACCTGTCTGGGAAGGAAGATTGGAGATTAGGCTAAATAAGCCTCAGTATGTGTGCGAGTCTCCCGGCGTGTGGCACATGGGCATTTACTTTAAAAGTCTCTGAGGAGGACAGCTGCCAGGATGTGAATCTGTAATGGCCTTTCCACCAGGAGACCAAACTGTGATATTTGTCATTTGCACGTTGGTGGACAGATGCTCCGGTCTGTGCGTCATTCGGTTCGCTCTCTTGACCTGCACAGACATCCGCCTGTCATTCAGTGATCAGAGTTAAATTGTCCTTAAACATCAAGGATCTTATACCTGAAAACATTCAATCCAGAGTCATTCAGATTAACCTTTAACATTTACACTGTCAAATATCAATTCAGAGCCGTTTGAAGGTCAGACTTTACCAAAAATATGATTTGAATGTGCGGCTTAAAAGGCAAACATGACAAAATGAAGGTTTATCACTCGGTAACTCTCCTGGCCATATTTACTACCAGGTTCTCCAACCAGTGGGTCCAGACCAGTCCCAGGCCCTGGATCATTACCTTCACCAAAAAGGTTTGTTTTTGCTGATGTTTGTTTGTTTGTTAGCAAGATCACGCAAAAAATGGACAGATGTTGCTGAAGCTTTCAGGAGATGTTGGTAATGGCTCAACTAAGAAAGATTTTGGTGGGCTGCTGGTTTTGTGGAGTGGTAAGCAGTGTTGGGCATATTACTTCAAAGAAATAATCAGTTAGAGTTGCTTTCCCAAAAAGTACTTGAATTACTAACGGAATTACTCCTCCATAAATGTAATTAGTTACCAGGTAAAGTAACTGATGTGTTACTTTTTTGAAAAAGCTTTTGCTGCTCGAACTGTGTGGCTCCATCTCTTTCTCTCTCCTCGTTGTTACCTGATCTGCCAAAGCAGCTCTGACATCATCAGCGGAGCTCTTGGTGTTTTTGGTCTCTCAATTTTAGATTTACTAACAACAGACAAAGACTTTGCTTTAGGACATAATGTACACTTCACATGTGTGTTCTTGCCTATTACTTCTTGTATTTTCATACTGAAATCAGCAGTTTTAACTCCACAGATGCTTCGGACTCGTCTTTGCTGCAGCTAGCCGTGTTGCCAGATTTTGCGATTGAATTAAGCATTTTTTTTTTTTAAGTTATTTTTTTGGGCTTTTATGGCCTTTATTGTTTAGGACAGCTGGAGATTGACAGGAAAGCGGGTGAAGAGAGGGGGGATGACATGCAGCAAAGGGCTGAGGCCGGGATTCGAACCAGCAGCCACTGCTGGGGGTTGGCAGCCCCCGTACATGGGGCAGATGCTCTACCAACTGAGCTAATGTCCGCCCCTGAATTAAGCATTTTTAAAGAGAGAAACCAACATGAAACGTGTTTTAACTTTTATCCATGTTACATTTCAATTTCAAAGTCACATTTCTTCTTTTTTGTCTCTTAATTTTCTTATTAAACATCCTTTTGTTTAGAGGTGGAACATCCTTTTCTCTATACAGAAGTGAAGTGAGGGGCTACTATTATCTATAACTTAGTTATTGCTAAACAGTCTGTCTAACCTTGATATTTGTAACCAAACAGACATGTCAGGCTTTTATCTAAGTTTTATCTTAATCATCTACAGCTTTATTATGGCGAAAACAGTAGTAGCTACATTAGAAATCAATTTAAATCTGACTATAAGGATTTATTTTAGGGGGAAACACCTTTTATCGTAATTTTAAATGTATGTTCTGAACTTCTGAATTTGGTTTATATTGACTGTTGACCATGCAGCAGATTCCTCCTGGGTTTGTGGGCACAACAAGCCCAAATGAGCAACTGCACTATTAGAACAAACCCAAAAAAGTGCAACCCACAACTCCCAATATACACATGCAAGTTAGAAAAAGAAGAAGCCGCAAGTCCCTTATAATAAGCAGACCTGGCAACTCTGGCATCGTGTTCTCTTGTCTGTCTGTTAGCGGTGCAGCTCCTGTCTGTGTCTGGCTGAGTGAGGCAGGTCGGATCACAGCTGCTTGAAATCAGTGCAAAGTAACGAGCCACATTTCACTGTCTGTAACGGTAACGGCGTTGTAACGCATGAAAAAATGGCCAAAGAGTGATACTTTTTTGGGGGGCTTAAAAACTGTCAAAATACTGACATAACGATATCAACATGATTCTGAGTGCTAGGTGTGGGTTTTCTAGGATCAAGGAATAATATTATGATGGTAACTTTATCATGAAACTGAAATATGTGAGCTACCTTGGCAGAGGTTTGGGCTCTCCAAGTGCCTCTATTTTGGTAATGAGACACAGATATATATATATATATCAATCAGTGCTGTCAGATGATTTAAAAAATTAATCTAATTAATTACCGGATTTAAAATTAATTAATCTAATTAATCGCATTTTAATCTCATATCTGCTTAAAGTACCCAAATAAAGAATTTGAATTCTAGGATATTATAAAATTGTAGTGGATGACTAATCAAATGAAAACACTAAGAAGTGAAGATTTGTAAATCAACATTTTTATTGGTGACAGAATAAAACCAAAGTCAGGGCAACTTGTCCAGAAAATTCTAAGCTCAATCAGGCAACTCAAATTACACTTTAAGTGTGTTTCATAAATCACATTCAAAATAAGAAAAAGGTTGAAGACATCCAGCAAACCAATTAGGCCTGATGGATTATTAAAGAATGTAGTACAAATATAGATAAATAAATTCAAAAATAAAATAAGACTAAGTCTTAAATATGCCATTCCTGTTGTCACCTGGGCTTTGTTTGGTTTGACTAGAGATGCATGTATGAAGTGACGTGCCACTGCCATGTACGGGTCCTCCAGCCGGCCAATATAAAATTTTTATAATGCATTAATTTGCGGTGTAATTAATTAATCTAATTAATACACTAAAGTGACAGCCCTGATACATATATCTATATATATCTATATCTATATCTATATCGATCTCTCTCTCTCTCTCTCTCTCTCTCTCTCTCTCTCTCTCTCTCTCTCTCTCTCTCTCTCTCTATATATATATATATATATATATATATATATACAGTATATATATATATATATATACATATATATCCTATGTTATTTCCTTTTTATGACTTAAGGAGTTAGCAATATACGTAATCCCACTTCTACTGCTAGAGGAGACATTTTAAAATGCTTTAAAACACTTTCATCTATCAGTTGATGGTAGAGATTTTGAAGACTGGCCCTTTCAAACAGGTGCTTTATGTGTGCCGTTAACTGGCATGAAGTCACAGGTGATCCCAGCTCCCAACACCCGTAAAGTAAGATGACTACTAGCATGCACAGTCCAATGAGAAATACATGTCAACAAATCAGGTTGTTGTGCATAGTCTTGTGATCAGGTCAGATGTATTTCATTTAACAGTATTGTTTGATAAGGGACATTTTCCTTTAGTTTAATTTAGTCATCTTGCTTTTATAATCACCTTTTTTTAATTGAAATCCTGTTTATAGGACATTTATCAAGTCAGCAGGTTAGTGTCACTGCCACTTTCCAGGCTACTTTTTATTTTATGTTCAAGACTTCCTGTGTGAAATTAATCTGCAAGTTCCTCCAAGTCAAACAGCTTTGTTAATCCAATTGTCTTGGATCTATAAAGATTTTTGGTTGATCTGCCTGAAATGTTCCATTTCTAGACTATCTGCTCAGCTAAAATGTCTCCCCTCTGTTATTTTTAATCAAATAGCACCCCGATCATAATGCTTCTATGGCCTCATCAGATTTTGTATTTTTGTTATTTGGCACCATTGTGTATTTTACTGGAGGTATTTATTTAGTTTTGCACCCACAGAAGCTGGCAGCAGCTCAGCTCATGAAACGGACTGAACCAAAAACAGCTCAGAGACTTTAAAACCTCTAAATCACACAGTGAAAAGTGTCCTGGCACTGGGTTTTGATTCAAAGGGAAACCGCTCTGTGTTGATCCAGCAGAGGCCGTTTCAACTCTCTTTGGAACTGTTGAATATTTCATGGGCGACACAATTTTGTGGCGAACAGAAGCACTAATGAGGAACAATTGAAATCAAAGCCTTCCAGCCGAGGACAGAGACGACAAACAATGAAGAGCTTCTGTCTGCAGAAAAGCCCAGAGCGACTTCAGAGGGAGCTTCGGAGGGGAAACAGAGACGAGTCTGTCCTCAAACTCTAACTCTGAGGTCTGTGATAGCCTCAGTACTTTGTTTGAGAATTTTCTTTTACTTTATTGCACACTATGGACATGTTTAGTAGGAAAGTTTGGACCAAAAATATTGAGTTTCTAACGTGTAGAATTTCTCCTTTAATCAAGTACAAACAAGATCATGAACAGTCAAACTTAAAACACTCACTACTCCAGTATTTGTTCTTTTGTTTTTGTTTTTTTTTGTCAATCTGCACCTATAAGGTAAAGGCTTGACTTTCTACCTGAGGTCGATCCCAGCCTGACCCAGCATATGGCCTGGGCTTCTTCCCTCTGCTCTCGACTTGAGGCTTAGATAAGGTGACTGTAATGGAATAAGCCCCACAGGCAATTTTAATTGACAATATAAAATACACATCAACAAATTCAACAATTTACTCTGGCTGTTCCTCCTTTGACTCTTCTCAGGTCAACATCAACGTGATGACCAAAAGAAAAAAAAAACAGCAACACAGCTCTTCTGCTGGCCATTAGACCTGGGTCTGCTGGCAGGGGGAAAGGAGTCACTTGCTGATTGTTAGCAGGTTGCTCACATTGAACAAAAAAACGTGTTTATTAGGTAAATTTAGTGGGAAAGCAGCTTTAGAAAAAAACTCTTGCAAGACAGATGGTAAATTATGTGGGAATGGGAGAGTAGATGTGTAGGTGCCAGAGTTTTGCAACAATTTTGCTACCTTGTGGGGTAATGGCAGGTGCACACACACAGACACACACACACACACACACATATGCGTGCACACACACACACACACACACACACACACACACACACACACTAACACACACACACACACACACACACACTAACAGAGGATTAAAGGTACACAGGACCTACAATTTCCTGATTTTAGCTCTGTCCCATCCCGTAGAATGACTCCCACTCCAGTCCAAACATGTTGAAAAAATGTTGCATTTTTTATTTTAGGTAAAAGTTCAGTGCATATATAAGGCCTTGCCTTTAAAGGATAAGTTCAGTTTCGACAGCTTTCACATTGTTTATAGAATGAAGTAGAACAATATACTCACCCAGAAGGCTTTCCTGATCCAAACAGTGCTTCAGGAGATATTTAGATCCAAAATCGAGTGGCGGACATCCGTATAATGGTAGCACACGGGGCATGTATAGCGCACTCCTAAAAGTGCATTAATCGTCCAAAAACTCATTAGTTTCACCAATATTTCATCATGGCCCGCTCGGGCTACTCCTCCATTACAGTCTGTGTCGCTCCAGACATGTCTTTGTGACTGTGCTAACCTCTGAACTGAAGAAGAAGAAGCGCTCTGGAGAACTGTTCTTCTCTTTGCCTCCACGTCCTCCTTTCGATGAGCTCCTCATCTGTAAACTCTGGCTTGAAACTGTAAGGACACCCATCATATTCAAAGTTCTCATCCACAACATCTTCATCCAATAGATATTCGTCCATTTTGCACAAAACTGGAAGAAGAAAGTCATTGTGTACCCTGAAACAATGAGCCGTACTGCGCATGCGCGGACGCAAACGTTCTTCTTCTTCAGTTCAGAGGTCAGAACAGTCACAAAGACATGTCTGGAGCGACACAGACTGTAATGGAGGAGTAGCGTGAGGGGACCATGATGAAATATTGGTGAAACTAATGAGTTTTTGGACGATTAATGCAGTTTTAGGAGCGGCGCTATACATGCCCCGTGTGCTACCATTATACGGATGTCCGCTGCTCGATTTTGGATCTAAATATCTCCTGAAGCACTGTTTGGATCAGGAAAGCCTTCTGGATGAGTAAATTGTTCTACTTCATTCTATAAACAATTTGAAAGCTGTAGAAACCAAACTTATCCTTTAAGTTTCACATGCCTGACATTCGGTCAGTGCAAACAGCTCTCTTTTTGACTGTTGTTTTTTTATATGTGTTGCCGGCAGCCGCTCCGAGTCGCTTTTCACTTCCAGTGGTGACAGAAAGTCAAACCACTTTTGTAGTTCTTTTGTGTTGCTAGCGCGGTCAAGAATGCTGTCTCTCACTGAAAGATGACAACAAAAACGGACGCATCTGTTCATCTGGTTGTTTAACACTGCTGAAAATGATCACCTATTTATCTCGTTCCCGCTCCTGCCTGCTCTCGTTGCTTTTTTTTCAATCCCAATTACGGGATCAATTAAAAATTTACTCCCATCCCGTGGGATTTCGCGGGAATCACATGACCCATGGGAATTCCCGAAAAATGTCATCCTCTAGTTCCAGTAAACCTGAACATCTTGTATGTAATGATATATGTTCTCCACAGAGAATAAGTCAAGGACAATGTATCTGAGTTTGGAAAGATAATTAATATAACCATTTTTCTTCTGTTAAAAAAAGAAAATGGGTTCCACAGACCAGAACGTCATACAGGGTTAAATTCCAATGGCGTCTCTTTGTTAGAATTATCTTGCATTGCCTTTTATTAATGTTATATTGGCTGCTCCGCTTTGTTCTGACTCTGAATGGGCTTTATCATGTCATATGAAAAGAATTTCTGCTAAACCCAGAATGAAGTTAGCACCATTGGTATTCAGCTTGTTGAGCTCATTTTCCCCTATTTAGATTCCCTTTTTATTATTCTGTAAATCCATTTTCGTATTAATGGATAGAAGCTGAACCAGTGAGTGCAGGCTGTATATGACAAGTGTATCTGAGGGAATAGATGCAAATAGACTTTTCCATTAAATCAGATTATGTTGTGGAGTTATCATATTCTAGTCCGAGAGGTTAAAGCAACTAATATTGGAATATGTGCATTTATTCTCAGTAAGAAAACATCTGAGAGCTGGGTTAGCACTTTTAAACTTCAAGAATTCACTTAGAAATGAAAGAGAAGAAGAGCGTGACCACAGGCCACTTGATCATAACCTTTGGAGGTTCATGCATCAACAAACGCTCCCACGTACCCTCATGTTTTTACGTAACGTCAGTGTGAGAGGAGCCTACAGCGATGATGCAGCGTGTCCTCCGGTTAACCTTATTTCTTTATGCAGGTCTTATGATTCACAATGTTGTGATTCAGATAGGTTTTTGTATTGGTGTGATGCTGGCATAAATGCTTTTGTGTGGGCTGACTCAAAAAAAGGAAAGATCTCTGGACCTCTGAAGACTAAACATCGCCCAGCGTGGCGAGCTGACAGCTGAAAGAGCAGGAGTGTTTCTGAGAGGCAGCGATCATTTATGAAGTCCTCAACACTTTCTATTGACAGGATATTTTAAAAAAAGGTTCAAGGACATGGACATCAGAGCATGGAAAAGCTTTATTTTTTTATAGGTTAAAAAGATAAATGAAGTCCTTGATACTCGGCAGGATGAAAATAACAATCGTGCTCTAAGGTTTTATGACAGTCTCATACGCAAAAGCTGATATTAGAGAAGACAGTAGCTGTGATCGAAATCGTCCACTCATTCACTCAAGCTCACTATTCCCTATGTAGTGTAAATGAAATAGTGGACTACATAGGGAATGACCAAACGACATTTTGGACACTACACTGAAATTTTCTAAACATCATAGCGTCAGAATATGAGCTGAATATTCCTGCGACGGAAGTGGGCACACCAGAAATCATGTAATCAAACCGGGCACTCTGGAGGGAAAGTAGCAAATTTTGAAACCGTTTACAGCCGCTAAAAGACGTAAAAGAGCGATGCTATGAACGTGTTGCAGATACTTTAAGGTTTTTTTTTACATTTATGAATGGAAGCAGCGCCTAACAGCCTTCCTTCTCTTCTTCTTTGCATTGAATTGCATTGTGGTATACGGGAGTACAATTTAGGGTGCATCGTATGTACTCTCACTTTTGCTGTGCATTGTGGGTATTTTGTAGTGCACTATATAGTGAATGATATTAGCTGTTTTCGAAATCGTCCACTCATCCACTCACTCACTATCCCCTATGTAGTGTAAATTATATAGTGGCCTACATAGGGAATGACAAAGCGACATTTCGGATACTACACTGAAATTATCTGAACGTCGTAGCGTCAGCAGATGAGCCGGATATTCCTGTGACAGAAGTGGACGCGCCAAAAATCACATAAACAAACCGTGCACTCGGGAGGAGAAGTAGCAAATTTTGAAGCTGTTTACAGCCGCTAAAAGACATTAAAGAGCTACACTACGAACGTGTTAAAGAGACTTTTAACATTTTTTTTTTAACATTTTTGAATTAAAAAAAAACATTGTGGTATACCGGAGTACAATATAGGGTACATCGTATCTACACTTACTTTTGCTGTGCATTGTGGGTATTTTGTGGTGCAATATATAGTGAATGAAATTAACTGCTGAGAATTCAAACAACAGTACAAAATGGCGAACACACTATATATTGCACTATGTCCGTGATAGTGAGCGATTTCGAACACAGCTTTTATCTCAAGAACCTTGTAGGGATTAGCCAATAGCTCTCCAATTTTTTCAGCCCTTTATTAAGATTTTGCTCCAGTTTTTAAACAATTTTGTACAATTTTTAGCCTTTACCTATCCTTTTGACCTTTCAGTTATTCTTATGAAGACATTTCTTTTGTTTTATTTAGATCCCATGGATCCTTTTTTTAAATATCGACGCTACCAGGAGGTAGCTCTAAAACTACCGTTGGACTGTTTTTTCTCAAAAAAATGCTACTAAGAGCCAGTTTCATCAGCTCTTCAAGGGAGGAAGTACGGGCTCTAAAACCAAAAAGACGAGCTAGGATTTAACATCAGATCCCAGTGGAGGTGAGGAGTAGGCCTGTGCTCAAAATATCGATACGGCAAAATATCGTATCGCACTCCTTTGGGATACATGTATCGATACGGATTCTACAGAATTGATACGGCCTAAATATTTTGACAGTTGTTGTAAATACACTTTGGATAATGTTATCAGAGGCACAGTTCAAGGTAGAAGACAAGCTACATAATGAAGCATGTTCTAAATTTGAACTTAGGTCTACCATCTTTGAGGATCTGAATTTATGTCTCTCAAGTTGTAGAACCACTTAAAACTCATCCTTGTTCTTTTTCTTCTCATAAGAAAAAACTAAACTTGTCAAGAATTTTGCTTAAAGCATAGTCAGTGTTCACAATTTATGCATATGTATCGGGATACGTATCGTATCGTGGGCTTAGTATCGGGATATGTATGGTGAAGTTGCTGGAAATACCCAGCCCTAGTGAGGAGTAGACTCGGCTCCGTGGTTGGCGTGAGGCTGGACTCTCTGGTGACAGTGGAAGAGGAGGGAACTCTGGACAGGCTGCTGGACATTTTGGACGATGCCTGTCACCCCTGCACGTGGTCATCTGCGACTGAGAAGCCTGTTTGGTCCAGGACTGCTGCTTCTCGGGTGTTGGGCTGATAGGCTTTGGGCCTCTTTTGTCCCCTTGTGCAGCTTCTCACTTTGGAGAGGAGGAGTGGCTATAAGCCAGTAGCCTTACTTTATTAAGTTATTTTATTTTATTTTATTATTAACAATATCCGTTTACTCATTATTTTGTTTTATTTATATTTGTTTCTTATTCATATTTTTGTTGTATCTATCTTTTTATGTATCTTTGTATCAACCTTTTGTAACTGCTATTAGAATTCTAATTTCCCTGAGGAGGTTTCCTAAGGGATTAATTGGTCAATTGATTACACAACATTTGACTGGTTTTAGTCTGCTTGATTATGTGCAGTGTGAAAGCAAACCAAACTAAGACAGAAGTGAAGCAATGTTGAACTGAACCAAGTCCACTGAATTTTAGCTGTAAAAGTGACCTGAGATTTGTCTTCCCTTACTTGATGATGACTTGACAACATTTTCTAGGAACAAGGTAAAAAGGCAGCAAAACCAGCCCTAGCAGGTGCAGCTGTAGAGTGGCTGTTCCAGTACATGCACAGCAGTCAGACACATTTCTCTCAGTTTAACGCACACTAAGAGATTTTTTTTCCAGCCGATTCCCTTCACGCTGACAGAGGCTGTACCTGCTCTCACCGATCACATCCTTTCTCAACATGCCGCATGTACGAAGCCTGTCGGCTCACCTGTCAGTCCTTTACACCTCAAGGCAATTAGGATGACAAGCCTGAGAGAACGAGTGACAGACGTGAGGCTTTGAGCTGCTAACAGGGCACTTCTGACCACCTCCTCCTTTTAAAGCATGAACAGATTTTTCCTTTAGCTTTTTGAATCCCAAACCCCATTTTTAACCTCACTGTATTTCTCTAGTGTGGAAGTCGTTAAGTGAAGCTAACCATATACCTGACTAAAACCTCTGTTTATTATCTTTCTACTGATTTTGTTAAAGGTAAATATCTTCTGACACTTTAAGAAGTCATGAAATGTGTGATAATTCAGTCTATATTTGCAAAAAGGGGTGACAGAATTGTAATATAGGGAGTTAAACAGTCTTTGCTTTTCAAAAGCTCTTTACCGTAAAAAAATTTACAAGGACTGTTTTTGACACTACACTGTACTTTAAGTATCAGACTTACATAACACTACATAAACATTTAAACCTCTGCAGATGATCCAGAATGCAGCAGCACGTCTGGTCTTTAACCAGCCAAGAACAACACATCACTCTGCTGTTTAACTCTCTTTATTTGCTTCCAGTTACAGCTCAAATTGATTTCAAAGCTCTACTTCTGGCTTTAAAACACTAATGGAGAAGGAATGGCTCCTGTTTACCTGGAATCCCTCTGCACCAGTGAAAAGATGTGTAGTTCTCCTTTTTTGTCAAAGTGGTGGAATAAATTACAAAACTCTATTCAATCTGCAGAATCCTGATTTACTTGGAAGAGAAGTTGGAGACTCAAATGTTTAGGGGACACTTAAGCATTTTCTGACTCTCCTCTGGTAAAACAAGTTAGAGGGTTTAAGACCTCCCTCTTTGTGAGCAACTCAGCACTGAGTATGTGGCCATATGATGTTGATATCAATTACAAGAGGACTTGATGATGGTCCTGATGATATTTAGTTGACATGACAAGGTAATTTGTTGATTGCTTGATTTTAACTTGAAAGCACTCAGAGAGCACAAACATCCACCAAGGTAGCTCACATATTGTCACATCCAGGGCTTGACATTAACACCCGCCGATTGCAGGTGGATTTCGGCAGTGGCAGGTAACACCGCCACTCCCACTAGCCACTTTGGGGGGTTGAATTTTATGTGCACGTTTAATTGTAGTTTTCTCAAACAGCATCTGAAATAATAAACCAATTGCAATATAAGACCGTGACACTTTAACTCCCATGAGCACTGCCTGCATAAAGTGTTTGCTCATCATTGGTCCATTCGTGGAAGCCTTTGCGACATCACTGCTGACAGGGGGTCAGGTCAGACTCAGGTCAAAAGATAAGCGGAGGAGCGATGTGGCGGCATTTCGAAGGAGTTACGAGACCCGGAGAGAAACAAGAGAAAACAAACAAGAGGAAACCCGACGAACCGAAGGATGAGGAGATGAAAAAGAAAAGATTTTTTAATGAAAAATGGAAGACAGGTCGAGAATGGCTGGTGTATGACCCGGGAGAGAAGGTGATGTTCTGCTCTGACTGTCGGACATACGGCGGTGAGAAGATACAAGGCGTCTCTTTTGTGGTCGGGACGAGCAACTTTAAAGTTGAAACCATGAAGGACCATGAAATGTCCTTTGGTCATAAAATGTGCATCACAACAAAACGGGGAAAGACAGCGGGCCCATTACAGGAAAGTGCGGCACTCTTTGGCCCTCATGAAGTCGGCTGAGTTTGAAAAGATGAGGATGCTGTTCCGCAACGTACATGCTTTGGGGAAGAAAGGTCGACCGTTCATGGACTACGTGTGGATGTGCGAGTAAGTATGATGTTAAAAATGTTTTACACACGAATTTATCACAACTGAATACCTGATAAGGACCTGTGGAGTTTAACATTGATGTAGTCTGTTTTAAGTGTGCATAGGGGTCATTTACATTTAAAGAGGTTGTAAATCTTTTTTAAGTAAACTTTAGCATGTCATCATCGGCTTTAATCATATTGAACATAATTATCCAACAACAAATTGTGGCTAGTGAAAATACTGAGTGGCTAGTAACTCTGGGAAACCACTAGCCACAGTGGCTGGTGAGCAAAAAAGTTAATGTCAAGCCCTCACATCTATAAGCAATAGCTCCATGATGAAGTTACCATCATAATATGATTCCTTAACCCTGAAAAACCCACACCTAGCACTCACAGTCATGTTGATACCATTATTGGTTTGCCAGTTATTGAGCAAAAACAGTTGTTGGCTAATGGCAGTTATGTGGATCACCACCAAAATCTAATCATTTTTATGTTGGGCCGTTACGAGCATCTAATCATAATCTTGCTAACAATCAAATAGAAGAACAAACAAACATTTGCTGGCAAAACATAACTGGCAAACATTAAAAAAAGGCAGCACTTTCATGAACTGAGGTGTTTCCTTCTAGTTTAGATTCTTGCTTGTGTTGGACTTACTCCCAGTTGTAGGCCACTTTGGACAAAAATGGCTGCTAAATGATATTGCAACTCTGTAAATTTCAACTTATCCTTCTATGGTTACTTAATGGCCATGGTTTTATTCATCAGGAAAGAGAGAATGGGAAGAGCCTTTCAAAACCATGTCTGGCAGGTGATTGGACAATTATTCTGTCAGACACATTTAGTACAGGCCAATCAGGTAATGTAACAGGCAGGTGTACTGCTCTACAGAATGTGACCCACTTCGTAAAACAAACTCTAGCCAAAACATGTCACAAGTAAAGTGAAAAAATCTTAGCTTGAGAGGTTTGTAGTATTTTTATTTGTTTTACATGTAATAAAGAAATGTGGCCCAGATCTGCTAAAACTGCAACTGAAGCTGTTAGCATCTATGCTAATCTCTAACTTGTCACTTTCTGCAGTTCCCAACTCTTTTTGCTTTAAAGGGCACTGATTCTGCTGTCCCATTTTGAGCCAAGCTCAAGTGTAGATTGGAGCTTGGCATTAAAATATGAACCAGTTTGTTTAGTTCAGACCAAAGTGTAAGATGTGAGAGCGACCTTAGTCAATATTTACTGCAGAGATTTTACTAAATAAAGGGTAGTGTCATATTTATTATCTCCTTTTCCAAAAATTAAAGTCAGCAAACCATTTCAGTCAATTTTTCATCAGGGAAAAAAAATGCAGCTCAAAAGAGCTGATTATCATCACTGTAGAGTTCTAATGTTGTTTTGGATCTCAGAGGTGCAGCAAATGTTTATGTTCAAACACGACAGCATTGCAGTCCAGTCAGAAACATTTATTAATGCTCAGATGTATGACCTGAGTGAACTCTCCCCATTCAGCAGCTGAATGCGACAGCATATAAAAGTTAGTGCCCTTTGAGCTGTGCTGATTGAACATGTCAGTAATGACAGCAGCAGAATAGATTTCAAAAGAAAAGCTACGAGTTATTTATAAAAGTCTCCGAGTGGTGTAGATGTGAGTTGATGTGCTGGAAACAGACTCTTTCTGACAGCCTCTTAATGCTGCACCACTCAGACATCAGGGAATGGGCCGACCACGTAACAACAGGAGCACGCTGCAAGCAAGCACTCCAAACCCATTTTCCCTTTGCTCTCTCAAGCCGACACACACCCCTTCTTTATTTCCTACATCCTGTTGTTGTTCCTACCATCTGCCATCAGGGAAGTCAGTTAGCAAGTAGTGCAAGGTTTTGATAGTTTGAGACTGTCTCCAGTTTTTAGTGTTTTAATTTGTAAATCTGTTTTGATTATTTATTGACAGGGTGGACCACAATGAAGTAGCACAGTTTTTGAGTATCTGAACCTTACTTGAGTATAATTTATTTTTGGAAACTCGTGACTTTTACACCACTACATTTGGAAAAAGTAAGATTGTACTTTTAGCTGGATATCATGTCTATGATGGGTCTTGTTACTAGTTACTTTTAAATATAGCTTTGAAGTCAGCAGATGGAATTTCTTTTCTATGCTAAAATGCAATCTGTGTGTGATTTGTTCAAGTGGTGATGCCGTACCTTTACCTCACATATACGTTACTCTGATCGGGTAGGTAATTATTGAGCTAATGTTGCTCAGAATAACGGTTTGTCTTGGCAGTCGTAATGGCTACGGCAGATACAGACGAGACTTCCACACCAAAGCACCCATGGCCATATCTAAAGTCCCTCTTTGAGATTGCTGAACTGAAGATTCAGTAATGGTTGTCTTTTTGTCGATTCTCCCATATTTCAATAGGAATTATTATAGGCTTCATAGCATGTTTTAAAAGCTCATTCTACAGGTTCTATAAGCAGGCCACTGCATTCAGTAGGTCCTTAGTCATCAGGTTCTGTAAATTCATTGTGGCAACAATACAATAAAACAATGACATTCAACAAACATGTACTTTAATACTTAAGTTTTTTCAACAGCAGGTACTCCAGTGCTTTAACTTGAGTGGTCGTGTTTCCAGATGTCTTTCTTCTGAACAATGGCGGATATGTCTCTTCATCTGGTACTGATGATGTCTTTGTCCCAACTTTCACATTAAAGTTTTGTCATCTTCAGATCAAAATGTCATTATTTGGTACATCTTTCAAACTCTTCAAGGCACATAAATAATCATTTAGTCTCATGACTGCAGCTCAGTGCATTTGGCCATTTAAACCTGTTCAAGACAGCCTGCTGATTTTCAAATGGAGCATCGAGATGGAAAAGGAAAAGGGATTCATGTGACTCTGAGCATGCCATGGTTGTTGGTTCAAGATGGGCTCACCTGAATGAATTTGAAGGAATCTCTCTGAGATTTTCACATTATGGAGAATGGTCTGAAAAAGTGAAAATATCTAGTGAGTTGTAGTTCTTTGGGCAAAAATGTCTTGTTCATGCCTGAGGTCAGAGGAGAATGGCCATAGGGGTTAAAGATGATAGAAAGGCAACATAAAATCAAATAACCACTTGTTCCCACTAAGGTATGCAGAGGACCATCTCTGAACACCCAACATGTCACATCTTAAAACTTCCAAGACTATACCAGCAGATGATCATGCGGGATGCCACAATGCCAAAATTAGACAAGAGATGTTTGGAAACATGGTTCCTGGTCTGATGAGTGTCCATTTGTGCAAGAACATTCGTGCAAGAACATCCACATGGGAGGGTCAGAATTTGGCATCAACAACATGAATGACATCAAAGCTCAAATGATCTCAAACTGTTTTCTTGAACATCACCATAAATTCACTATACTCCAGTAGCCTCCACAGTAACGGGATCTCAAAACTGTAGAGCACCTTTAGGATGCTGTGGAACAGAAGATGCCCATCATGTACGGAATGTGACTTGACAAATCTGCAGCAACTGTGGGATGCTGTCATGTCAATTTGGACCAAATCTCAGAGGGTCTTTGAAGCATCTTTGAGAATCTATGCCATGAAGAACAAAGGGCTCCATCTCTGAACTGCCAAAGGTGTTTCTAATAAAATTGCTGGTGAGCATCCAAATGTTAATTACAGCTTCAAAAACACTGTTAGAGGGCTGGACAGTCATTGCGCATGTGCTGTCATTTTACTCACCTACTTTCACTGAGGAATACGTGACGTGAGTCAGTTAGTTCCAGACAAACTTTGTATTCCCGAAAAGTTAATGCACTTATAAACATGTATAGGGTACTCTTAAACCTGTGGTATGATTTTTGATGGGAGTTCTTGTAGGTGGAGAAATACCCTTTGTATTTGGTACACTACTTCCCTGTTTGCCGCTGGTTCTGCATAACAGACTTTTCCAGACTGTGGCTTACTGAGGGAGAGGAGAGAACTTTCTACTGCATCTAATGTACTTAGAGGCCACATGGGGCTCATACAACCACACTTCAAAAATACTGACCTATCTCTTTAATGTTTGCCGAAGGTGCCAACAGAACAACATCATCAGCAAAAAGCAGGGGTGAAATTCTGAAGGAAAAGATTCTGAAGTCCCAAAACTGCTACATCCCCCTACGGTCAAAAAAACCCAGACATTGTCAGTGACCAGGGACAGCCTTGGTGGAGACCAAAAGTACCAAACCTGCTTCTAGGATCCAGACATTAATGCCATGACTGCCTTAGTTTACTGAAGAATTATTGGTATTCATGCCGTGCAACACTGATTATTAAAAAAACAACTTTGGATACTCTGATACTTTCTGAAGGTTTTTCTTTCCTTTGCTTCACTCTGACCCAGGACAATGCATCACAAACATGTCAGGCTCAATCATAAAGTCCCAAAACTATGAATCCCTGGAGGTTGTACTTCACCTTGTCTTTCAGGGCTACAGCAGCTGTGATTGACATGTCAGCGCCATCGTCTGTCCCTGCAGACAGTGAGTGACACATTGAGTGCACAGAGGCATCCATAAATAAAACCTGGAGTCCCTCACAATGAACTTTACCCAAGTCTAAAACAACAGCCTTTTTTTTTAACTTTGACTTCCATATTTAGGATTTAGACCCAGAATAACTGCAGACTGGGCTTTTATTTAGAGATGCAGCATTCTGTGGACACCAGTTTCATTTTTACAAGGCAGATAAACATCAAAATCAGGCATTAAAAGGGTAAATCCTGATGCAATCAGGACAACAAATACACACATGAAATGTTCATTATCCCCAAACACAGGTGCCTATTTGTTTTCAAGGCTTATTGTAGTTTAACACTTTGTCTTTAGAACAGTTTCACTGTGTTGTTTCTGATATATTCCTTTGCATATACACTGATCCTGTTGGTGTGTCCACATCCATGTAGTTAACAACCGGTCGATCTCCAGCCCTACACTGAAACAGCCTGTTCTGTGCAGAGGTGAAACAGTGGGGATTATGGGCATGCCAAAGTCCAGTATGTTCGTGGATTTCTAGGCAAGAAACTTCAAAACTTGCACTAGGGACATTGAGGACAAGAGTAAACTTGTTAAAAATATGGCAAATGGGCAGTGGTGGACAAAGTACTCAATTCCATTACTTGAGTGAAAGTATAGATACTACAATACAAGTGAAAGTTGTTCAGTCAAACTTTTACTTACTAGTACTGGATTATCTGCTTTTGACAAATATCAAAGTATCAAAGGTGCATCTTTTGTTTAATTGTGAATATATTATAGTATTGTTGCCACAATGATACGACAGAGCCAGATGACTGAAACAACCTACTATAACATTGACCTGCTATAGAAGCTGTAGAATAAGGCCCCATCCACACAAAGACAAAACGCTTAACAGTTTCCAAAACGATCGTCATAAAGACGAAGGCGTCTCAGACAATGTGTGCGTCTACATGAATGCAATCGATACGCATCACAATGCTGTAAAACACATGCCAGACCTCTAGGGCCGCTGTAACGATATGATGGAAACAAGCGGAAACAGACGAAAAAACAGTGGGCATGCGCACTTGCGGCAAAAGTTGTAAACAGAGATTGTGATAAAGTGTCCTCAATAATTGTTTGTTCAACTCGGTGGTGATTGAGAAGAAGGAGATTTTGCTGCAACAGGGATAGTAGGGTCACTAGCTTCATTAGCACATATGCTTCACGTACGCCGCCATTGTCGTTGCCGCGTATGGCACATGCGTGTCAATGAAGATATGAAACTATGATGTAAGCGTATCTGAAAACTTAAGTAGAGCCAGTAATCACGGAGCTGCATATACGGCATTTCAAAATCTTTCTACTCTGGACCCTGGTTTCAAAAATGATGGTTTACAGACCTCCAAAACGGGGTCTTCGTATGGATGATACGCAGATTCAGCAAAAAACGTATGCGTTTAGACCTCGGTTTGGCTTCATGTGGATGGGGCCTAAAAGGTTTGTAAAATATGCTACGAAGCCTAAATAAATGCCAATTGGATCACAATTGAATCGATACAAGGAGAACCATCGCTGTTTTCATTTTTTTTTATCTATATAGGCCTACTCTTTTTTTCTTTTTTTTATGTATATTTTTGGGCATTTTGTGCCTTTATTGATAGGAGAGAGACAGTGGATAGGCTTGTGAAATGGGGAGAGAGAGCAGGGGAAGACACTCTGCAAACTGGTCACAGGCGGGATTCGAACCTGGACCGGCAGAAGAATGTACATGGAGTGCTAACCACTACGCCAAACCAGCACCCCATCTATCTTTAAAGATGCTATGAGGAGTTTCTAAGTAATTACAAAAAAGTCTCACTATTAGATAAATGCCTGATCGAAATACACACTTTAAGATGAGTTTTATAGCATCAAAATAGGTTATCTATAAATGCTATTCCTTAGCTTCGTGGACAGGTCAGACTGGGCTGGACTGGCCTGGATACTCAACTTCGGGAACAAGACAATTAAAACTAGAGCAAATTTATATTATTCGGACACATCTTAGAGCACCGGGCAGTAAGTAGCGATATATAGCCGGCTACAAAACTACGATATTAAGTTTTTCCAAAAATTGCTTGTTGTCACACATCAAAAACTGCAGCTACATAACTAGAAAGAAATACATTACCTTGTTGCTTTGCATCCTGTAAGTTGTTGAAAAAAGAAGTTGTAAAGCAATGCAGAGTTCTGAGGAAGGTCCGAGCTGCATTTATCACAACAAACACACGCCTTGGCTTGGGTCACGTCTTTACGACAGTCGCTGCGCGTGCTCATGGGTAGCAGAGTCTTTATGTCGCCGGAAATAGATTCTCCTCATAGCACCTTTAATATGGTTTATCTGAAGATCATGAAAGGTATTTATTTGATTCCTAAATCATGACATTGGAAGACAGTTGTCAAAATGGACCCAACAATTTTGATTTTCTAAATGAAAAATAATCAGATTTATAACATGCAGTTCAAAATGTATGGACCATTACAATCAAAAAGCAAAATCCAAAGATGTATTACCATCACCACCAACCATCACCAGCCCCACTCATATCCACTCATTCACATTTCTCAGAATCCTCTGATAAATAGTTAACTCCATCAAAGTTACTTCATTTCATCTCTTATTATTCAGTCACATCTACGCTCAGCGTCTTTATTTACAGCTTCTATCCCTGGGCATAATATTAATATCCAAAGCCCTCTGTGTTTCTATTTGTGCTTTGGAGTATATGTGTTTGGCCATGCATGGAGCTTCTCATTTCTTTTCTGTCGCACGGGTTTGCAGAGGAGCTGTCGCCTTCAATGAGATCAGAGATATATTTCAGAGAGGCAGAGGCACACACGACTTGAATTTGAACCACTAAAGGACCTAAATTTATAAATTACTCTGTCAGTCTGAGCGACACACTACCCTTATTCAATGCATAATGTTGACATGTTACGTCCGAGTAATCATCATTTATCTGTGTGTTCAATGTTTTTCCTGATGTTTACTACATTACCTCAGGCATTTTGTTGAAAGGGAGGATCGACAGTCAAATCATGTTTATTTAAGTCACACTTCTGACTGATTTTGGAGAACGTGGTATCATGGATTCATCATTTCTACTGATAAGTGAAATCATTTCCATTGAGTGCAGTCTAACATCAGTGCTAAAGTTAAAATTCAAGAACATTCTGATGAATATAAACTGGACCCATCAGATGGACCATTTAATATACTATACAGATTATATCTCAGCAGTCCATCCGGGCAACCTCTCAGTGACAGTGTTTGGAGAGGGCAGAGCTTTTCAAAAACACATCCGGAAGGTGATTGGATAATCGTTCTAGCCATCATATCATGGGCCAATCAGATAATGAAGTAGGTGGGCATTACTGCTGCGGTGTAAAGCATCAAACATAAACCACTTTATAGAACAAGCTCTCACCAAACATGTTAAAGAGGAGTGAAAATCTTTCTGTTGAGAACTGTTTCAGTGCTATTAACTGTTCTTCATTTAATGAAGGATTTCAGTCCAGACATATTAAATCTGCCACTGCAGCTGTTACCGTTTATGCTAATATCTGTCTCGCCCTCATCACCCATCTCTGTCTGCTTTAAAAGATATGATTTTGCTGTGCTGCTTTGGACTGACACAGTCAAATAAACATCACATATGCAAAATAAAAATGCTAACATATTCACAGATTATACTAAAGTGACTCATTCATTTCTAGGTGTCACAGAAGATGAAAATTAACAATAAATTAATTGGAAAATTGAGTGGAGTTCATTCTTTAGTAAATTATGGTAGTATTATAAATTTGTTATCACAGTCTGATTTGCTCTTTTATTAATAAATCATAGTTGTATTATATTTTTTTTTATCACAGACTAATTTACTCTTATATTATAAACTAACACTGTGTGGGCAGCCATCCATCCCACTCTTTTAAACACGATTTTAATGATCCAGTTGAGGTTTCTAGAATGATGAATTTTACTAAAAGAAGTTACTCGCCTGCTCCTCTTTTTTAAAAGTACAATCTTTTGTGAGTTTTAAATGTGATCACATATGAAACGTGTGTTTGTATACACTTGTGCCCGTAATTCAAACATACCCAGCACTTTTCAGAATCTTTTTAAATCTTCATACATTCATCCATATCACACAAGGCATTTAAAGGACATTTACCTTCCCTTTTGTTTCACTTCACTTAGTCAAAACAAATTATAATACAGAACTCTTTGCAAAAAGTTAACGACATCCCTAAAACCAGGACCCACATTATGATAATTCAAAAACATATTTTACAAAACATTTAAAATTCTGTGGATCTTGAATCTGATACGATTGTTTTATGATGTGTTTGTCGTTTTTTCTTGTCAAACTGTTGCCTGTAACATTTTATAATCTTTTTGGGCTTCTAACCTCCTTTGCAGTGTTTTAGTCCAGTGTTTTGTATTGTTCTGCTGTTTATTTTCCTACAAGGTGCAACAAGCTAAACTAAAAGAAAAACTAAACTGAATTAGAGCTTGGCAAAATGGGCCGACCTGATTACAGACACTGATCAGGTGGATCCAGATGCTGCACAAGGTCACAAAATATAAGACATCTAAAAAGGAAAGGAGAGAGAGTGCTCTCCACTTGCTTCACATTGTCCTCTGTAATGATCCTTAAGCTCTGCTCATTATGAGTGATAAATATTTTCATCAGCAGAAGGTCACAGAGGGCCTGAACAGCCTGGAGCTGTGTTTCTTTACCTGCACAAATGTTTCCTCTGCAGCTCCATTAACGTAATTGCTGACAATAACCTGTTTCATCAAAGGGATTACATTTATAACACCTTATGAGCACAGTGATAAATGATTTATGAGAGTCATTACTGACTCTGTTTGGATGTTTTAGTGCAGCATCTCTTAAATAGTGGGGTTCAACCCCCCAAAGAGGACTTCTCTGAGCAGGTATGTGGCCAACTTGGGTTAAATTGGGCTGCCTGAAATTTGATTGGCCTCCCCATGTGCCAATCCAACATACTGCATTCTGATTGGCTTCTTGTCATTCGCAGAGGTGGCTATGAAAAAAAATCTGGGCAGTGTTAAGTATTTGTTGCTTTTTTGGTTAAGGTTGTGTTGTGGGTAAAGTTTGCATTTGTCAGAACTTGACTTTAATTCATTTGAGAACATCATTAAAATTTCAAAAACCATCTTTATGTGTTTTTATTTGTTGATGCTGACCCATTTGGCCTCCTCACAGCCCCTTCAGGGTTTCAGCTCACACTTCAGAGAGGACTGAGTTGTATTTTCAAACTCTTCCTAACACTACAAACAGGATCCGTGTTCATTCAATGAAGTTACCAGGGGAAGTGGAGGGTCAAGGGTCACACTGGTTTGCATTAAATCAATTACACTCACCAGCTGAATACGTCCACAGGCGGTTTACTGCTGACCCATGAAATGAGATTTAGCATTTTTACTGCCTAATGAGCTAAGCTAATGTGTTTGAGCATTTAGCTCGGTGTGGTTGTGAAGCTTTATCCATTTACTTTGCTGATGAGGATTATTGGAGTGTTGGCTGATCTGTCAGCTGGACGGTTTTCCAAACAGCCTGTGAATCCATCACCTTCAACTGCCTGAGGCAAAAAAGGATTCTGGAGAAGTACTAGGGAAGAAAAGATTTTGTTCATGTTTTTCATGTGTGTTTGCGTTGTGTTTGATATTAATGGCTCATCCTCCTTTAGTTTTGCCTCCTGGCTAATGACAGGCGTTGTCCCTCTTTCAATGTAAATCAAAACCTGTTGTCAAAGTAAACAGCATTAGTCCTAAGAGCACCAATAGGTATTTTCTCCAACATGTGACAAATGTTTACTCTGAAAGGTAGAGGGTCAAGGTAACTGAGCCTCAACTTTATCCCTTTGCTGTGAACACAGTATTTCAAAAAGTATTTCTACAAACTTTGCACATTTGTATTCGTTGTGTAAAGGAGAAACAGAATAGATTCTTTAGTTTGTAGGGTAAATGTCAAGGTCACCTCTCTTGTGCGTTCCTTGCATATAAAAGTGGCATATATTAAGCTTTTGGGAAATTTTCTTCATACTTTTTCTAAATTTCAATCTAAAACTGGGCAGTCTTGTTTAAATGTCACATAGTAAGTTAATTAACCTGGAAATTGGTTTAAAGCTATGGTCTACGATTTGGAAGCTTTGTACATATTAATAACACCGTTTATAAGGCTGTTATGGTCCTATGGTCCTATCTACACAGTATAAAGACCAAAAAGAACGAAAATAATCCATTCAGTATATCCGCTGAAAAGCTGCATACTAGCTGACCAATCAAACCTAAGAACCTGCGACTATTAATTGGTCCGTGAGTTGGTCTGTGAGTCCATCCAATCCTCGTCTCCCTCGCTACGCAGCGTCATGCGTAGTGCGTCATGGTCCGGTCTCCTCCCCTCTACCTCCTTGAGCAGCTAGCAGCGTTAGCTACTGAACTATCATGGAGCCGGAAAAGCCTAGCGCCGAGACCGAAGCCGCCTCCCTCTCCCGCGGGGCCCAACGGTGCTCTGCCCGCGGGTTGAGGCCTGTTAGCAGGCTAACGACTAACGAATAGCCTCAGCCGGCCGTCAGACCTTCAGCATCGGCCGTTTCGCCCCTGGTTGATCAGGTAATGGCTTTGTTTACTACAGTGGGAGATGTCTGCTGAATAACTCTGGTTAGTTTGTGCCTGCACGGGCTAATAACTTGTAGGGGAGCGGGTTAGCCTGTTAGCCGCTAATCGTTTGCACTGTAAGCTGAGCTGGGGAGGACAGGCTGAGAAAGATAAATCCTCCCCCACAATCGGCTCCGCTCTGGCGGCGCCAGACCCGCATTGCCGCCGGTCCAATTGAAATGGCTACTGCTGTGTGTTACAAGGGGGATGTCTATCGTGTTTGATACTTTCAGTTGAGCTGAGCTGTTTTTGATTGAGTTTGCTGCTGATATATTGTGCTAGTCGCTCGTAGCTCTGTCCGAGGGGGCTATATGAGGCGACACGAGCTGGGGGCGGGATCTTGGAACACGGAGGGGAGAGGTGAGGGAAGGGGGGGCAGGCTGCAGTTTCAAATCGTAGACCACAGCTTTAAGTTATTATTTTCAGCCCTATTTGATAATGTCAATGATAATGACATGATTGCATGCAGAATGCTGATGCCAAAGTCTCCACACTGGCTTTGTAGATAATGGTTTTCAGGTTCCCTCAAAATAACTGAGCCTCAATTCTCCATCGTTTTGCTTTGCTTCCCTTGTTTGGTTCTTGTTTACTTTGGATGGCTTTCAGGTCTGATGTGAATGGATCTCTGGTTCACTTGCAGACAAATCCTGTTTCAGGTGAACCAGAGTTTGTTTTTTTTGGTCATCAGTCTTCATGTGAGCTTTGTCATCACCCAAAATCAGAAAAACTTCAGGTTCACCCCTTGCTTTTGTAAGTGCCAGAGAGTAGTTCTAGTAAACATGAAAGCTTGTGTTCAGATTTCTTCACATTCCTGTTTATTTTTCACAGCTTATCTTTGTTTTTGATTGTTTATACAGCATGCTACGCTGGCACATCTTTTTATCTCCATGAATAAACTTTGCAGACTTCAGTTTATCTCCAGTTCCACTTCAAATACTGTACAACATCCACAGAGTTATTTTGCTCTGCTGCATTTTAAATGATAAGCTTTTGTTATTTTGTAGTCCCATGAAACAAAAATTTACACAAACAAATGGGAGTCTCAGAGCAGCTGCATACTGTTCCTCTCTGCAAAGAGGCTCTTGTCAAAGCAAATTAGCCGGCTACAGAGATGGGACCGGATAAAAATGTAGTCTTTTATCCAAATGTCAATGACTCCAGTTCTGTGGAGAGGGGTAGTTATCCTAAAGTAGATGGTGCTCATTGTGTTCTGATCGATACTTGGCAAACCAGCAGGCCATTAAGTGGTGGAAAAGTAGAACAATAATGATGATACTCAAGATACTCCCATGTACAAGTGTTTTTTTTTTTTAGTGTTTTATGCCTTTTTTAACTGCTCGCAGGGTTTTTGCAGCTTTTACTTTGGGTCTGGAAAAATAGAAGATATCAGTTTCAGCAGATGTCAGAGACATTTCTGAATCCAACTGCTAAGTGACAGATACAGCATCTAGAAAAAGAGCATCATCATGGATTGTGCAGTAAGGTACTCTGCAGTGGGAAGGTGCATAAGTTTCACATAACTATTTGAGCTTTACGTAAGAACAAGCCATGACATCATGTTGAGTCAATTGCAGATTAGGCGAAAAATTTCCCAATCTTTTAGTTTTTCCTCTCTGTTTTGGCACCTATTACTACGCAGAAAATGGCTATTATAGAAACTGAGACTGAACCGAGTTTTAGTGATCTTTATTTTGTGTGGATGCACGTGGTTACCTTTACAAACAGCAGAAGAAGACATTCTTCAAAAAGAGAAAGCGGCTGGAATGTAGAGCAGGAAATGTAGAATGAATGTAGAGTTGTTGACAATACGCTGTTTAGCACTCAACATAGTAATCACCTCAAATTAGACCAGAAAACTAATCAGACCAGACTGGATACTCGGGGTTAAGGGAGCCTAAAGGTGCGTTCACACCGGACACTACTTGTACTACCTCGGCGATCACTCTCCATGCAAAGTCAATGTACAGCCGCGATGGGGTGGGGCTAACCCTCCCGCGATGCTACAGCCGCTTTTCACACTGCCACATAGCTTGTCGCGCGATGTGAAAGTAAAAAAATGTTGATCTTTTCAGGTGATGTCGTGTGTGGCTGTGCAGCAACAGCCAATCAGCGGTGTGTGTGTGTGACGGTGCCCATGACAGACAGTTTTTCATCTGGACTACAGAGGAACAATTTATGTGGGAAACATTGGTCAGTGAGGACATTAGTTCCGCCTCGACGGACCGCGGGAAACTCAAAGATAATGCTGCTGCAGGGCATCAGCTGCAGTGTTTTGTGGTTGATAAGTGAATGAAAAGGATGCAGCTGGAATAATGTCCACTTAGTCATCCTATTACATGATATATGATATGATCACGGACCTCGAGTGGTCTGACGTCACCGAGCGACGGCCGACAACAACGGTAACCAAAATGAGGTATTTATGGACGCGCAATGATACGCCAGTGGGCGACGCGATTTTGGTAGCTGGGTCGCTCACGGTGTGAACGCAGCATTAAAATGACAGAAGCTCAAATATAGTGTCTGAGTCTGAGAGGGAATACAGCACAATCAGGAGCAATCTGATATACCTTCTGACGCTGTCTCTTGAGGTCAGCATTAAGGGTTCAGTCTATAGGCTGTAAGGGTGGGCATATATTTTTTATTTCATCATATTCCCTCAGGCTTTGAGGTTGGAGCTCGGTGCTACCATCAACAATGAATAAAGAAATAGAGATATTTTTCTCCACAGTATAGCACTATGATGTACAATGAGGCAATATGTGTGCCAGTGAATCAGTGGAAGAATCCAGTGCAGTGTGTTCATGCAGCGGTCATTAGAATTTCAGAGAGGGTGCTGTTTATCATAATAGCTGAGGATGGCCCGGTCAGACAAGCTTGTTTATTTCTCCTTGTCTTTGGCTGAGTGTCCTCACTTGATAAATATCCCATTAACTCGTCTGTTCCACTTAGCAGTCCGGCCATGTGGGACTCCTGTTTGGCCACACACACACACAAACAACCCCATCTCCCCAAACACACACACAAACAACACATAGATCTTAATGTCTATGTCAGTCCAGGCAGGCACACACAAACACTGTTATCCATCTTTCTCAGTTACCTCACAAACACTCTCTTCTGGTCTTCTGTATATTCTGGAGTCCACTGGGCCACATGGACACCTAGTGAGCAGGATTATAAAGCACCTCCCTGAAGGCTAAGCTCTGTTAAAGTTCTCCTTCTGTGTCTCCTTAACTCCCCCTCCAAAGCCCTTTTGTTTGCTAAATGATAATACAGAAAAAAAAGAATTACCTCCTTCTGGTCACATGTCTCATAGAGGAGACAATGAGAGGAGTGGAGGTCATAAGAAGATATATTATTCATATAAGAAGATGAATATTTGTGAAGGTGTTATTAAATTGACTTGACTTTGCAGATAAGCTTTGCTTTGTTAATTGACTCACAAGCATGTTCACCGTGGTTTGTGCATGCGACCTGTGGTTTAGTTTAATTTCTTTCAAAGTGTTTATCTTAGTCTCAAAATAAATAAATTAACAAAACACAATAAGAAAACAAGTCACAACAAGCACAAATGATCCTGAAAAGTTGCTTAAGAGTTTATCTGATGACTGTAGGCAGAGGCATCCTAACACTACCCATTAACTCCCAGTGTTTGAGCTTAACTAATCTGCAGTGGGTGAGCTTTTTCTTCTGTCTTGTCCTTGTTACTGCACGCATACTCTAAAGAAAGCTGTATATCGGCTTCTCATGGTCTGATGTTGGCATATCTCTCTAAAGAAATAACACTTCATACATTACACATTAAACAATCAATTTATCAATAATAAAGAACTATTTAAAACAGTCGGCATCTAAAGCCTGGATTACATTTTCTTTAAGATTTAAAAGCAGACTTAAATTATTTAAATTAGATGTAATCTATGAAAATAACTGGATCCAAATTTCCGTCTCAAACACACCTCAACGTTGCCATCTTTTTTCTTTTTTTTTTAATGTATTTTTTGGGCATTTTGTGACTTTATTGATAGGAGAGAGACAGTGGATAGGCTTACGAAAGGGGGAGAGAGAGTAGGGGAAGACACTCTGCAAACTGGTCACAGGTGAGATTCGAACCTGGACCGGCAGAAGCAAGTACATGGGGTGCCTGGTTGCTAACCACTCCACCAAATCAGCAGCCCAACGTTGCCATCTTTGATTCATTTTTGAGGTCTGGTAGATCTGATATCAGACAATAAAGATATCTTACCCACTTTTTTCAGAGGCCAACATGATTTTTTATAACTGAGTATAACTCCAAAATTGTTTTTGTGGTTAAATATCTGCTAATTCTGGCTGAGAAGTGGATTTCGGTGAAAGCGGCAGAAGTCACCATGTTTAATAGCTGTACAGATTGTAAGGACAAGAACATTCTTCTAGAACCACAACTACTTTTTCTCCTAAATATGACTATACCAGGGGGAGAAATTAAAAAAATGTTGGGGCTTGGAGTGGCTACCAGGTCCCCAGTTGATGATCATTACTTCAAACCGTCATAGCAGAGCCCAATATCTCAGCCCTGTTGTAGTTGTGAAGGCATTAAAAACCCCTGTGTGATTCCACCCTCCCTCTCAGTGTCCATTTATCCGTCACATCGCCCACGATTTAAGACGAAGAAGAGAAATTAATTTAGTCTCCCTGTCACAGGAGTGCATCAAATTAAGCAGCAGCAGGCTCACTGTGCTCATTTATTCATCTTTTTTTGGCTTCATTGTGTTTTAAAAAGAAAGGAGGATTCCATGAACAGTAAACATAAACACAGGATCAGAGGCTTTTGTTCATCCCTGAATGGAGGCTGTTTGAAAGAAGAGATTCTGACGCCTCATAAAATATGATAATGAGGAAAGAGCAACATATGTCACAGCTGGATAATTACATAGTTAGCTGGTCATAGATTTACTCGTCACAATAAATGTCAGGTATCTACATAAACTTTATGGCTGCTGGTTGGAGCTGGGTGTCACTGTGACGTCTGGGGGATTGTGGTCTGGATGAATGATCGGCAGCTTTTACCAACGATAAACTGTGTGGGCTCTCAAACACAACACGGCTCAGCGAGGATAAAACATGAATCAGCGCCGGAGCATATTGCACTTCATATATAAACACTAACCACAGGGAAATGTGCCCTTTTTTCTGCAACAGTGCCAGAGCTTCTCTATGTGTGGGAAAACAACAGCTGCTCGTCTCCGAACCTGTGAGCATCCAACGTTACATGGAAACAAGCTCACCACTGAGCCGGAGAATTAAAGCACCTGGAGGTTATTTTAGGAGGTTACACTGGAAATTGCAAACACAGAAAAGGCAACTGGCAAATTCAAGAGCTTTACAGAGGCACAGACATTCAAATAGGCTGCTAAATAGAAAATTTGTGAATTCATTAACATCAGCATAGTTTTAATTATGTTAGCACTCAGATAGATGTATGAATTTTAGAGCAAAAGTGTGAATTATTTTAATGTTTTCACTTTTTTATGAAAACTAACTTGTTCAAGTGAATGTGATTTGGACTGATAGTCTCAATTGTCAGCTTTAACTTCAGTGCTGGAAAATTGGGACTGTTTGAAGCTCTTTTCCTGCTTCAAGCTGTAGTGTTAAAGGCACAGTGTGTAAAATTCTGCCCAGGAAGTTCTCATAAACAAAACAACTGTTCCCAGCCTTCTCTGTCCACTAGGGATGTAACGAAATTTCGTGCCACAAAATCTAAAAAAAAAAAATAATTAGTAAAATATTAAATAAAAAATGACGAAATAAAATTCAAAAACACACGAAATAAAAAAACGCCAAGGGGCGCTGGAGATTTTTTACCCTCCTCGCCTACCGTAGCAAAACACTCACTTCAGAATGGAGGAAGACGAGGTAGAGGAATTAGCTGACGCTCCTTCGTCAAACTCCTTCGACAAAACAACAACTGTGTGCTAAACATGCTGCTCCAGTTCGCTGTATTCTGCAGCAAGTACAACTACCAACTCCATTGAACTGGAGACAGGCAGCAACTGTCTGTTTGTGTAAGCCTGCATAAAAAACAATATTTGATTTTGCATCTACTGTTGAGTTGACAGAATTTGATCATACTTGAAGATCAGAAGTATATGCACTGTTACAGGCTAAATATTATAGTTCACAGCTTAAACATTTATAGGTCTAAACTGCAGCTCTGAGGACTGCTAGAACGTACTTATCCTGATTGTTACAACAAAAATGTATATATTATTGAGATTTTATGTTTGTATTTGCACTGTAGTCTAAATAAGGGGTGACAACTATAATTTTGTTTTTTTTTCATAGGGCATTTATTTTGTACTGATGCAGTAATATTTTTTGTATGTCTGCATTAGGAAGAAAATTTAAAAAAATGAGATTTTTTGCACAACTTCCCACTGTTGTGGATTTTCTATAATCTTTATTTTGTATCCTGAGTATTTCGTATCATGAGCCCTGTTTTGTATTTTGTATCGTTTCGTGAGTTCACCATTTCTTTACACCCCTACTGCCTACTGTTCTTAAATTGAGGACTGATGATGCTCCTGTATGAATCAGGAAGACCACTTTCAGAGTTTTTTCTCACATTTTGAGCAATGTATCTAATAAGCAGAAATTTTCATTGGCTGTGTCCCTGATATTCCTCTTCGAATGACATTTTTGTTGACCACAGACCTCAGTTTTGAAAGAAAAGTGACAGATGAGACCGCTGATCTCCAGTCAACTTTATACGTCTTTTTACAGAGGCCAGAGGATAGGGTTACAGAAAGAAGTTTGGGTGTAAGGACCACATCAGAGAGTGAAGGTGGTCCATCACAGGTTAGCAGCACAAAATAAGAATGAGACAGAGGAACAGAACTGGAGCAGAAGCATAGCAACGCTAAACAAACAGTCACCATTATCAGACCATTATTGAAATGTTGTCGGACCATTATGGGATTCATGTCCCCGACAGAATTAAGAATTTCTAAAATATTAAGAAAGTATTTGAAAAAATTTTAGCTTCTACAAAAAAACAAAACAGAATCAGGTGATTGACCAAAATACATATTGATTTCTGGATCTTCATCCAGATTGGATTATTACATAAATCAAATCACTTCTTTTTTGTGCCATGACAAACATTACGTAAAAATGTCATGAAAATCTGTTCATAGCTTTTTAAGATTTTTGCCATCTAACAAACAAACAGACCAACAAGGCAACACTGGAGATACATGATGCACTGCTTTATTTTTTTGTACGGATTGAGCCACTTGAAGGTTCCTGGATTTCCTTGTCTTTGGAACAGGACAGGAAGGTGCTGGGACCCGCCCACACTGATGGTTGTAAGTAGATCCCATGCAATTGCATGATAAACATGTAACTTTGATGATTTAGATTTCATAGAATACTTAAATGAACACATTGTTTGGCATGGAAAATGCCACTATGAACAGAAATACATAGTAAAAACAACCCCCAAAAAATACCCTTGTTTAGGCTCCCAGTGGCTGGAAGCTTTCTGGTAACTGGATGGAGTTCTGCTGGCATTTAGCTGGGAGGGGAATATGGATCTGTACATGCTGTTATTATGGCCACTTGGGTTTAAGTCCTTTCTTGAAGATTCTTTTATGTTTTCCTAACTGACATTTGACTTTGGAGCTGCAGTGAGAGAGGACAGAGGCCACATATGGCCCCCAGGGCCCCCAGTTGCCCATCCCTGCGAAGGATCCACAGTGTGCATTTCCATTCCTGTCCTCAGCGGAGCTCTCAGTGTGAGTCTGAGTGAACTCTGTGCACAAGTACGCAGGGCACGACACCACCGCTGTGATGACATGTCTGCAGAATACTAAATATTTCATCCCTTATATAACTCCTCAACTTGTCTGCCATACTCTCAGGACACAGCTCAAGAGGGGCTCTGAAGTCAGAAGTCATCATCGTGTGGAACGCACTGAAAGTTTAACTCACTACTGCCCTGTAATGCTTCTCAGAAATGATATCAGACGCTCTTTTTTTCTAATGCACATTTTATACATTCCATTAGTAGCTGACCTCTGGCCTTTGCTTCCACAGTTAATATTCACTTGTAGCAATTCAGCTTTATTTTTAACTGATTCCAAGCCAGGAAAAAAGTTCTACCAAGAAATGCCCACACAACCTGAAGAAAAAGAAAATTTACTGGCTGCAAACTGCAAATGAAATACATGAAAGACTTTCAAACTGGTCTTTTCTACATTTTGTACATTTGTGTGCTTGAACGGAGGAAGCAAGGCAAACAAACAGACTCCACAAGAAGACACTGATTTATCCTCTGAAGTGAAACCCTAACAGCACGGAGGGTTCAACATGAATCCTGTAAACAGTCATTTGTGTGATGGTGCACAATTGATGCCATCCTGAAAAAAAACTTAAAGATATATTTTAAGGTTTTTGAAAGAGTGTTTGTGAGGTAGATTACCCCCAGGGTCATAATTACAGCAGAAATAATAAATCTTCAGCCTGTTCTAGAATTTAGGCTGAGAAACTACCCGCCATGAAGCTGTAATAACTTTTAAACTATTATTTGACCTAATTGAAGATTGACTGTAACCTTTGCACAAAGCCCACGTGATCCTAAACTCTGTAGAAAGTATTGGACAAGACCATGTGGCGTTAGTCATCTGATCATCAGAGGATCCCTCTGAACGCTGACATGGAAATGGATGCTGTAATACTGTGCCTGCCATCTGAACCAGTTACACTCAACTTACACAAAGAGGCCGAGTTGAGTCCGTATTTAGGGCCGTCAGACGAATAACATATGTCAGTCATGATCATTAAACCACTTCCCTCACCAAGTTACCACTTATATTAGACTTTGAGACCAAAGTCGTTTAAAATGTTTATTTAGGCTACAAAACATGCCAATCTCTGGCATACAGTCATGTGACCTCCAGGGTTCCTGCAGTCAGCCTCAAGTGGACACTCTGAGAACTACAGCTTTTGACACTTGCACATGGGCCTCCTTTTTCAGCCCTGCTTGGGGCTACTCTTTTATAACCTGATACGCCAGATGAATTGTAGAATATTAGTCCATCTATTTTCTTGTTTGTCTAATGAAGGTCTGAGACCAATCATGGCAAATACATGAATTTCCTGCAAGTTAGACAGTGTGCGGGAGTCCATCTTTGTGTTTAAGTAGTCCTTCTGGGAAAGAGCCAAGAGAAAGTGCTTGCAAAACAGGCAGACAATTGTTCTGTCAATTTCGTTCCGGGCCAACCAGATAATGTACAGTGCCCCGCATAAATGAGCATACCCCCTGTTAAAAGGAATGTATTAATTGGTATCTAAATAAACAAAAGAATAATTTACAGAGTTTTGACAAAGATAAGTTTAACATATCACTTTTGTATACCGTAAGAATAATGATATTTACGGTACGGTACAGTATGTCATAGAAAATGTTGATTTTGAAGAAAACTACAGGTTTTCTGACAAATCTGGAGGACTGTCCTCATTTCTGTTGAGTGCTGTGGTAGGCAAGCTCTACTGCTGCGGTGTAAAGGAAAGAGCATAGGCCACATAAGCTCTCAGCAAAACATGTCAGAAGTAGATTGAAAATATCTTTCCTTCTAGAGAAGTTTGGCATGTCAGTTTTACATAAAGTAGATTGGTCTAGATCTGAACTACCTCTGAAGCTATGACCATCTATGCCAGGGGTGGGCAAGTGGTGGCTCGGGGGCCAAATGCGGCCCTACACATCACTAATTGTGGCCCGCCATTCATTCCCAAAAACCAGCAGCTGTAAATATGAAGAAAACTCAGATATCCAATAGAAATAATTCTATATAATCTTATGTAAGTTATTTACAACCGTACTTTGCTCTTATTTTGTCTAATCTCTTTCATAAAGCCTTTAACATTATATCAAATATTACTCAATACTACATTTAAAAAATGGCAGCAGCAAAATATTTGAGCTTTAAAAATTTGAAATACACATCGTTTTATTTATTTGAAAATAGCTCCATTAGCTTTAATTCCATGTATGTTAGCTAAGTTTGCTTGAATTCTACATCAAGTTCATTTGATTATGCATAATAACTTGTATTAATGTTGTAATATATGAATATTGGTATTCTAATTTTATGACAAATTTATATTCTCATTTGTTGTTTACCCCACATTCTTTTTCATTAACGAGAGCTTCTGTAAATTTGTAACTGTGGCCCTTAGGCTGGGAAAAAAGGTTTTATGTGGCCCTCTTGGTAATTAAAGTTGTCCACCCCTGATCTATGCTAATCTCCATAAGAGCAGTCACTCCCTACTGTCGTCTCGCTCGTAGCTCCCACACCTTCCAAATGATTGATTGAAGTGCCCCACTTCGGGACGCTCACAATTTTGTGGATTGGAGCTTGGCAAGATGGATCTGCCTGATTACAGACATTAGATCAGGCAGATCCAAATGCAGTGCAACGTCACCCTTATAGCCAGATGTGCACAGCCTAAAAACAGCAGTGGTTGGGTGCATCTCATTTTCTGTACTATAATGTGATCAAATGACTACAGAGTACGACCCAACACATTGACTTTCCTCATTGATGTGTTTATCAAAAGCATATTTCCCCATGTCTCACTAACCAGTGCTAAAAATCCATCTTCCCTTCAACTGATTCAGCAGCTGTGAATTTCAACTCTTTCCTCCTGTCATGTGCTAAAATGTTAACTCTCTTCCATGTTTTGTCTCACCACCACACTGCTCTACATTACTGCTTTAAACATGTTAACGCTGAAAGCTCTGATGTAATTTTCCAACAGCTGACCCTCCAACAGAGAAACATAAAGGGCTCATCTTGCTATTTGGAGTTTTCCACTGTACTCCACATCATCCACAATGAATGGGACCACATGTGTGGTTTTGTTTTTTCGCTCTGCGGTGTGAACATGTTCAGTTGAATGTGACAGTGAGGAGAGGATGTTTCTGCATCACTTTCTCTCCCTCTTCATCAGAGCTGCTAAGCGTGAGGCCTCTTGTGTGGGAGATTCACCCCGACAGATGTGGTCAGAATGTTTAACAGCTGCATTGATCTCTGGTGATCTGATTGCAGTTCCATCAGCCGGCCATCCAATCAGCGAAATGTCTTTTTGGACAGAAACACAGCTCGTCATTAGGCTTCTCTGCGGGGAACTGTGCTCAGACACTCTCAGGCTTCTGTCAGAAGAAAAGTGGAAATATTTTACTCCAATTATTGTTCATTTAAAAGGATTTGATCCCTCTGTGCCTGTCACAGCTGAGTCCTGGGGTATCTTTACATTGTCTCTTCATCGCTGCCTGACCCTCTTACATACTCACATATAAGCTTCTAATGATGACAGAATATCTAACATCTGTATTAAACTGGTGAAATGAAACATATTTGGAAACTAGCCATAGTATAAGTTGGTCCACAGTAATGGGCCATGCCTTCTATTGTGAGACAGTGTAGAAGGTTGTCTTGTTTGTCTTTAGCACTAAGGGTCCATTGTGGTCCATGGTCAATGATAAATGGACTTACACTTGTACAGTGCCTCTCTAGTCTTTATGACTTCTCAAAGTGCTTTTACACCACAAGTCACAGTTATCCATTCACACAAATTTACTCCTGCATTCACTCTGTCTTAGCTACAAATAATGGGGAACTAAATTATCACATTCATACCCCTACTCACACCAGTGGAAGCACCATAGGGTTAAATGTCTTGCCCAAGGACACGTTGAATTCAGATTGAATTCAGAAATCGGATTTGGGAATTATGTCACATCCCACATAAACCTGTTCCAGTAACGAGCTGGTAAAATCTTAGCTCCTTAAAGGGACTGTGAGGAGAATCTGTTTCCCAGCGACATTAAGACTCTGCTACCATTCAGCATGCGCGGCGACTGTCATAATGCTGCGTTCCAGTAACCTTGGAACTGGGAGTGACATCATCTCTGACTTTTCGGTGTTCCAGTTGAAGTCGGAAAAAACCATGCCGATCTTCCAGGCTATTGTTAGCTGTTGGTAGCACGCCCTGTGTTGTTGAATGAAGAATGTGATTACCACTATGGCAGCATTTTTGTAAATATAAGTCTAACGATACTATGTATACAGCTGATCTACAGCAACACACCCCAGTCAGAAGTGCTAATAAACTGATTATTACAGGAGCTAAATAACTGTTCACACTGGGGGCATCCATCTTCGATTGTCAACTCGGGGGTGGTGAGGTTTCACTGAGTTCCCAGTAGTAAATTCCGACCTCGGGGGACGTTCCAGTTGCAGTTTCCTACTCGGAACTCGGAAATTCCTACTTCTGACTGCAACTAGAATGCACCACAAGTGTTTGTTGTGATGCTAATAAAGATGCAGCTCAGGCCATCCTCAGAACTCTGCATTGCTTTCCAACTTCTTTTTTCAACAACTTACAGGATGCAAAGCAAAGAGGTAATGTATCTCTTTCTAGTTACATAGCGGTAGTTTTTGATGTGTGACAACAAGCAATTTTTGGAAAACAGTATCGTAGTTTTGTAGCCAGCTATATATCGCTACTTACAGTCCGGTGCTCTAAGATGTGTCCGAATTATATAAATTTGCTTGAGGTTTAATTGTCTTGTTCCCGAAGTTGAGTATCCAGGCCAGTCCAGCCCTGTCCGACCCGACCAGAAGGCTAAGGAATAGCATTTATAGATAACCTATTTTGATGCTATAAAACTCATCTTAAAGTGTGTATTTCGATCAGGCATATATCTAAAAGTGAGACTTTTTTTGTAATTACTTAGAAACTCCTCACAGTCCCTTTAAGATTGTCCAACTTCCCGGCAGGAAAGTCCAAAAAAAGGGGCCATTCTGAGATCAACTGACCTTCACTACCCTCAACCCTCTAATTAATAGTAGAGTGAACTACCAGACAACCCAAATATCTTCATGTACTTAAGGGCTGTTTCACACTGGATGGGTTTTACTTGCATAGTAGCAGCAGTAAGTGCATTTTTATCTTGTTGAGGGTGTTAATGATTCAGCTTTCAGACCGCCAGAACTCCCTTACTTTTCCCATGAGCTATTCACATGCAATTTTCTCATCCAGAAAAGACCGGAAAATGAAAAATAGACAGCCATGTTTACTTTGATCCAGCTGGTATGTGTGTCTACGATGGTAGAATGCGTCACAGAAATGATGGAGATTATTTAATAACACTTGCCATCAGTGCCTCTCAAAGCTAAATCTCAGTTTGTCTCCTCCTCTGAGAAATTCTCTTTCATTCTGCAAGTTCTCCAGGTCAGTTAGTAAATCAGGCCACTTGTAGAGAGGAGATTGATGTAGTTTCTCTTAAGCTTTCCATAGGAGCTTGTTGTTGGGGTGTAATTTATGCAGAGATAGAGCTGTGGCAGCAAGGGGATGCATTCATAATGTAGCATACACACACTACTGGTATTAAAGCTGTACATCTCGAGCCGGAGCTGGCATACACGTCAGCCTCATGCATCCATGAAACAGCTGTAAGGGACTGTTAGCCCAACAACATGAAAGGAGACAGCCTTGGGCCTGGACAACAGTGGTGGTGATGGGGCATGCAGGATAAGTAAAACTCCAGGGAGCTCAGGATGGAGAGTTGCCAAGATCACACTGCAACGAAAGGCCAATTGTAAAGGGGAAGAGACTAGACTTTAAAATATGGCAGCAGGGGGTTGATTGTCCAAGCAAGTCTGTGACAGGATCTGATTGGTTAAGTGCTTGAGTGAGTGAAGGCCCATGGTCAGCTAATGCTGGTCCAGGAAGACAGGACAAATGAGACAAATGAATAAGGATTCATCTAAATGATGAACTAACGCCTTGATCTTTGTGACTGTGCAACCAAAAGCTAATCTTTGTCTTTTCTTTATCATTCAGTTGTTGAAAGTAAAACGCTTTTACTGCAGCCACAGTGTGGTGGTCGCTCTGCATCTCAGCCAGGCACTGATGGATCATGAAAGACATATTCTGTAGTTAAAATCCCATTAACGTTTTGACTTTGAATTTATGAGCCGTCAGATGTTGTTCTGTTGGGCCTTTTTGAGTTCTGTTTTTGTGTTTTTTAAGTGAGCACCTAAAATAATTAAAGATGATAAACTATCCTTTCTCAGCCTCTAAATTTCGTCTATCACTCAAAACAATATGCTTAATTATGCTAACTTGTAGTCTTAGGTTTCTTGTTGTAGTCTTCTCTATGAATAGCATGGTAGCTTTATCACAATCATATTTCCCTTCTTCACAAACACAAAATACATTGGTGTTATAACCTGCATCTCCCCTGTTGTTCCCTGGCATTTTGGCACTCAGAGCTAATCTCCATGTCAGGACCACCTGCCAATAGATCTGTGGTCCACGGGGGCTCCAATAATGACTCGCAGCCAAAGCCACAGCACCAGACCTGGACTCCTAACACTGTGTATTTAGCAGACTATCGACTCCCTGGGATGTCTCGCCTGTGCGAGTTGAAGAATGGCTCCAATTTATCTTTTGCTCCCAAGACTGTACTGAATTAGAGAGCTGACAAGAGTGTGTATGGTGCAGAGGGGGCGAGGCTTTACATCATGGGTGTGAGTGTGTGAGGGAAATACTCGATGGGTCTCTCTGCTTGGCTGTTTGCAAGACATTTAAGTTTGTCACTTCTTCCTGTAGTGAACAGTGTGGACTTCGGAGTGAAAAATACAGTTTCAAAAACTTCTCATTCTCTTCTTGTCAATATCACGTAGTTCATATGTCTGATGATTCTGTGTGGCTGTGAAAACTATCTTAAATGTGGTTTGCATTTCTTGTCATGGGATAAAAATATATGTTCACTGCCACATATAATAAAAATAAGTGCTTGGTTTTGAGACATTTCAAAAAACACAATAAAATCTAGTGCGAGAGATGGTTATGAGAGAAAATGGAGCAACTTTACTCAATTTCAGGGTTACTTGAATGCACAATATTTCCCAGCCAGCAAGTCAAGTTGCTTAAATCCATCAGTGTAACTCTTACAAGGCTGGAGAAGAGCTGAGTAAAGTAAGAATGCACATTCCTGAGAACAATTTGAGCAGTAGTAACTCATCTTTTGGATTGGACAACATGGGCCAGCCTCTGTTCCCACGTGCAACAATGAGCCTGTCACTGATTCACCACTGCTCCTTCTTCGCACCATTTTTGATAAATACTGATGACTGCAGACCGGAACATCCCACAAAAGCTGCAGTTTAGGAGATGGTCTGACTCAGTCATATAGCCATCACACTTTGGCTCTTGCTAAACTCAAATAGGCATGCCTGCTCATTTTTCCTGCTTTAGCTTTGAGGACAAAATGTTCATTTGCTGCCTGATATGTACCACCCACTAACAGGTGCCTTGATGAAGAGATAATCAGTGTTATTCACTTCAACTGTCAGCTGTCATGATGTTATCCCTGATTGGTGTATATTTAACACGCTAACTGTTAGATAAAACTCTAAACAGCATAATATGAGTGCCTTAAGGAGATTCCTTTGGCTTAGCTGACTACCCTCATCCAGATGCTGCCCTAACACACCCATTCATATATCCATTTCCTGGGCTGCTTATCCATTTCAGGGTCACGAGGGACTTTGATCTGTTTGATGAAGCAATGTGAAAGCTAATCAGACCAAATCAGAGTTGGAGCAATGCTGCGACTTCAACATCAAACTAGAGCTTGTCCAACAAACTTCATTCTTCAAATATGGCGTGATAATATCACTGCACAGCTGCTTTTCCCCACATGGAGGATGCAAGTCCAGCCAAAATAAAGGACATTTCAGAAACCAACACAACTAGTCTACAGTGGCTAATGAAGTCTTGATCTGCCATCATGTCTCCATGTTTCCTGCACAACAAATGATGCTTGATAAGGCAAAACATGGCCCAACTTTAAAGGGATACACCAACATTTTTTTTTATGTCTTGCCTCACTCCAGAGTCCTTGACAAGCAGACCATTTTTTCGACTGTGTGTGCAGTAACAAGAAAGAGACAGGACCTCCCCCAACGCTAAGTAGCTTAGCTCAAACACTGGGAGTCATTGGGTAGTGTTAGCCTACCTCTGCCTACAATCATCAGATAAACTCTTCATCAATCTAAATGGTCCTGTGTGCTTGCTGTGACTCATTTTTTTACTGTCTTATGTTGTGTTATCAATTTTGGACTAAGATTATGTAATTTTTAACAGAAATACATATGAAACTAAACCAAAAAAAATCATAAAGTGCAATTATTAGTCTAAAAATAGATAATGAGAAAGCACAGTAAAAAAACATGCCATAACAATCACACAGGACCATTAAGAGTTGCTGAAGAGTTCATCTGATGAGTGTAGGCAGAGGCAGGCTAACGCTACCCATCATCTCTCAATGTTGGAACTAAGCTAATTAGCGGTGGATGAGCTATGGCCATCTCTTTCTTGTTACTGCATGAACAGTCAAAAGACTGGTGTCTATCTGCTTGTCATGAACTCGGGAGTGAGGCAGGACACAAAAACAAAATAAATATTATTTTAAAGCTAATCAAAAATCTGGGCCAGAGTTACATTAAAAGCAAAAGTTATTCCCCTTAAACAAGCCAACCAATTGATAGAAATGATGAGAGACTTACATGAATACCAGCATTTTCCTGCCAAATATGGAGCAACTTCCAATGCTTGTTGCCCATATATGGAACATTAATTCAAAAGGATTATGCAAGGTGAACCAAGGTTCCTGCAGAGTAATGCATCTTTATCGTGGGCGACCTTGAACCCCTTAAATTTTCCTACATTTTGTCCTTTACCTGTAGGTTGCATTGACATTTCTGAACATGCCATCATGTTCTGCTGGTTGCGATGGTGAAACTGGCTACCACACTCTCTCAAGTCATCAATCAGCCGCTCTATGATCAATCACATGTCAGGCACACCTTGGCGGCTTTCAACTGATTGGATCATCTATCACATATAATTGCATGCTGTGTTTCATTCATCCATGAATTATCCACAAAAGTCCTCCACAGTGTGACATGGAAAGACAAAAGGATTTCAGGGGCTTTTGACTGTAAAGAAGGTGACTTTAAGAGGTGTTGATCAGAGGATGAGAGCTGAAATACACCCACTGAAATTAAAAAATCAGGAGGAGGATGTAGCGGGGGATGGAGGGGTGTGGGTTAAATTCAAGGCCCCAGAGAGGAGCAGCAGCGGTGGCAGAGGAGGAGGTGAGTAGGAGGGCTAATTGTCTTTGTAGAGCCTCATGAAGTGTGGGGTCATTAGTGTTAATCACGCCGTGCTGTAACCTAGGCAGCTGTGATTATCTGACTGCTATTGTTGCCACTGGTATTGTCCTCCCTCTCTGTAAAGGCTCGCTGTCGCCTTTTTCCCTTATGGTCCTGGACATCCCTCCATCTCTCCTGAGTTTGACTTCCTGTTTTATTATTTTTTGATTATCAAAGTTTGCGGTTTCACATCCTTGACTGTCAATATTTTTAATCTTCATGGTGGCCAAAAGATGCACAAGACTTTTAAATAGCACAATTGTCTCAGTAATGCTTTCCAAGAATGTTTTCATGTTTTGAACAAATGTCGACTGTAACTCAGGGCAGAAATGATTAGAATTTGAAGGTGAAAAGTCAAGTCAAGTTTATTTATAGAGCACCTTCAAGAAGCAGTCGATCAAAGTGCTGTGCACAAATACATAGAAATAAATAAATTAGTGCTATCAGACAATTAAAAAAATTAATTTAATTAATTACCAGGCTTATAATTAATTAATCTAATTAATCACATTTTAACCTCATATCTGCTTAAAGTACCAAAAATAAAGAATTTGAATTCTAGGATATTTTAAAATTGTAGTGCATGACTAATCAAATGAATACGCTAAGAAGTGAAGATTTGTAAATCCACATTTTTATTGGTGACAGAATAAAACCAAAGTCAGGGCAACTTGTCCAGAAAATTCTAAGCTCAATCAGGCATCTCAAATTACACTTTAAGTGTGTTTCATAAATCAAATTCAAAATAAGAAAAAGGTCGAGGACATCCAGCAAAACAATTAGGCCTGATGCATTATTAAAGAATGTAGTACAAATATAGATAAATAAATTCAAAAATAGAATAAGACTAAGTCTTAAATATGCCATTCCTGTTGTCACCTGGGCTTTGTTTGGTTTGACTCGAGATGCATGTGTGAAGTGACGTACCACTGCCATGTACGGGTCCTCCAGCTGGACGATATCAAAATGTTTGTGTGCTATGATTAATCTTGCGATTAATTTTTATAACGTGTTAATTTGTGGTGTAATTACTAAGTAATGCACTAAAGTGACAGCCCTAAAATAAATATAACAATATAAACAATAAGAATAGAAAAACGTTGTAATAAAACAGTAAAAGTATAAAAAATAAAGACTAAGGTGCCTGTGATTTGTATGAGCTCATTGATGAAACGCCAGGGAGAAAAAGTGGGCCTTTAAAGAAGATTTAAAAATCTCTAAGGTCTGGGAGGCTCTTATACGGATGAGGGGACAGTTCCACAGTCTCGGGGCAGCCGCTGCAAAAGGCCCTGTCACTTTTCCACTTAAGTCTGGTTTTGGGGACCTCCAATAACAATTGGTCAGAAGACCTTAGGGCTCTGGTTGGGGAGTAGCGATGTGACTTCAGACAGGTACAGAGGGGCAAGAGCATTGAGGGCTTTAAAAGCGATTAAAAGAATTTTAAAATCAAAAGCGGACTGGGAGCCAGTGGAGGGACGCCAAGGCTGGTGTAATGTGGTCGCGCTTTTTCTTGCCAGAGAGGAGTTGAGCAGCAGCGTTCTGAATGAGCTGAAGGCGGTTAATTGATGACTTATCCACGCCAATGTATAAAGAGTTACAATAGTCCAATGTTTGTGTAATAAAGGCATGGATAGTCTTGTGATCTACCCTAACTTAGCCCTTTATTTATTATTTATTTTGTCACATGTGCGAGTCGCTAGGCCCTGTTTTAACCCTTTGTTTGTGATTGCTAATTATGGAGAATGTGCTGATGGATTTTCCTGGAAGAGCCCATTATTGCCTTAACTTAGGTTCAAACCGGTTCATTTAAATGACTGCAAAACATGTCGTGTTGATGCATTTAAGGTCAAGTTGTTAACATTATGAAACTTTATTTTGACTGTTCCAACACATCTCTCTGAGAAATAAGTAATTACATTAAAGTAAGGACATTTTCTTGTAGAATTTTAAATAGATTAAATTTAATGTGGATATATTTGTAATATACTCAGACCTATGTTGCTTTTGTTTTTTTCTACATTTACACTGTTTTGCCTGTTGGTTCATTTATTTACAGTCCATCAATACTTTTTTAAATTCTCATCAATAAATGTGAATTTAAAAAAGTGTTGATGGACAATCAATAGCAAAAAAGATATATTTACATAAAAAAATATAAAATAAAATATATGTATATATAATTATAGATATTTTACAGATATTTTATGCATTGTGTTTTAGAGCGGTGCATGGATTGGATCAAGGCAACCACATTGCCAGTTGATCTGTCGCTGAAGTTGAAAAAAGTTGATATTTTTGGGTGACGTGTGGCTGTGCGACAACAGCCTATCAGCATTGTGTGGGTGTGTGACAGTGCTCGTGACAGACAGTTTTTATTCTGTCTGTGTGGGAAACATCAGCCAGTGAGGACATTAGTTCCACCTTGACGGACTGCAGAGAACTCACAGACGATGCTGCTGCAGGGCATCATCTGCAGTGTTTTGTGAAAAAAGGATAAAGTTAGGTAAATGTTACCTTATGCATTCTTTTATTTAATATATGTTATTATCCCGGTGAAACTCAAGCGGACTTGACGTCACTGAGCAACAGCCACGGTGACTAAAATGAAGTATTTATAGACACGCAACTTGACTTCAGTGAGCAATGTAATTATGGTCGCAAAGTCACCTTTGGTGTGAATGCACCTTTATGCACTTTTATGTTGGAAATTTGATGGCTGCTTTTAAATCCTACCGCTATGTTGTGGTTCTAACACTGGCTTTTTACCCCGTGTTATTTCATCTTAAGCTTTGAAAACTACGGTCGTTCTTGAAGATTAGCATGATGAATAAAACATAACTTTTATACATGTCAGTGATCCAAGAACACAGTAAAAAAATCCCATTGACTCTATGATGAGATAACCTGTTCAATGCTAAGATAAATGCTTTCTGCACCTTACAGCTGCAGGAGTGCTGCAGTTCTTTCTGACATATGCCTTCGTAACACTATTCACAAACCAGCGCTCCAGCTCAAAAGAAGTCAGTTTCCTCTTCTTAGCTTCCTTATTTAACGTCTTTTTGTGTTTCTAAGCCTCAGATTCTGCATCAAACAGTTGTGAGACAGGCTAACTGGCAGACAATTGGACTTGAGTCATAGGGACTCGGACTCGAGTCGACTTAAACCGCTAATGAGGTAACTTCCAACTCGACTCGGACTCGGGAGGTAAAAACTCAGGAGAAAATGTCTCCAGACTCGACTTGACTTGAGACAACATGATTCTGAAAATTGCACGCACTCAGGCTTTATATGAAGAGCCAGACAGGAGATATACGCCACTCTTTCTTTTTAGGTTCACTTTATTGATGCTCCATTCACAGTACACTTGTCCGTCACCTATTATTGTCCTGCACACAATACAGTACTACACATATACGTTCCTACCACTAGCCTGCTTCTGCTACAGTGATGATCAGTGGGCAGGGTCCACAGGTTTCAAATTGGGAACCACTATGTGTTCTGTGCCCAAAGTTATTTTCTTTGCATATAAAGAATTTCAATCAAAACAAAGATATGCCAAGTGCATGACCTGCAACGCCTCGATAAGTGGAAAAGAGGGCACAACATCAAACTATATTCACTACCTAAGGACACATGAGGCCAAGTAAGTGAAACCTGCAAACGTTAGCCAGGTAGCTAACATTCCTGCCATCAGTCAATATGGCAGGAACGTTAGCTCGACCTGTGTTCAATATAAAGCTAGCAAAGCTAACATTAGTAAAGAGGGTGTACGTGTGTTGTATGTGTGGGAAGATAAGGTTTCTCTCTTCAAGATAAAAATCTGAGTGCTTTTTGGGTGGACTGGGGAACAATGGTGAGGGACTTGACCCGCCATAACCTGTGACTCGACTCGACTTGACTTTACAAAACCTGTGACTCAACTTGACTTGCCCACAACAGTAAAAACTTGGGACTTGCTGGAGACTCAGATCAAATGACTCGAGACATGCTTGGGACTCGGATCGGAGAGACTTGGGCAATTGTCTGCTAACTGGCTTCTTTTTAGCCTCTTAAGTTGGGCATGTGTCCCAGTACTATTAAGTTGTAAATCCCTTTGGCAAGAAAAGTGCAAAGTCACACAGTGCAAACAGCAGGCAGCCATGATACTGTGTGGAAATGATGTAAGCACTTTTCTCTCAGTTGAAGTACTTGTACTGTTGGATTAACTTTAAAAGAGTGACACCATGACATTTTTATGCATTGCAATATCCTAAAATAGCCAACACAGCCTGAGTGGGAAAGTTATATATTGTTGCTTCGAGGCAGAGAAATGTTCCTTCTATGTCTGATAACCTTCCTCTCCCTCTGACAAACACACCTGAACCACAAGTGTGTTCTTTTCTGCCAACCAGACACTTCCTTTTATTCGTCTCTTCCAGCGAGTGAGCTGTAAGCTAGAGACAAAAGGTTTAATGGGATTATAAAGGGCATCAGAGGAGTTTCCATGGATCACAGAGCTCCCCACAGATCCAAGGGGCGAGTAACAGACTAGACAGTCAACATGGTGAGATAGGTCTCTGCTTCCTGTAACAATAAGCTCACTGTCCACCGTGTCTGGTCGGGGTAATCTGCAGAGGGACCTGGGGACCAGCAAGGAGGTCAGGGAGAGGGTCTGGGTCGATGTTCTGGGGCCCTGGACTGAAAACCCAATTATCTCAGCATTTCAGTCAGGCTTAATTAGGCTTGTCTGATGTGCAGCGGATTCATTATGTTTCTAATTAAGTCTCTATCAGCCCCATAGAAATAATGGCTTTATGGTACATCAAAACCAAGCTGCACTCTGCTGACATGATTGCTAAACTATCCTCTGGCAATCTTCCTGAGTGGGTGGTCGCTGCGAGGTTGTCGTCTCCTTCAAGAGATTTTTTTTTCAGCAGTTCATTTTGTAGGCTTTCAGAGACGGAATATGCCAGACAAACATCTTTTGTATGAGTGTATGAGATGTTTTAAAATGTCAGGATGATCTTTATTTTTCTACCTGTTAACTCATCATTACACCATAGTATCTAATGGAAAAGGCAAAAATGACCCCTAGAACAACTCAGAGTTTGTTTTTGGCAGTAAAGAACTAACTCTCGAGTCATTTTCACACAGAAAGTTTGGCAGACTTGGTTTGCTTTGAGGGTGATTTTGAAACTTTAATTTGATTGCGATTTTCACTTGGTTTGGTTTTCTTTCACACAGCTCTTCATCAGGTGAACCACAGCCCATCAACTGTTGTGTAATATAGCCTCCCGCCTCTAGCTGGAGCTGCTGTCTTTGTTCCTGTTTTCTGGCCTGTTGTTGCTCTTTGACCCTGAAATATGTGACCGGGATTTGAATAATAACACGGTATAGCTTAGCAAGAAAACTGGAGCAATGAAATAAAGCTGCACTCAAGCTGCATCAGGTGGCACTTGCAGGGCTTTGTGTAACCGTGTTCTGCATGGGTTTGGAGACATTGACTCATTTGGAGGATCAGAAACTAGCGGTTCTGGCAGTAGCCACACAGTGAATGCATCATTAGCTTCCTTACTGCTAAAATACAATGTTTTACATAAAGTCAGTCATATCAATATTTGTTCAGTTCCAAGCCACAATTCGCTATTCACAATTCTTTTTTGTTTACTTGCCTTGTTTGGTCTTTGTTTGGCTTTCACACCTGCTGTTAACCAAGCTCTGGTTGTTTAGAAGTAAACCAAGACACGAGCCCTTGCTCTTGCTTGCTTGCTTTTACTACTCTGCTAGCTCAACGACTTATCCTGCTTGATTGTAAACTAGCTCATCCTCCATCGTATGAACGTTGGATCAGAGAAGTCCTTGGTAATCTCAAGTTAGAAAAACTCAGATTCTCCTTGAGAAACGCTTCTACAGTATTCCTAAAGACATGGAATCCTTTTCTGCTTTTCGTAAATTCCCTTACCCTAATCTCTGAACCGAATGATGATTAAGTGACCTCTCTTTCTGTCTCCCCATTCCTTTTTGCCAGCTGCTGAATTCTGTGATTGGATGCATTTATTATTACTATTATTATTATTATTTTTTTGTTAATTTTGCTTGATTCATGTATTTCTTTTTTTACCTGCCATTTCTATTTATTTCATTTACATTATCACTATTATTATTCATTATTTTTGTGTGAATATGTATGCACTCGTGTAGAGTTATGTGTAGGTGTATGTAACGGATGCAAGCCTACATGAGTTTTTATTTTATTATCATGTGTATGTGTATCTGTGTGTATTCACTCAGTCAGTGTACATTCACCAGCCCCGTATACTTTGGACCTGAACTAGATGGGTGTGGGGTGGGTGGGGGGATGGGGAGTTGATGGCATTGCAGTAATTCGGTGCTTATTACGCTGTACAACATGACATTATCCACCAAATGTTAAAATTTCAATAAAAAGAGTTAAACTCAAAGTAAACCAAGACTAAGGAAGGGAGAATCAACTAGCTATTATTTGCAAAATTGCGCTTTTGATATTGATTAATGCCCTAAAATATCAATGCATAATTAGATCTCCAAAAGAATGTATTTCTGAAAAGGTTTATGGACTGTTGTTAGTCTTTCTCTGTTTCCTCATGCCAAGACAGGCCACTTTAACTATCGACAACGGAAACCAATCAGAGGTATCAGAGGCAAGGCAGGCCAGAACTTCTTATAGTCCTTATAATCCTTCGATATTCATTGTGATGGTCCACCACTTTACAATGAGTTCAATCAAACCTCTGTCGTGGTCTGGAGTGGTCTGTATCCCTTTCACTTGCGCTATGTAACTTCGTGGTGGATGGTAGTAACCCAGCCACACTAAAAAACTAGACGTTTGGACTGCTTTACGGCATACGTCACTTCCCCCGATTCCCGATTCATTTAAAACACGGAAGTCTCGGCGAAAGCCAATCATTAACGCGGAGCTGAGGCAACAAAGAGCGTAAGGAAGAGAGAAGTTTTGTCGGAGGATACAAAACAAAAAAAGCAAGAGAAAAACAAGCTGAATGCTCGAACCAAAATAAACATCAGTTCGGCGTTCACTCGCTGGCGTGAAATAAAAGACGAGGAGGGATGTCCAACTACTATCAGGTATGTTGGGCGACTAATTTATGACGAAGTTCCTCAAAAAAACTTGACAGGAAAAAAGTACAGCACAACAAATCCAGAACGTACCAGTATGTAGTTTGGTTTAGACCTATTTCAAGTGTGTGATATCGCCAGCTCGTCGTTGTCTTTACTTTTATTTACTTTATCGGGGGCGACCTCACGGTAATAAAACCAAGTTGAACTTAGCGATTTTTAACATCGTCATTTAGTCAAAAATAAATACATTACCTCGTCGCTATCAATCCTGCAAACAGCCGCTGAAGACAGAAGAATACTTTTGAGCGAAGTCCTGGCTTCTGTGATTCGCCTACAAAACAAACGCACGCGACTGGCAGATCTGTATCCTTACGAGAGTATGCGCGCGCTAGAGCTCATGGGTAGTTGAGTTCTCTCTCCAGTCAAGCGGGGATCTTCCGTTGTGCTGCTTTAAAGTGTGTATTTCGATCAGGCATATATCTTAAAGTGAGACTTTCTTGTAATTCCTTAGAAACTCCTCACGGTCCCTTTAATCAAGAAATAATAATGTGCTTTCTATTTTTCTGTGTTTTTATTTAAAAAGTAAATTGAAACATTCACTGATAACAATAACAATTATATCTTAGGTCATATCTGTTAAAAAGCTTCTACACACTGATGTATTAACCATTACAGAAACAAAAACAAATGTTTTAGGTGATTAACAATGCTGTTAATTTAGGGCACCTATGGCCTGAGCCTAACTTCAGGTGATAATCCAATAAATTTAGGCACGACATCAGATGTTAAGATTGTGGACATTTTTTTGTCATCTGTTGAAACCAGATCCAAGACTAGCTGCTGCAGTCTGAACTGGTTTGAGGTTCGAGAAGGACGAAGTATTAATACCAAATAGAGAAAGTGGCAACAATAAAGACTGAAGAATACGAAGGCATGGCTTATTTTTCTTGGTCTGATGGGTAAAGTCTTTATCTTTGCAATTTTGAAGTTATTTTGTTATTGATATGACTTACAAAGCTGTTTGGCACTTTCCTTTTGTCTCCTTCAAACTTTCCTTTCAACAAATCTAAAGTATTGATTAATGCCTTTTAGAAAAGGCCAGATCCAGGTGAACAACTCGCTTTAAAATACAAACTCGAGCTGGGATTTCAAAGAAAACCCTTCAAATGTAATGTTTATTCTCAATAATATAAAACTTATTCTTTACTAGATTCATCTGCATTCAAATAGAAAGCTTTCAAAGTCACCTTGACCTTCAGAAAAGGTTTCCGGTCTTTTATGATTCTGCTTTAAACATACACTTTTTCACATGCATTGATATGCAAATACGTTCACACAACAATAGGAGCTGCACCCCTGCAAATATATAAAGCAATATCTGTAAACACACTCCACAAAACATGTCACCACCACTCAAACAAAGCCCTGTAGCTTGTGGGGCTTTTGGCCTTTATCTACTTTGTGAATTCATGTGGTACTCTGGAGAAAACAGAGAGAGGGAGAGAGGGAGCTTTGATTCAGTTTGAGGCTACAACAAAACACAAGTTCTGGATGAGGAGCTGCAAACTGATGCTGATTTCAATACCGCAGAGGATGCAGCTTATTCTCCAGGGACAGGAGAGAGAGGAGAGCTGGAGGAGAGAGCAGAACGTGTGGAAAATATTTGGATAGCAAACACAGGGATGTGGCATGAGCAGTTCTAGCTGATGAAAAAAAAATCGAGATGTAGAAAACCAGCCAACAAGCTGGAGAGTCAACAAATTATGTAAGCAGCACAGACACTGTAGGCGGCTTCTTTTCTTATTTTTAACAAAAGATGGATTTCACACAGTCAGAGGTGGTATTCAATACATGAAAGATTGTTTTCTGTCACGAGTTGTTTAAAGTAAGCTATTGTTCAGACTCTAAACCCAGAGCTATGTATCTGTAAAGGCCCAGACAGGAGATGAAGGTCAGCTACGGCAAAAGTTACATCTGCACTTTTGTCTTTACACATTGTAAGGCATGACAGCCAAACTTATGAGTCTGAACTTCTGGTATAACACTGTCAAAGATGATTATTTAGGTTCTTTTCCTTCTTATTACAAAGAGGTTACGTACATGCAGGCTTGAGTATAGTAGTGGTTGACATAAAGGCTCGTCAATAAACCTCTAACTGAACCAAATAAAGTGTCGCCACGCTCTGACGAGTAAGTCAAGTCAGGTTGCTCTAACTTCTAAAATTCAGCAGACTTGTTCAGTTCAGAACTCAAACTAGCAACGTTCAACAGATATGTGTGTTTATTTACAAGTACAGGTTCTCACTTTTATGTTTACCATCAACATTTAGAAATTTCTTCATATTAAATTGACGGATTATTTCATATACCAGACAGGTTAGTCATCTTCACCTTCCTTTCTATAAAACGAATCACAGTCAGTTTTCCATCAGATATCGTGGTGTACAAATACATGGAACAGAGAGCTAATCATCATTACAAACTTTTAAAAGAAAACTTTTTTTGTTTAATTGATGAAGCTTAGTTTTCTTTAAAGGTGCTATGAGGAGAATCTATTTCCGGTGACATTAAGACTCTGCTACCCATGAGCACGCGCGGCAACTGTCGTAATGCTGCGTTCCAGTAACCTTGGAACTGGGAGTGACATCATCTCCGACTTATTGGTGTTCCAGTTGAAGTCGGAAAAAAACATGCCGATCTACCAGGCTATTGTTAGCTGTTGTTAGCACGCCCTGCGTTGTTGTTCACAAATATCACATGAAGAATGTGATTATCACTATGGCAGCATTTTTTTAAATATAAGTCTAACAATACTATGTATACAGCTGATCTAGAGTGACACATCGCAGTCAGAAGTGCAAATAAATGGATTATTGCAGGATGTAAATAACTGTTCATACTGGGGGCATCCATCTTCGATTGTCAACTCAGGGGTGGTGAGGTTTCACAGAGTTCCCAGTAGGAAATTCCTACTTCTGACTACAACTGGAACGCACCAAAAGACTTGACCCAAGCCAAAGCGTGTGTTTGTTCTGATGCTAATAAATGCAGCTTGGACCTTCCTCAGAACTCTGCATTGCTTTACAACTTCTTTTTTCAACAACTTACAGGATGCAAAGCAACGAGGTAATGTATCTCTTTCTAGTTACGTAGCGGAAGTTTTTGATGTGTGACAACAAGCAATTTTTGGAAAACTTAGCATCGTAGTTTTGTAGCCGGCTATATATCACTACTTACAGCCCGGTGCTCTAAGACGTGTCCGAATAATATAAATTTGCTCTAGTTTTAATTGTCTTGTTCCCGAAGTTGAGTATCCAGGCCAGTCCAGCCCTGTTCGACCCGACCGCGAAGCTAAGGAATAGCATTGATAGATAACCTATTTAAATACTATAAAACTCATCTTAAAGTGTGTATTTCAATCAGGCAATTATCTAAAAGTGAGACTTTTTTGTCATTATTTAGAAACTCCTCATAGCATCTTTAAGTCTCAAATTTGTTACATTTTGTCAACTTCTATACTGGTTAAATTTCTGCTTGTTTGTTGATCTGGTAATTTTGTTTAATTGTTGGTTATTTGCTTTTCTTTTTAAAACATGAATGAACACATGTAGGTGTATACATGCCTTAATTTGTGTTCCTACCAGAAACTTATTCTTTATTTTTTTCTTTTTCTTTTAATAGAAAGGTAAGGTTTCTTCCACAAGCCTGATGGCTTCTTGACCTCTCCTAACACATTTCTGTATACAAGCATTTCCAATTTGATTTTATGTAATCACTTAATGTGCAAACTAAACAACTATAACATGGTTTAATTATTTGCTTAGATTCCACACTGGACCTCATGAGGTGGACCAAAGCCTGTCTAATGTCTAGTCTAGCCTCCTGCCACTAGTTGGGGCTTTGTTCCTGTCATCAGGCTCAATGTTGATTCATGATCCTGAAATACACAACTGACTTCAAGTAATAACAATATTTAGCTTAAAGCATTTTCTCCAACAAATAAAAACCAGACAAAAATGTTTGACGGAGACTCAATCCAATCAGACCTGATTTGGTCATGTAGAAAGTAGAGGGAAGTCAAAAATATATCCAATCACAGCTACTTTGGTTGTGTGGAAAGGTTGGATGAGTTCAATAGGAACATCCAATCACAGCTGCCTTAGCTTCCTGGTGGTGGGATAAGTTGGGGAGCGATCCAATCAGAGCTGCTCTCTTTATGAATTGATATATTCATGTAGAGCAGGTTCACTGTTTGGTGTCTGTTCTGGTATTGTAGCTGAGAAGCTCTGCCAGAGGTGACTGCATTTCACACAAAAGTTCAATAAAGGGTTATTAGATGTTTAATTTCATCCAAGTGTAAAACATGACTTTGGAAATTTACGGAAACGAAAAAATGTCTTACACTTTACACTTCGTATTTTAGTCGACTAAATTTACAGTAGATTTTGTCGACTAAAATGTTGTGACTAAGATAAGACTAAAATCAAACAATTCATATTGCTAAATTGTGACTAAGACTAGAAGATATTTTAGGCAAAAGACTATAACTAAAACTGAATTAAAAAGTGTTGTCAAAATTAACACTGTGCCAAATCTAAACTTCATGGAGGAAAATTAGTTCCCCTTATTGTACATTCAACCCAACATAGTTTCATGGCTCATTTTTTTCCATAGAACTCACAGTTTAATGAACTGTGAGGAGTTTCTAAGTAATTACAAAAAAGGCTTACTTGGCCTGGGGCTGGACTGGCCTGGATACTCAACTTTGGGAACAAGACAATTAAAACTAGAGCAAGTTTATATTATTCAGACACGTCTTAGAGCACCTGGCTGTAAGTAGCGATATATAGCCGGCTATAAAACTATGATACTAAGTTTTCCAAAAATTGCTTGTTGTCTCACATCAAAAACTACCGCTACGTAAATAGAAAGAGATACATTACCTCGTTGCTTTGCATCCTGTAAAAAGAAGTTGTAAAGCAATGCAGAGTTCTGAGGAAGGTCCGAGCTGCATTCGTTAGCATCACAACAAACACACACTTTGGCTTGGGTCAAGTCTTTTGGTGCGTTCCAGGTGTAGTCAGAAGTAGGAATTTCCAAGTTCAGAGTAGGAAACTGCAACTGGGACGTTCCCTGAAGTTGGAATTTCCTTCTGGGAACTTGGTGAAACCTCGCCATTCCCGAGTTGACAATCGAAGATGGATGCCCCCAGTGTGAACAGTTATTTAGCTCCTGTAATAATCAATTTGTTTTGCTGCCATAGTGATAATCACATTCTTCATGTGATATTTGTGAACAACAACGCAGGGCGTGCTAACAACAACTAACAATAGCCTGGTAGATTGGCATGTTTTTCCGACTTCAACTGGAATGTCGAAAAGTCAGAGATGACCCCACTCCCAGTTCAGAGGTTACTGGAACGCAGCATTACGACAGTCGCCGCGCGTGCTCATGGGTAGCAGAGTCTTTATGTCACGAGTAATAGATTCTCCTCATAACACCTTTAAGCAAAATATCTACCTGTGAACAGGTACCATAATGCTGGTCTCAGGTTGTTCCTCTTAAAGGTACAGCACTGCTGGGAGGCATGTAAGCCTCTTCACTGACTTTTATCAAGTACCTCATACAACCCAACTTAAACAAAACTGAAATAACCCTTTAACAAGTTAACTGAGCACCTACAAGGGTCCTCAGTGCAGACAGGGGCACCCAAACCTATCTTGTTTCACCAAAATCCTAACAAACAAGTGCACATAAAACAGCAGACTGGCTTGCTTCCATCAAGGTGTCATTCCAACATATGCCAAAAATAGGCCTACTGTAAGGTATCCAGCTCCCTAAAACAGCATTATTCAAACAAAAAAATCTCTTTAACCCACTTTTAGCCCATGTTTGCTCACTAGGCCTCTTCCGAGTGGTGCCTGTGCTCCTTAAGTGCCGTTTTCTGTTGTGTTGACCACTTTGGAGTCACCCAATGCACCAGAGAGAAATCAATATCAATACGGCTGTGGTGATAGTGACCAGTTTTCCAAACAGGTTTCTAATGATAGGGCCTTTTCCTTATATCAATGGCAGATTAATGGTTCATATGTGACAGAGAGTCATTGTGTTTATCGCTCAGTGGGCATCATGATGGAATATACCGTCCAATCACAGCATTTTGACCCACATTATTAATCTAATAGCAGTCTTTATGTCATCTGTTTCCTGTGATCATTTATGCAGTCATAAATTACCCCCACAGGCTGGCAGAGGAATTATATTTTAGTGTTCACCTGTTAAAACTCAGTCATATTTATGGACAGCTAAAAGAAAAGGCTGAGGGAAATGTGATCAGCCTACAGAAAAATATTCAAAGTGTTGTCTGTCACCGTGATGGACAGGCTCTGTCGCACTCCAAGGCAATAGATCACTCAAGAGCCCTGCTTTGCATTCAGTGCATTCAGAGTGGCGCTGCCTTTAATTGTAAATCCTTCTTGCGAGGCACTTAGAACTGTATATGTGTGTGTGCGTGTGTGTGCGTGCAGCTAGTGGGATTTTATTTTATCGTCCAGTGGAGCAGAAATATGGGAGCCAGTTGGAGAGTGCTGCCGCTGAGAGACATTTGGAGGAGCTGTGCGGGGTCCCTCTGGGGGATAATAGGCACTGGGAAGCAGGTGATCGCCTGGATAGCCCTAAACTCCACTTTGTTTGTCCCACTCCAAGGAGGCTTTCTTCCTCAGAGGCACAAGTTGGTAAATACATGGAAGAAAAGAATTTTAATCCAAGTTTCTGAGTTCATATTTACCTCTAAGGTCATGTTTTTGCTGGGATTTGTCTGTTTTTTTGATGAAGTTATGAGCAGGTGTTGACATTTTCAGGATGGTCAGAACTGTGGGAAGAACCAATCAATAAGAATGTGGTGGAGGTCTGAAAGTACAGACTTATCAAGGATGTTTTTAAGGATTGTCAATACTGTGAGATTGGGGCAGTTTTCCATGTTTTCCCTCATAACTCAGTAAATTATGAATGGATTTTGACCATATTTCTTAGGGCATGTCAGAAGTAGTACAAGAAATTCGATTTTGGTGGTGATCTGAATCTGGAATGTGGATCCAGGCATTTATTTCAAGCATTTGTTTACAGTGAGAGATAGGGCAGTTCTTCACTTGTAGTTTAAAATATACTTTTTGACATTTTTGGCCTTTATTGATAGAGCAGAGATAGCAGATAGACTCGTAAATGTGTTGGTGATCCTAAGGCAGTGAGTGTAGCAACTGTAAATGCAAGAGTTGCTGTGTTACATGGAGTCAAAAAACTCACATAGCACAAGAAGTGCAAATCAGAAACATTTGAGGGATCACAAGATTAGAAGACAAATTAGGTCTGGATTAGGACTAGAGTCTGCCATTTGGTGATACTCGCTGCAGTTTATGTTGAACTGTCTATCTGAAGTGTCAGCATGATGGAAGATAAGGTTATGATGGATTCAGCATTAAAGGAGACATATCATGCTGTTGCATGATTTAATACTTACATATAATAGAATAAATTTGAAAACAAGACCTTACACCCCCTTAATTTTCAAAAAATGAGATATTGTATTTTTTCTGATATCCTAGAACAAGATTTGATGCCTCTGAAAATAGGTCATTGCGAGATGTCCGCGAGATTTCAAACATCGTGATGACACGAGGTACCTTTCTTTTTATTGGAGTAATCTGATAAAACACTTCCTCCTCCGTGATGTCCGTTAGCCACAAAACCGTCACCGAGGAACACATCCACCAGCAGGGGTATATAGGTCCCTAGCTCACATTCACTCATTACCAGCTCTGGCCTGTAGGGGGACTCAATACGTGGTCGCTGCATTGAGCCTGCCGGAAAATACAGTAGAAGAAGAAGGACAGGCTGGCTCTACCCCCGATAGAACTGACCAATCAGAGCACAAAGGACTGAGACGTTGCGAGGTAACTTTAGGTCTGCCTTGAGACCGAGTGTTTCAACGTGGGCTTCATAATGGCCTTAAATGAGGATATTGAGAACGCTATTGTAGGGCAATGAAGGAACTAAATGACTTGTACTGAGGGCAGAAATGCTTTACAGGCATCCTAGTCTGGCATAGTGAAAAGGAGAAACAAGCATGATATGTCCTCTTTAAAGATGATGATTCTGAGCACTGTAAGATCAAATCTTTAGCCAATGATTGAGGTTTTTGAATAAGTACTTAAGTACATTTTTTGAGTATCTGTACTTTACTTGAGTTTTTTTTTTTTTTTAACAAATGACTTTTACTTCACTACATTTAAAAGACAAATATTCTACTTTTAACTCCACCACATTTCTATCAATGGCCTCGTTACTCATTACTTTTAGGTACAGGTATGAAGTCAGGGGATGAAATTTATTTTCTCTTCTAAAATGTGATTTGTTCAAGTGGTGTTATCTATACTTCTTGCTTCCTGTTCCACACTCCAGTCCAGTTGGTGGCGGTAATGTACTTTTGAGTTGGTTTGCTAACCGCCATTAAACAACGAAGAAGAAGAAGACGCGCATGCGCTACTGCGATCAGGCAGGTAAAGGTTGAACTAACGTTGGTGATTACAGTTCGTCTTGGCAGTAATGATGGCTACTATGGCAGATAAAGATGACAATTCCACACCAGAGCACCCATGGCCATATCTGAAGTCCATGTTTGAGGTTGTCAATATAAAGAATGGTTCTTTTTGGTTCAAATGTGTGCTCTGTTTGCCGCGTGCAAACTTTCTTGTAGCAGTTGCAGTTTAACGTGACAGTCACTAACATTAGTAAGGTAGTTGGCATTTTAGTGAGATTTGGCAGCATATCGCCGAACAGAAATGATGAATATACACGCTTTTACACATTTCAGTTAATGCCTATAATATTAGCAGAGTTAAATAAAAAAAAGAAAATGGCAATGGTTGTCCTTTTGTTGATTCGTTAGTGTTGCAGTGTGCATTTCCATGGGCTTTGTAGCATACTTTCAAACTCTTTATTCTACATGATCTATAAGCAGGTCAGTTCATTCTGTAGATTGTTTCAGTCATTACATTCTATAAGGTCAACGGGAAAATGTACTTTTAATACTTAAGTATATTAAAAAGCAGGTACTCTAGTACTTTAACTTAAGTAAAAATTTGAATGAGCAACTTTCACTTGTATTGGAGTAGTATTTGAACATGAGTATCTATACTTTGACTTGAGTACTGGCATTGAGTACTTTGTCCACCACTGTGAATAAGTTGCACTCAGTGATGATCAGCAACAACAAACAGTAGATGACACAGGACGACAAACTCACAATGTTAAAATATGGCTTTTAGAGTTGCTGACTTCATCTTGAGATGTCAAAAGGTTTCAGACTAAAGCCTTTTAAAAGTCTTTAAGAAGTTTTTTAAAGTCCTCAAGAGTACAGAAGGCATTAGTCAAATTTAGGATAAAGCTTTGCCTCCTTTGTTTGCTCCATCAGTTATGTTTAAGTCCTTCATCCATTTGCTTGTCAAGCTATCAGCTACCAATACTGACTGCATATTGAAATCATTCAATATTTGTTATCAAGAATGTGACTCTACAACAGCTCAATCCATCTTTCTGACAGTGCTCCTCTTTTCTGTGTAGCTTTGGAGAATATTGACACTGACAGCTTCAAACAGCGTCCTGAAAAAGAAAATGTCAGCCCTTCTGTCAGAGACGATGGAAGTGACACAGATGCTCTCCGTCACTGTCTCCCCTTTACTGAGCGGCCGAGGCAACATGTTCTTCATTAATAAAGAGTATTCAATGCTGGTTTTCATCATGAGCAAGAATTTAAGAGTCAGTTTGCTGGTTTTAATGAAATACACAAACCCATGTTCCACAAGTGCTGGGATGCTGTGTAAAAAGTTAATGAGCAGGCATCATATTTAAAATGGGCAAAAAAGAAAAAAAGAAAACAACGACAAAGCACTCAGAGAGCGCAAACCTTTGCTAAGGTAGCTCACATACTGCTGTTACATGTATTAGTAATAGTTCCATGATAAAGTTATCGTCATAATATGATTCCATGACCATGGAAACCCACACCTAGCACCAGACAATTGGACTCGAGTCATATGGACTTGGACTCGAGGCGACTTGAGCTGCTAATGAGACGACTTGCAACTCGACTTGGACTCAGGAGGTAAAACCTCGAGACTCGACTCGGACTCGGGAGAAAATGTCTCCAGACTTGACCTGACTTGAGACATCATGATTTGGAAAATTGCACGCACTCAGGCTTTATATGAAGAGCCAGACAGGAGATATACACCGCTCTTTCCTTTTAGGTTCACTTTACTGATGCTCCATTCACAGTACACTTGTCCGTCACATATTGCTGTCCCACACATGACACAGTACTACGCACAAATGTTCCTACCACACACCCGCTTGTGTTACAGTGATGACCAGTGGGCAGGGAGCGCGGGACGCAGTTTCAAATTGGCAACTGCTATGTCTTCTGTGCCCAAAGTTATTTTCTTTGCATATAAAGAATTTTAATCAAATGGAAAACAAAGCCACGCCAAGTGCACGACCTGCAACGCTTCGATAAGCAAAAAAAAGGGCACAACATCAAACTTTATCCACCACCTGAGGAAACATGAGGCCAAGTAAATGAGGCCTGCAAACGTTAGCCAGGTAGTTAACGTTCCTGCCATAGGTTAATATAGCAGGAACATTAGCCCGACCTGTGGTCAATATGAAGCTAGCAAAGCTAACATTAGTAAAGACGGTGTACGTGTGTTGTATGTGAGGGAAGATAAGGTTTCTCTCTTCAAGATAAAAATCTGAGTGCTTTTTGGGTGGACTGGGGAACAATGGTGAGGGACTCGACCCGTCATAACCTGTGACTCGACTCGACTCAACTTGCCCACAACAGAAAAAACTTGGGACTTGCTTGAGACTCAGATCAAATGACTCGAGACTTGCTTGGGACTCGGATCGGAGGGACTTGAGCAATTGTCTGCCTAGCACTCAGAATCATGTTAAAATCATTATTATTTAGACAGTTATTGAGCAAAAACAATGATAATGAATAACTAATAATTTCTAAGTTACCAAAATCTGAAAAATGTTAGCGAAATCTATCCAGTAGTTTTTGCATAAGCTTACAAACAAACAAACACTGTCAAAAACAACCTCTTTGGTGGATGTACTAAAATGTGTCACTTTAAATATTGAATATCTTGTCATAAAGCCAAAATCCAGTTGGATACAGGTTTTAAAAGTAGGAGCAAATCTATGAATTCTGTTTAAATTCAAATTTTACGCAAAGTCACAGGTCTTTTGTACTTAGATTTTTATGTTGTGATGGTTGGCCAGTCCATGTGTTGACCAAAAATGATGAAAATTTAATTTATTATGTGTTTTAGCCTTTTGTACCCATTCAAACTGGATTTAAAGTTAATAAATTATACATTTTTAGTTAAACTGAAAGGTGGCATGTATGAGACTTTCAGGTTTTGTAGACTCAACATATACAGACATGAAAGAAATCAGCATTTTAGGCTCCAACACTTACACTGTGAAGCAGGTCTTATCTCTGTCATTCTAATACCTTGTCCTGCCAACATTGCCTGCAGCAGTCCTGCACTTTTCCTTTCATCCCTCCATGACAGCAGAGTCAACCTGTGGGCTCTGACTGGAAGTTTATTCATGAGATATGTGTGTGAACGATTTCTCATCACTTCTCAAATCTGCAGGAACTAAAAAAAAAATCTTCAAGAGGTAATAGTCTAATGTGTCCCAATTTTGCAGGGACATCCACATGGTTCAGAATTTCATGTAAAAAGAGACAAAGTTCTACAGATGCTGCTCCAAAGTCAATTTAATGAGGTTTATCAACACAGATGTAACACTCTAGGTTCTGGACCTTCATCAGACATAAACAGGTGAAAATGCACACCTCCATTCATACAGTTAAACAGAATTCTACCATCTTTATTGGTTCCGCACCCAGTATTCAACTTTTTTTCTTGGGATGTGTATGCTTTTAGTTTCATTCTCAAAGGTGAAGTGTGTAGAAGTTGGCAGCATTTTACCAAACAGAAACGGTAAACAGATGATATAATGTTTCTATTTGTAGGTAAAGTCTGTTGAGATAGGTCTACAATCATCCCCATGAAACTTTTGTTTTCTTTTTGCTAAGTCAGAAAAAGCTTTTTACCGCGGGTCCCCCTTTGTGGAGACTGACATAACGATCGGCCATGCTGTCTATGGGTGGGTTTTGGGGACAAAAAAAGCGAAGAGCAATTTTGAATACAAGTCTGGTTGCCGGTCCTGAAATCTACCTGGATGGCATGTGGCATCTTAACTGACCTATAATTTATTAAAACAATAATATTAATAAATATGAATGAAAGATAACATGACATAAGGCAGTTACAACAAGCACACAGGAGAGTTGCCGAAGAGGTTACTTGAAGACTTAGGGCAGAGACAGGCTAATGTTTCTCATTGACTCCCAGGGCCCTAATTTCGTCCGGCGCACCGCCGTGCACTGCCAATTTGACAATTTGGTAGACCGTTTGCACAGAGATGGGTGTGACGGCGCACCAGGGGGAGGTGTCTGCAGATTCATGTTCGCGCAGTGACAATTTCGTGCCAAAAACAGTGCAGAAAGTGCGCTGAAAGCTCACCAGCTCCAACCTGGTCTATTCTCGGCGCAAGCGAAGCGCACCCTCTGCAGCTGTAATTTGGTGACAGGTGCACATGTGCGCACACGTCAACAAAGCCTCAGAGGCAGGTTTCCAGAGTGTTTGGCACATTTTAATGCAATAAAAGGCAGAGACACCAGGAGAGTATACAGTATATCACCAAAGGCTCTGTTATTTGGCAACGACAAACCAGGAGTGCAGGTGGATCACAGGCATTATGAATGGATAAGCCTGCTGCTGTGTAACTGTCTCTTAATTTTTTGCTTCTATTGATGACAAAGGAACAGATTACATCTGTCCTGGCCCTGGAGCTGGCCCACACGGTGACGCGCTTCATGGCCTCCGATGTTTGCCCCGATGGCCAGTCCGTTCTCCCAGCTGCTGAAGTGACAGCAGCTCTGACCGTCTCCTCTACCGGGTCTTTCCAGCACACTGTTTCCGCGGTGGCAGGGATCATTCAGACCAATCAGACGCTGCGCCTCAGCCGCAGCGCATTTAAAGGCGGTCATTTGATTGGTGAAGACAGCACTCGGCTGTGTTAAACCCACTCATGCCTTTTCTCCTCCCTCTTTGGCACTTGCGCGGAAGGGCAGGGACGGATGCGCCTCTCTGCGCTCCTCTGCGCTCCTCTGCCCCTTGAGTGCACCTCTCTTGGCACTGCAGGAAACTTGCAAAGTGCGCTGGTCACACTTTGCGCCTGCGACTGTGCCTGGTCTATGAAATTAGAGCCCCCAGTGTTTGAGTTAAGCTAGTTAGGTGAGTGCTGTCTGTCTCTTCCATGTTACTGGGCACACAATTGAAAGAAAAGAGTCTATCAGCTTGTCATGGACTCAGGACTGAGGCAAGACTAGAAAAAAGTTGGCTTTTATTTCCATTGTAGCTTAATGCCGCCATGTTACAGCCCAGTGCTGCCGTGTTGTTGCCTATGCCACTGTGTTGTGGGTTAATGCAGACGTGTTACGATGGCATTTGCAATCGTTGTGACCTATCTCGACCACCGTACATCGAGAAACACAAGGTTAAATTCAAGAGCTGATTAGAAGTGATTAGAAACGGGTGGGTGCAGGCGTAACAAGACGGGAGGCAGAGCAGATACGGTTGTGTCAGTCTAGACCAAAATTTCAGGAATGTTTGGAGCATATTGTTGAATCAATTCCACAAAGATGTAAAGCAGCTCTGAAGTCAAAAAAGGTCCAACTCATTGCCAGAAAGATGTGCCTGATTAAATGCCTATAAGAAGATGTATAGAGGCCATGGTAGCTTGATCCGGTAGTATGCTTTACCATTAATCTGAAGGTCAAGGGTTCAAGCCCAGCTCTAGCAGTCACATGTCCATGTATCCTCGGGCAAGACACTTGACCTGAAGAAAGGGTATGATGTAAGAATATACATATAAAGATTTTAAAACATGCTGCATGAGCACATTTATCTTTACTAAATGTCTAACACTGGCAGCACATCAGCATGGTCTTACAAGGAAATAAGTATAAAAACATCTTTAAGACCGGACATGAAGACCAGACTTCTGAATGCTGTTTCAAGATCAACACCTCCTGATGTCTGATTTACATTTAGATGACAGCGCTGATGAAAATATGTTTTCCTTGAATCTCCAGTGACTGTGTGTCAGCTTTAACACAGAAAAATTCTTTGTAATGTTGAGTCATGCTTCATCATGAGCCTTTGCTCTCTGCTGGGTGTAAAATAAAAGAAGCTCAACTTGAATGTAGAGTAAAACTAAAGGGGCACATTGGATTAGTGAAAAACAACAAGATTTTCTGCTTAAGAATAATCCCAGATTAGCAGTTTTAATTCACTACCAAACTGCTGATAATCTTATTAACTCAGCTGGTGGCTCTGCATATTATGGAAAATTAATAAGTAAACCAACAAGTTAGTGTCGGCTTTTGATGATGTGTTATGTTCTTTTGTTGTGGGTGTAAAAGCAGACGGAGTTATCTCGACATGACACAGCTATTCCACAGGCACACTGACCTGATATCTCCCTGAGAACATACCCACCCTCACTATTAGACTTTAATAACTTTGTCACTGGAATGAATAGATGTGAGAAATATCTGGCTTTGGCATTTGGAGAGAGGAAACATTGATAGAAACTCAGTCTAATAAAAACCTGCCTTCTGAAGGGGAAGTAAAGTTTTGGAGGTTGCCTCAACATTTCAGTCGAAATAAGACTTGAACAAAAACTCCTTGGATGTATATGTCTTTATAATTCCCTGTTTGTCCAGAATTGCTGCTCAAACATCTGGATCAAAATTGAGCTATCATGGTTTTTGACAATACTTAATGCTTTCAATGCCTTAAATTTCATTTGATGTGTAAAAAGTAGATGTATCACAAAGACTTATTTTTAGCCCCTTTGTTTCTGCTTGGATGGATTCATCCCTGGATGTATGTGTATTTACAAAAATCAGGGCTGTCAAATTAACATATTAACATGGATAAGTCCAACATAATGATTCATCTGATTAAAAAATGTTGATGCAATAAATCCACCTGCAGCACAGATTGACTCAAAATCCCCTAAATGTCCCTGGCAATGCGTTACGGGCAGTTTGTCACAATAGACTTACCATTACACATGGTGGCCCTGGCTCTCAGTGGGATATTTGAATCCAAAAAACACGGAGCTGTGGGCCGAAATACATTGTACAATTATATGCACACTCTGTAAGAAGGAGCTTTCTTTTTACCGAGGCACTTCCAACTTTAAAGTACCAGATAGATAGATGGGTGGAGCTTTACTTTTGATTGAGACAAAAGCAACTCACAAGTTGTAACATCTGACAAGCTCTGGATAGATAGATAGATAGATAGATAGATAGATAGATAGATAGATAGATAGATAGATAGATAGATAGATAGATAGATAGATAGATAGATAGATAGATAGATAGATAGATAGATAGATAGATATGTGTCTGTCTATATGTCTGTTGTCTTTTAATCTCTGGCTTTCATTCTATTTGTCTATCTATTTGTCTTTGTCTGTCAATGTATTTTTCTATCTGTGTATCCATCTGTGTATTTGCCTCTCTGTTTGTACCTTTTTCTCTTTCCATCTATCTATTTGTCTTTCTGCTTGTCTATCTATCAAGTGATCTATCTGCCTGTCTATCTATTGATTTATATATCTATTTATCTGTTCCAGGGCAGGTTCTTCAATGTTTTGTTTATTTTCCTCACTTTTATGTCCCATTATGTCTCAGCTTAATCGACTCATTTCTCCTTCTTTATGCCACCATACTTTTCTTACAAACGTCATCCCCTTGATAGTCATACATCAGCATCTTCTTGTTAGTGTTAATTATTCTTTTGGTAGTCATTACCTTTTTCATAATCATTGGTTCAAAGACTCAGAAGAACCTGAGCCAGAATCTGGCAGCATCATGACTTTTTACCAAACCTCCTCTATTCTTTTCATTCTTGTTTTCAGGCACAATGAGGAGGGGAATGAAGAGGAGGAGTTTTCTCCCACTGGAGAGGTGACAGCTGAGTCTTACCCGAACTGGTTACGCTTCCACATCAGCATCAACCGCTACGAGATAGATAAATGCAACATACACATTAATTTCAACTCAAATGTGCTATGAGGAGAATCTATTACCGGCGACTTAAAGACTCTGCTACCCATGAGCATATGCGTGTGTCATCATCTCCGACTTATCAGCGTTTCAGTTCAAGTTGGAAAAAAACATGCAGATCTACCAGGCTATTGTTAGCTGTTGTTAGCTCGGGAGTGGTGAGGTTTCACCGAGTTCCCAGTAGGAAATTCCGACTTTGGGGGATGTTCCAGTTGCAGTTTCCTACTCGGAACCCGGAAATTCCTACTTCTGACTACAACTGGAACGCACCAAAAGACCCAAGCCAAAGCGTGCCTTTGTTGTGATGCTAATAAAGCATGCAGCTCAGAGCTTCCTCAGAACTCTGCATTACTTTACAACTTCTTTTTTCAACAACTTACAGGATGCAAAGCGACGAGGTAATGTATCTCTTTCTAGTGACGTAGCGGTAGTTTTTGATGTGTGACAACAAGCAATTTTTGGAAAACTTGGTATCGTAGTTTTGTAACCGGCTATATATCGCTACTTACAGCCCGGTGCTCTAAGACGTGTCCGAATAATATAAATTTGCTCTAGTTTTAATTGTCTTGTTCCCAGCCCTGTCCGACCCAACCGAAAGGCTAAGGAATAGCATTTACAGATAACCTATTTTGATGCTATAAAACTCATCTCAAAATGTGTAATTCGATCAGGCATATATCTAAAAGTGAGACTTTTTTGTAATTACTTAGAAACTCCTCACATTCTCTTTAAACTTATAGATAGATAGATAGATAGATAGATAGATAGATAGATAGATAGATAGATAGATAGATAGATAGATAGATAGATAGATAGATAGATAGATACATAGATAGAGAGAGAGAGAGAGAGACAGACAGACAGACAGACAGACAGACAGACAGACAGACAGAAAGAGAGAGAGAGAGAGAGAGATTGAAAAAAATGTTTGTGTAATATTGTAAAGACAGGTTATTATTGTATTTTGTGTTTGTATCTCTGTGAGAATTATATTCAAACCCAGACAATCCCTGAAAAGTCATCACATTATAACAGGCTTTACCTACATAGTTCTGTCTGAGCTTTTGTATTTCAGTTGGCAGCCTTTCCCAAAATCATTGGATCAGCAGGTGTCTCCTTGTCCTGACATTTATTTTAATGCTGGATTCAGATAATCCTGTGGATTATCTTCTCCTGGTGATGTAATGATACTCCCAGAGCTCACTACAAAATAAATCTTCCAGATGGGCGACTGCAGAACGAGTGAGGTTATTTTTCATGTTAGCACAGTCTGAGGAACATGTTTTGCATACTTAGTTTTATTTCTACATGCTTGGAAAAAAAAGCCAAGGCCATGCATCATTCATGACTTGATGTTACGCAGTCAGTTTGAAGATTGTTGCATTCCTTCAGAAACACTTCTGTTCAATAGCAGCTTGCTGGCTGTTCTGATATTTCCTGGAAAGAAAAAGGAAACTCATTTCTTTTGCTGAAGCTGAGCTGAGATTTACAATCTCCTGACCGGGGTTATGTTTTTCAGGTGAAAAGTCATTTCTTTTCAGCATGTCCCCGGCCAGCATTGGCAATTTGTTGCAACCTTTCTCTCATGCTGAGTAAATCTCCCCTCCGAAGGCGAAAAAAGAAATTTCTCATTTCTTGTAGGCAGAAACCTGCAGACAGGGTTCAACATGTGAAGAAAAGAATCACATCCTTTACACACTGAGCCATCTGACACTCGTATTAAACAAATCGCATCTACATGGGTATGTGGATGTGGACCTTTCATAGTGATGGTTTTCCACTGACAGCAATCTGCCCATCAGCCTCTCCACTCTCAGCTGTATTGATCGCTGTAATGTAAGGCACAAAAAAACTTTTTCATTTTCCTGATATCTGACAGATTTTTTTAACTCTTTGGACTCAGTTTCACTCCTCAGTCTGACGCTTCTGCTACTTGGACAGATTTCACCGAGGAAGGGGGCTACATCATAGGAAGGAAGCTAGCAGGCTAAGCTACCCACAAAACAAGCCTTTGTTTGCTGGAAGAGGTCTAATGTCTTTAAGAGGATTATACAGATAAACATAATCATCATGTTTGACACAACTTTCAATATAAATGTAAACAAACCTGTAGCAGAGGGGCTTATAACACTCTTCACTGCTCGCCAACTCCTCGCACACCACAGAGGACACTAGATAGCATGGTAACATATTGCATCATAACACCTGTAGATGGATTCCCAGAGAAACTGTCAGAGAGTGAAGGAGAGGAGATCAGGTCAGGTAGAAGAGCACATGCTGGCCACCAGCAAAAGAAACCCTACATCCTTTGTTGGTGTTTTACATACGATGAAGTTTAGCGGATCAAGAGTGCAATCCCTACTTCTCAAGATTTTAGAGACAAGGGATGCTAACTCCATCAGCTGTGTGAGTTACTGCTTTAACTTGTTCAGTTTTAACATATAACTCAGTAGCAGAATCTGAACTACCTGTTTCAGGACCGTTCACAGCGGTAGAGGCTTAAAGGTGTAGTCAGCGATCTTCTAAGCTTCTAATCTAATGCACTATTTGTCAAATTCACCGTATTTCTCCTCTCCATCCACAAGATGTCCCCGCTGACAGCATGTAGAAAAAAAAGTCCGGTTTCAATACACAGCCTTGGCTCTGAATTTCAGCAGGTAAATACTGTGGCTCGGGCCGAGTCACCAAAACAGGGTACACCCCCCACATCCAGGGGGTGATCATACTCATGTGCAGATCAGACAGAGGGGGGAGGGGGAGTAGTAGGTTGCGTAGCGTGTGCAGTTAGCTTAAGAGAGAGATACAATATGTGCATTAGCAATGGCTAAAAACAGCCCAAAAGAAAAAAGGTCAGAGGAGTGAAAAGTGAAAAAGAAGGCCTATGACCATGAAAGAGCGAAGACCCGGGTCAACATTGGTGTTGCTTTACAACAGTGGAGGGAACTCCGCCAATTTAAAGACCTGAAAACGGACGCGGATGTTGCCGTCTTTCTGTTGAACAGGTAAGCAACATTAGCTTTGTGGTGCTTCACATAACAGTAACAGCCGTCAGACATTCATCTTATTGTCTAATCTGCCAGAATGTACTGTTGTTGTGATGCTATCAGTATTGTCAGTCGAGTTGTCTGACGAGTAGGGGTTACCTTAGCTACGTTGGTCAGCTACACAGTTTCTACGGCCGTTTCCATGGCGATGGACGTCCATCAGCTTTCGAGGGTGGAGCCAGGGGTGAGGTATGAAGGGAGAGGTGGGTCTAAATTTGTTTATATAAAAACCTCTCCACTCGTTTTCTCCCACATCGCTGACTACACTTTTAAGTATACACAGCCATATTACAGCCTCAACACTTCCTTCTTCCAAACATTTTCTGAAGTCATAATTATATTTTATTATGATTTTGGTAAAACAAAAAATCAAGCAGGGTCTCTTTATGTTGATTGTTTGTGATGTACGTGCCTTCATTGGTCAGATGTGGGCTAACCAGACAAGAAACTCTAAAAATATAAAGTCCAAAAAGTCAAACCTGCAATCTAACTCAGCCACAATACACCACTGTCATGAATGCTTACATTATCTCTAGTTTCACCATATTTAACCTGTACTGAGGTTTGGAGTAACACTTTCAAGAGCTCGCTACAGTCTCTATTCATGCTCTAAGTTAGGGTCATAAACAGAGCAGAAAACTATTGAAACTGGCAGATCAGATAAAATATCAAACTGCAAAAATCATGTTCAAAGCAAAAAATTATCAACTACCAGGAAATATTCAGGGCGTGTTTAGGCGTAGAGAGGAAAAATATCAGTTAAAAGGGTTGTTTTATTTTAAGACTTTTTATTTTAAGGTGAAAACTGCAAGTAAAAGCCTGTGTGAATCTGTGTATGGTGTTAAAGTTTAAAACACAGACCAGTTTAAGAAAAAGTATAAAGACATGATTTTTAAAAGGTACAGTGATGAGATTGTATAAAGGTCACAGAAGGTTAAAGTATTATCTCTTTTTCTTTTCTTTATTAATTTTGGAAGTACAGTAGGTTAATTACTGACTACATGTGTAAGGTGGGGCTGGTACCAGATAAGTGTCGACTTCCTCCTTCTCCATTTTGAACATGCAAATGACAATTTTGTTTAATTCTTTGGTTGTTGTTATTTTTTGTTATGCTTAATTATTTTTTCATGTTCAAAATCAAAAAGAGAAAGAACAATTAATTGAAAATCAAAGAGAACTTAATGTGAACTATTTCACTATAAAAATTTTCTTTTGTGCAGAAGCCTTTATTCTTCAATCAGTTTTTAATCTTTTCTTAGTTTGTAAAAGCCAAAACCAAACCTTCTTTCCTCATCATGAAATAGATATTTTCTGTCTGCTTTTATTTCTTTGTATGCCAGCTCTCTTTCTTCTGTGAGACTTAAAATACTAATCTACAAATACTTTAATATTTATTCCTGCACCTCTCTAATACAACTGTTTTTCATGGCCTTTTAACATTTTTTCTTTACCAATCTTAATTCTTGACCTTTTGGTGCATGTCTACCAGCTGCCCCTCTTCTTAATTATCTCATCCCTTGCTTGCTGTCGCAGCAATAACAGCAAAAAGGTCAAAAAATATAATAAAAAATGAACTGAACCAATGACTTTAAGTCCTCAAACCAAAGGTGACTTCATTTCTGCTGTTTATTAAAACCCAATGAGACGGAGATTCATTACACAAACAGAGCTACCTTTAGCTCAAAAATATGGAAAACAAACCGTTTAATTTTACACCTCATTTACCAAGTGAAGCAGATAAGCCATTACAGGCGCTATGGTGGCAGTGAACTCGGCTCATTCTGACTCCAGCTCTGCTCGGATGCCGACAGAATTAGCACAGCTAAGTGATTCACACTCCAAAGGTCAGGAGCTCATGGTGATTGAATATTAGCTTGTGTTGCACAAATTAAATCAATTACCTTTGTGAATCACGAAGAGGAGAAGAGAATACAGAGAGGGGAAAATAAATGTGATGGAGGTGTGTGACTGTGTTAATGATTATACTGCTCAGATTCATGGCCGCCCATGACAGGGGGGTAAAGGGGGAAGCTTTCAGGGCTCAGCTGCGGAGGGGTCCATGGAGGTCAGTGATGAAATGGTGTTGGAGCGTTGAAATAAAAACACATTGTCAACTAAAATACTGAACATTATCACTGTTTATTATGAAGGCGGCATGTGGTGCAGTAGGTAGTGTATGTGCCTCACGGTAAGAAGGTTGCTGGTTTGAACCTTGTGTCAGTCCATGTGGAGTTTGCTTGTCTTCCCTGTGCGTGCTTTGGTTCTCTCCAAGCACCCTGGCTTCCTTCCACAGACCAAAAACATGTTTATTAAGCTGCTTTCACACCAAATGTGACTCTAATTACCTCATTTTGGTCGTCTGTCATCGCCACTCAGTGACGTCATGCTTGGTTGAGTTTTACCAGGATCATATCATACAGTATATCATATAAATGACTATATAAGGTGACATCATTCCAACTGAATCCTTTTTACTCACCTACCAACCACAAAACACTGCAGCTGATGAGCCTGCAGCAGCATTTTCTGTGAGTTCTCAGTGGTCCGTCTAGGCAGAACTAATGTACTCATTCACTAATGTTTCCCACACGGACATAGATTGATACCCTGTAGTCGGAATAAATAGTGTCCGTCACGGGTACCAACACACACCCATACACTGCTGATTGGTTGTTGCCACACAACCACACACAACTTCACCTGATAAGATGATTTATGGCGACTTGTGATGAGCGTTGTGGTCGTCTTGTACGCGGCGGTTGCATCGAGGGATGGTTAACCCTGCCCCATCATGGCTGTACATGGACTTTGCATGGAGAGTGATCGCCAAGGACGCTCAAGTCGCGTTCAGTGTGTAGTAGGGATGGGTACCAAATTTGGTACTTTAAGAGGTACCAACCGAATTCTGTAGGTACTACCGAGTACCGATTCACGTTAAATCAAAAGGTGCCATGTTTAGGTACCTAAACGCATCCTTGTGACTGTGAGGGAGTGGAAGAAGCAGGCATACTATTGGGTAGAGTAGGTGAATTTCCATACGGACTTGAACGCAGCACAGCAATAGCATAATGATGTCAGCAGCCGCGGGCTCAGTCAACATGGCTGAGAGAAAGTGCTCGAAAGTATGGCTCCACTTTATTAAATGTGATGCAGATTATGCACGCTGCAGTATTTGTGATGCCAAGTGTAAGGCCAGCGGGGGAAATACTTAAAATCTGAGGGAGCACCTGGTGACGCACAAAATTTTCCTTAAAGCTGAAGAGTGCACAATTTTTGATAGCCTCAGATCTACGACCACAAAGGATTCATTCAGCACTGTTAGCACGCCTGCGTCCAATAGCAACTAGTTGTCTACAGCCAGAAACAGTGAGGGCTGCAGTTAATTTATTAAGTTGTGGTTCATTTTAGTTACTGGTTTTCATGTTGAAGAAATTTTTGGAACAACTACAATGTTACAACACAAACAGTTGAATGTTGTTTTGATATACATGTATATCTGTCAAATTTTATATCTTGAGAAATAAATTTACATAGAAAATATTTGAGATCTTAGTATCAAACAAATTAATATTTATTACCCCATAAACACACACAAAAGTACCGAGAATTGGTACCGTTGAGTACCGATATCGATTCCCAGGTACCGGGCATCGGTATGGTATCGGTTCAAATGTGAAAGGTACCCATCCCTAGTGTGTAGGCACCTATAGGTTGACCTGGTGACTCCAGATTGCTTTTAGGTATGACTGTGAGTGTGGTTGGGGATCTGTGTCTATGTGGCCCTGCGGTGGGCTGGTGACCAGTTCTGGATGTGTCCTGCCTCTCGCCCAGCATCATCTGGGAGCTCCAGCTCCTACAACCCCGAAAAGGATAAGCAGTATAGATAATAGATAGTAGATGTTTATATAGTAAGTCAGACATCTGTGAACCCCCTCACTCCATTAGTGTGAGTCTGTTCCTTTACTTATTAATGACCACAGCCAAGGAGGTTGTTTTCACCGGTGTCTGGCTGTTTGTTTGTCTTTTGGCAAGGTTACACAAAAACCACAGGAAAAAAAACCTTCTTTCTTCTTTCTTCTTCTAAGAAAGAAGCCTTTACATTTTGGTGCAGATCCAATCCAGACTGACGTCAAGAAAAAAAAAAAAGCAAACTTTTTAATGACAAATCCCACTCATTTACGTCATTATGAGAATAGTAGTTTATTTGCAAACTAATGTCTTTCAGGCCTATGTCCCCACATTTACCAGCTTCCCTTGCAATCCCAGCAGAGGAGTTTGGCTAACACAATGGCGAACAATAGCCTGGTAGATTGGCACTTGAAAAGCCACTGCTGTAATTGAGCTGCTTGTTGGAGGTCTGTGCTCCAGGAGTGCTTTTCTATTTTACTTTGACTTTGTTTCTTTTAAATATTAATGTTGTGGGAGGTCCCAGTGAACTTAACTGTAGTGTCAGTAATCCTGAACATAAGCTGGGATGCCAGCAGAGAAAAGAGAGGACATAAAAATAGGAATTGGCTCGGGCTACTGACCCAAACCATAAAGAAGCAGCTTTTTCAGAATGATTTAAAAGCTCAGGGGCCAAATTAAGCAGAGACCACCAATGAAACAAAAGGAAGAGGCACGTGTAAAGTGCTCACAAAGAGCAGGAGGACAGAGGGAAGCTTCTTGGTAAAGGACATGTCAATTTTAATCAAACTCATTAAGATGAGGGGGCTCGTTCATAACAATTAAAATGCCTTATTTGTGTTTTATCCTGTAAGTAGAAATACATCTATCTGGATTTTTTAGGTAAATGTGAATTAGAATAAGAGTTTTAGATATTTCTGACTTAAAACTAGACAAACACACTTACTGAGATCTGAGTTTTTGTCGTATATGCACATTAACATCTATCTGCTGGAAATCTCACCTTGTTGCTGCAGGAACCTCATGCAGTGATCAGACTCTTTGGCTGACAGGATGTTCAGTGTGTTGATTAGGCATCCCAGAGGCATGAGATTGTACTATGGCGTGCCCTACAGAAATACATGATGGTGTTTCTATTGAAAGTAAGAGGGGCAGCACAAATATAGGAAGACTGTAAATTAACATTTTTTCTACTGTACTGAGCTGTACTTCTTTGTCTATCAAAACATTTTGATGATTCTCCAAAAGGTTGTGCCTGATGTGTTCACATTCCTCTTTTAAATAATGTGTTAACAGGGCTGTTACTTGTCCTCAGCTCTCACTGTTGGCTTTCTCTGTGAGGACTATTAGCAGTCAGCAGGCGAGGCCTCCACACCTCTCCAATCAGAGTGCTGATTTTTCATTCTTTGTTGCCTTTGTCTCTCAGTTCAAATTGGATTTATTCTCCTGCTCTGAGGTGCTGAAGAGGCTGCAGACTTTTATAACACTCACCACGGCTTTGGAGAAAGTGCCAACCTCTGTGATTGAAAATGGAAGAAGTGATGGGAATTTGGATCTTTAGTGGTCTGGATCAGTTGGCTCAACTCCATCATTAGAGTTAGGCTAATTGGCTCTCTATAACTCCACATCTATAAGGGAACAATTTGGCTTAAAGGATGAGTTCGGTTTCTACAGCTTTCATATTGTTTATAGAATGAAGTAGAACAATATACTCACCCAGAAGGCTTTCCTGATCCAAACAGTGCTTCGGGAGATATTTAGATCCAAAATCGAGTGGTGGACATCCACATAATGGTAGCACACGGGGCATGTATAGCGCCGCTCCTAAAACTGCATTAATTGTCCAAAAACTCATTAGTTTCACCAATATTTCATCATGGTCCACTCGCGCTATGCCTCCAAGACAGTCCAGGGTCGCTCCACCCATGTTTTTGTGACTGTGCTGACTGTGCATGCGTGGCAGCCGTTAAGAAAGTTTTCAGTTCAGAGGTATATCGCTACTTACAGCCCGGTGCTCTAAGACGTGTCCGAATAATATAAATTTGCTCTAGTTCTAATTGTCTTGTTCCAGAAGTTGAGTATCCAGGCCAGTCCAGCCCTGTCCGACCCGACCGAAGGCTAAGGATTAGCATTTATAGATAACCTATTTTGATGCTATAAAACTCATCTTAAAGTGTGTATTTCCATCAGGCATATATCTAAAAGTGAGACCTTTCTGTAATTACTTAGAAACTCCTCACAGTCCCTTTAAAACCCCTTTTATGGACTATTTTCCAAATAATCGAGGGAAATATATCCTGCACATTATGTTGTAAGGTCCCTCTGGTGTGTCAGGTTAAAAAGAAATGATTAGTCTGACCTTAGTGTAAGGCTGTGTGTATGTTTGCAGCTCAAAATTTCTTTAAATCCCTCCATCTTGACTTTCTAAAACAATATTGGGTTCTGAATAAAACCCACAGCAGCTTGGCTTTCTAACAGGCCAAGAATTTAAAATCTCATAATAGAGACTTGGATGTTTATCATGGCTGACATTTTCATCCACCAGCAGCAACAGTTGGGATTTGCACACTCGAGTGGAGACCCAAATGATCATTTTTATTCTCATAAAATGAAACCAGAACATTACAAATTGCTCAGAGCACAACAAACAAAATGTAATGTGACTTGGCGCACAGTTATTACGATTCCATGCTCTGTCAGTTACACCAGGTCTCGGAAATACTCCACCACTGAAATAAAGCACCCTCTCTTACTGCAGACTGTAGAGCAGAGGAAACACAGTCAAACACAAATATGGTTTCTATTTCACATGTTTAGACGTAGATGCTCACTGTGAAAAGGTAAAATTCTTTAGACATCCATCTGATGACATGCATGAAAGGTTTTGCATGTTTATTTGTTTATGGGGTTAATACATAACGGAAGCTTCCTGTAAGCTTGGTTACATAGAGCTCATTTCCATATAAAACAGCTGCTGAATCTTCAGACGGTCAGCAGATAACAAAATCAGCCCAGGTTGACCTTTCTCCTCTTGTGTTAACTGATGATGCAGGTGAATTTTCTGTAATGTCTGTTTTTTTAAGTAGATTCATAACCCAGAGTTTGAACAAAAGTTCTTCAGCTGCAATTATAAAAGGCTCAAGAACATCATAAACTTTACTTGCCTCATTGAATCATCCAATTTACACTTTGACACAACATTTTCCATAACTGTGTCAGTGCAGCCATCATTGAAATGTACCAGGAGACTGCCTCCATGGCTGCTTTGCCTCATTTGCAGCAGGTGTGATGTTCTTTTTAACAGTCTGATTTTCAAATCGAGGACCTCCCAGAGAGTGTCAGGGCTGTCAGAGGGCCCACGTGCTGAGCTGCAGCTCCAGATGAGTTGCCGAGGAGGCCAAATATATCTGCTCAACAGGAGTGCCTTCGTTTTCAGCTCCAGCTCACTCCTTTTTAAAGATGTGCAGGTGCAATCCATTTAAAATAAACCTCACCGAATGCAGTTTAACTTTTGTACTGATAGAGAAATGATACATTTCAGCAGAATCCAAACTTCACAATAAATCAAGCTTTGACAGGCATTATTGTTGAGCTTTTAAACTGTAATTTTGGATATTATGCTTGCTTGGGGGGGAGGGTATCTGGTCCTGAGACCTCAGAGTCTAAATTTGAGCATGTGTTGTTTTTTTTATGTATTTTTGGGGCATTTTATTGATAGGAGAGACAGTGGATAGACTTGTGAAGGGGGGAGAGAGAGTAGGGGAAGACACTCTGCAAACTGGTCACAGGCAGGATTCGAACCTGGACCGGCAGAAGCATGTACATGTGGTGCATGGTTGCTAACCACTCCACCAAACCAGCACCCCAAATTTGATCATGGTAAGATTGTGAGGCAGGAATCAGGGTCATCACCTCCAAGTCTCCAACCATTGGTCGCTGCTAGAGAATTGTGGATTGATCCCACAAGGTGAAAAGTGAGTCCTTGCCTCAAGGGAAAGAATTCAAGTATCTGGGGTCTTCTTTCCGAGTGAGGTTAGAAAGGACAGTGTGATGGACAAGCAGATCGGTGGAGCTTCTGCAGTGCTGCAGACTTTGCACTGAACAGTTTTGGTAAAGAGGGGGCTAAGTCAGGTGGCAAAGTCCTCCTAAGGTCATGAGCTCTAGGTAATTACTGAAAAATTAAATTGTGAATACAAGCGGTCAATATGAGATTCCTTTGGAAGATGGATGCAAAAACAGCTAAGATAGAATGACTAAATTAATGTTAGTTAGATCTTGTGACTGTGTTGCATGGATGTCTGCCAATGACAACACAAAATGCTTATGCTTATATTTAGATATGATACAGTTTATTTAAATTGCTCCCAATTTCCAGATAATTCCCATACATGTCATAATTCCAGTGGAAAGTTTCCAATTTGGAGTATTTCCAATATTTTCCATCTTAGCTCACCATGGAAAGCTCTTAAAGCTGGGGTTGGCGATTTTGGAAAACTAGCATGAATTTGAAAGTAGCATCTCCTCAGGGCTCCGCCTAACCGCCCTAAGCTGTCAAATCTCCCGTTTTGGCCATGAAACTACCGTATTTTCTGTATTTTATCCTCTTTCCCGCCGTCCTCCTGTATCAGTATTCTCCTGTAAATCTCCCGTGTGATGATATAATAATAAAAACATTCCTCTGCCTCTCCAAACTGAACTCTGTCTCTAGCCTTAAGGGGGCAGTAATGCTCCAAAATGAAGAATGCCAACCGCTGTAAAACCGAAGAAGAAGAAAAAGCCTCGCGAGAACGTCCAGCTGCAGTAGCCTGGGTGGCAGCTATCGCGAGATTAGAGCAGCAGAACAAACTCAGAAAAACAAAGAGTTTATTTTAGATTTCTTGTAAATCTGTCTTAAAATGTGAGGGATACCGGAGCTTGGTTGGGGTTGTGGGACGGCTCGTGGCGGGCTTCCCTTATTTTCAAAGACAAAACTTGAAAGGTAAGTATTCTCCTGTGGACTCTGATACGTAAGAGCTCAGCTACGCGCACCGAGTCTGTGCACACCGGGAAAATGTACGCGCAGTAGGCAGGCAGAATGGCGATGGGATTTGATTGGTTTAAAAACAGGTGTCCCGGCATGATTATTGGTTGGGGTTTTCCCTGTTTTACTCCTGCTGGAGATAGCCGATATTTTTCGCTCTGTTTTAAGAACACATTATGAGTTGATTACCATCGGGTCATAAAGACCATTTTAACCAGTATTACAAAAAGTGTATCTAAATCAAATCGCCAACCCCAGCTTTAAAAGGTTTCTGGATATTAACCAGAAAATTTCCAGCCCTTTAAACCATAAAGGTGACCAATAGCACTGTTAAGAAAAAAAAGGCAAAATTACAAAAATGAGGTTGCTTTGCTTTGTTATTAAGATCTGGAGACTAATTTGACCATTATATTATTATTTGTGGATTTATCTTTAAATTCCATCCCAATAGTAAATTTCATGACAAAAATATTCCTTGGACGAATGTAGTTTGGTGTATTTGCTGTATTTGTTCATTTTTTGATCATTTTTGTCCCACAGATTCACTGAGCCCTCAAACCTTAAATTGCTCTTTAAGCTAAAAATGCTCCTTCCAAACTCCAACTTACTGTGTGCATTGTCTTAATCTTAATCATAAGTAAGAATTCAGTCAAATAAAGCAATTCTTACAGGTTTTATTATTTCTTGGACCCCACACCAAAACATCAGCAAGACTGTTATACTGATAATTAATTAACAGTTTTAAGATTACTGATATGTGTTCTTCATTAAAACTTCTTATATCATGTTGCCTATCTGGATCACAATTCATAATAACGCTTATGAAGTAACTACCTTTCCATGGTTCACATCATCAACATTTGTAACCCAAGTGCTCCTCTAATCTTCTCTGAATATGGAACAGTGACGTGTATCAAACCATATACTGTGTAATAGTTTTATATTAGTAATGCACAGATGTTCTCCTCTGCTTTAGTGGAGCATAGTGAGACCTCCCCTCTCCTCCTGCTGCCTCAGCTCTCTCTCCACCTGCAGGAAAAGGAGAAGTGGCAAGTGTGGATAGTCTTACAGATCTGATTTGTCAAGCCATTACCCCGGGTATGAGCTACGCCGGCTTTGCCAAGCAACGCGACTCAATGAAATAAATACGCATTAGCCCCTGTCTGCATCAGCCCACGACGTTTCTCTCATCGCTCATCGCCTTCTTGAAGCCTGTGCAAATTGCTCTCTGTCAAAAAGGCAGAGAGGAAAAAAAGCTGTGGGGGAGGTAGTTGGGAGGGAGGAGGCATTGTGGAAGAGAGGTGAACACTTGAGCTGTGATAAAGAGCATTAGTGTCTTCAATGGGCTGGAAAAATGTGTGCATGTGTGGAAGGTGTGTAGTGGAAGAATGAGGGCAGGAAACACTGAAAGCGCTGAGTGTGCCGAAGAGACGCCGAGTGTCAGAGCGGCGACAAATGAGCCAGAAGTCAATCTTAATATACTGAGTCATCCAAAATCCATTCATCATAGACAAGCGCAATTCAAAAACAAAACAGGAGTTACACAATCAATTCTCCACTGACAACAATCAGACTCTTGGAGCAACACACTGAGACTGAAGAGTAAGATTTTAGACACAGAAATGTAGAAATAATGACCTCCTTCATGTTTAGGAGAGTCAGACATCTTTAATACATAAGCAAAGTAGACACATCATTAGGCTGTAGTGATGCAACAAAACAGAGGGAACAACCAGAATTCCAATAAAGTTGGGACGTTGTGTGAAACTTCAATAAAACAGAGCACAATGGTCTGCAAACTTGTACTCCAAACTATAATCAAAATAAGAGGTGGAATAAAAAATATCCTTTCTATCAAGAAATGCTGGTGGTCCAGCAGTGGGGATTTTATTCTGTTCAAAGCTGAGGAGTGGGCTTTCTCCAACAGGGGTTTGACAGAGTTATTGTCGGAAATCATTGTCACCTACTGCTGCCTGTTAAATATTTTATCCCCTTTCTGTAGATGGTATATCTGACTGTGGGTTCTGCTCTTATCAGCTACTCCTGGTTATATTTGTTAGAAAGAAGGTTTGAAAAGATGCTACATTTTTGTGTCTGTTGTTTGAATTAGACGTCGGATCATTTAACAGAAATGAAGCATTATTATTTTGTTCTGGATCAGGGATTCTGATCTGCAGCCGCGTGCAAAACCACAGAAAAATCGCTTTTTATTTCATTGGATGTCCTGTAGTGCACGTGCCTCACAGTAAGAAGGTTGCTGGTTTGAACTTCGTGTCAGTCATGGCCTTTTGGTGTGGAGTTTGTTCTCTCCAGGCACTCCTGCTTCCTCCATCAGACCAAAAACATGAACACTGGGTTAAATGGTGACTACAAATTCCCCTTCGGTATGAGTGTAAGTGTGAATGGGTGTCTGTCTCTTTATGTGTTACTGCGATTGGCAATACTGCAATTCTCTCCACCTGCACCTGCAACCTCCCACCAAGTATGAGCTGTGATAGGCTCCAGTCCCCACAACCATAAAAGAGATAAGAAGAGGTTTCTAGCCCTTTCATGCATGAATTATTAAATCACAAAGGAATGCTTTCTTAAAATGTTTGTCTTTACTTTCAGACAAGTTAAATTCAGGGTCATTTTTTTCAGTGTTCTATTTTGAGGGAGGTATGAGTCTGTCCACTACAGTAGACTCCATGCCTCAGCAGTATAAACAGTAATTTAGTGGAACTTCATGAAGATCTACAAACGCATGTCTTTGACAAACATTTATTAAGAGTAAATAGAAGAAAAAGCAAAATCTGAAGTCTGTGTATTATTGATGTTTAATCAAACTATTGACTTGTGAATTAAACCAACATTTAAAATAAAAAACACAAAGTTATGTGAAATCTGAATACAGGCATATTACCCAATTTGCCCTTCGTCAGATGGATATGTTGGATTTATGATATAATTTCACAATATGATAAAAATTTGCAAAGATAATATTTTGATGAAACTTAAAACAAGGCTGTAGAAATCTGCCACCTGGTACTTTGACCTGGTGCTGCTACCCTCTCAAAGCTTTGTCACATTAAGTGTGAAACTACCTGTGCATCAACACTCTCATGTTTCAGCTGCAGTCAGAGTAAGGGAAAAAGTCAGTTCCCGGCCAATCCTGTGTTTTTAAAGAAGTTATAAAGCTTTAAATATAGACACACCTCACTCATTGAGGAATATGTGGAATTTCCACCATAGTCAACAAAAGGACTGCTGCTCGTGTTTGTGCACCAACCGGAGGACCAGTAGGAAACAGCCCAGTACACCATGGATGTTGGGGTATTTGACACCGTTGGGCATAGAAACACACTTTTTTGGATTTCTCAGGCCTTGAAGCACCACTTAAAAAAATCTCAATCACTCTTAAGCTTAGATGGACTAGTTGTATTACAATTAAGCAAAAAAGAAAAGACTACAAGGCACTCTCTTAATACTATTAAAATGCCTTTATTTTAACGGCATGGTCATGTAGACCTAAAAAACTTTGGCTAAAAGACCTAAAACAACTTGGGCTAAAAGGCTTTGCCTGCAACTGGTGACAACAAGCCCTCCAGCAGATGATGTTATTTGGGCTAAAAGAAGCTTCAACAAAGTTTCATCTCAAAAAACATGCACAGCATGACACAAAACAGATATAATGAGTGAAAGCATACCAGAATTGTGTTTAAAATTTTACTAAGTGGCATCAAGTTTTAAAACTATGACATCCTTCCTTTATAAGAACATAGTGTAATCCTGTTCTTCATTTTGCCCAGGGATTTTTGTGGCTTGTAGTTTGTCAATCCAGAATGCCCCCCTTTTAGTTCAGGTTCCTTTGTCTGTCACCTTTACTGATGATCAGCGGGATGTGGTCAATGCCAGTGGTTGGTAATGGGTTAGCTGTATAACAAGTCAACACCAAAATGGGTTAAGTCTTCCTTTCGAAGATGCTGACTGGGCAGGCCAAGCTCAATCCTGAAGACTGGAAGCTTTGCAGGATGGATCTGCCTCATTCAGTTACTACAATCAGATTCATCTGCATTACATCGACTAGGAAGTACTGGCATTTATCTATTGAAGTGTGAACCGCTAACGCAGCTAAAAATAGCTACAGGGGTGGAAAATATAGTATGTCAATGTCATACCTGTACAGATCCCATCATTCAATTTTCCCTTTCACGAGTAAGGACCACACCATCAACAGGATGAATTTGACAATTATTTATTGCGTACAGTGGATAACAAACAACATTGTAGGTAGGTGAAGCGGATAACGGTTTGGGGAAACTTCATGGGGAATTTGCCGTAGCTCCCGGGCACGACAAACCCCCTCTTTAAGGCCCTGAGGAAGGAAGGAAGAAAGAAGTTTTAAATAAGGGGAGGGAGGGGGGGTGCGTCGAGTGTGCGAAACAAGAGGGAAATGATCGGCTAGAATTTATAGGAACAGAGGAAGAGGCGTGGTTGAGGTGTAGTCCACTCCCAAAATTCTGCTTAAAGCTCCACTTCTAGGGAATGTCTGCAGAGTTCCAGCCAAATATTAGCCAACTTTCAGCCACTCTGTCTTCCCTGTATCCGGAGTGTGCCTAATCCAACCATTAACTCTCTTGTTCATGATGCAGGGTGTCTTTATGAGATGGTGCTCCCCTCACAAGATCTCATCCAGTAAGCTTTTACCTTTGCCCTTATGGTCATCTCTGTTTGATCTCAGGTCAGAATGTCCAAGCTCCAAATTAGATACCACCGTGAGAACGCCCCCTTTGGTTAAAATTTCTACTTGGTTGATCAGAAGGTCTTCAGGTTTCCCAGCTTTATCAGGGTCTTAGGTAAATGGAACACACCATCATCAGAGTAGTGTTACACTATGGACCTGATCTACTAAGATCCAAAATAAATGGTGCTAAACTGCATGTGCAAACAAAAAAAATGCACACGCTATTAGTGGGCTTGTTGAGGGTGATCTACCATCACAGTATGTGCAATTGATATCAGGAGCAAAAGTGATGTGGACTGCCCCCTCTAAAGGAGGATTCTGCGTGTGCTATCAGCTGTCACCATGCACCACCAAACAAACACAGGTGTGGTAATTTTTTTTGCTGCATGTCATTCTGATAGACAGGATTGCCACTTTTCCATTATGCCATATTTCTATGTGTCATTTTTAATTTTCCTTTTCTGATTGCAACATAATCTAAATGACAGGATTCATATAATTCATCATCAATAATTTCCCAATTGAGGAGCAGTTTTACAGTTACACATACACAGACTGAGTGAGGACTCTTACCTTTTTTGCACTGACTGTGTCACACTCTCCGTGCACTGACAGCCTCTGAACTCACTGTCACTGCATAGGGAGTGTGATGAAGTCAACTATGTCTGAGAAACAGAGTGATTAAGGCTATTAAGGCTTTTTACACGGGTTAAATGACCTCCTTCATGATGTATTAAGAGCGCAAAGCAGAAAGGGTTAACTTTATGCGTGTGTGATGGCACACTGAATTGTCCTTCTTGTTCCAGTCCATCATAATGACAGACAGACTCGTTAATCTTTCTGTTTTTCATCAAAAAGTTCAGTAAGTGGTGGAATTTATGCCAAGTCTGCTCATTATAAGCATCTAAGGGCTGCAAATCTCGTGAGTCACGGCCGCGGGTCTCTGTTTTTTTGGGCTTGTTTCTAAACGTGAAGTTTTTTCTTAGGGCTCTTCTGTCTGTGTGAATCCCCCTGATTATCTTCCAGCCCCTAACATAAAGCAAAACACGACTGCAGTTGGCAGTTTGTCCACTTCCTTGTTTCCTAGTTATCGTGTACGACCCCGAACACACTCACACACATGGCGCATGCTCCAGAGCCAAAGTTGCCAGATCTGCTTGTTATAAGCGACGTTCTTTTCTTGAATAGATGCTTGGCACTGTGATATTGAAATGTAATGTAGACGAAAATTTGCACACTTTATGTAGATTTCTCTTTTTAAAAAGTAATGTATCACGTTAGGGAAGGAAATAGCTGGTGTTGCTCATTTTGGGCTTGTTTTTATCAACCAGGTTGCTTATTTCAGAAGCAAAATGTGGAAACACTGGGCAGGAGCTCTCATTCCACAGGGTATGTGACATGATTTTGTAAAATAAAGAGCAGAAAAAAACTGTTATGTTCTCTGTAGTAGAACTTTTTGTAGGCCTTCACGTTTAGGAACAGATATGGGGTTCTGTCTAAGATCGGGCAATGTAAAAGTAACGTAAAAGTAACAAGTAACATGAAAAGTTACTTTTCATACAGGGTAACTAAGTAAAGTAACAAGTTACTTTTTTCAGAAGTAACAAGCAAACATTACTTTTTAAAAGTAACTTCCCCAACACTGTTTGCCACAATGACCGCAGCCCTCCGTTTGTAATGCCGAGCCTTGTTTGCACCTGCGTACTAAATTTATACGCATGATCACGCAGTCATTTGCGGGCTTGATAAATCACATTGCGGGTGCTAAATGATTGCATTTGCATCTCCTCCTCCCAGTATTTGGCACGTTCTGATCATCTGCATGTATTCTGCATATTTATGAGGGCAAAAACGCTAAATAGACTACGCATGCAATCCTCAATGCACATCGTTAGTAAATCAGGTGGCACACGTTATCAGGTTTGCACATGTTTTTATACTCACAAACCTTTAATAGATCGGGCCCGAAGTGTAACAGCCAGGATGGAGGGCAGGGCCTGGCATGTTCCAGTCATGAACCAGTCAAGACTCAGTCAAGGGGAGTTTCAGTGGCTCCTTCTGCTTGTTGTGCTAGTGTATGTTTTCCTCTAACAAATTAATTACATGAAGAACGACTACAGTGAGACATAGGAAAAGTATACCATCTTGTGTTGTGAAGTAGAATGTGTTTGGGTTTTTTTCCAGCCTTTCTACGTGTGTGCAGACATACCTCTTACACAGGCATGTGTATGTTTAGACTTTTACAGGCCCTAATGAGAGCCCTGAGTAACCCAGGAGCGTGGGTGGCAGGATGCTGCTGTTTGTGTCCGCGTGCAGTCACCAGTCTGCGCTGACTTGATGTGTGTTTGAGCTCCCAGCTGAGGAATTCAGACGAGTGGGAGTGTGTGGTCAGCTGTGGGTAAAAAAGTTGGATTTCCCCTCTATGGTTATGGCCAAACTGAGTTGTTCAGAGGCCACAGGGACTGTTTTTGGACAACAGCCACTATAAAGGAAGAGAAGAAGAAGAAAAAGCTTTTAGAGCACATGTGTAAGTCACTGTTTCCTCTGATGGCCGTGTAGGTTGTGTGGGAGAAGAGATGCTGTCATCAAAACTCCATTACTCTTCAAGCTAACAATATTTCAGCAGAATGTTCTTGAGAAAAGTTTGAGTGCAGGGATGTTTTACCACCCGGAAAAGGAAGGCAAGCACAGAAGGGTATAGTGTGCAAAGAGTGCCTCAAGATAAAGCTATTGCAAGCATCAAGAATAAAGTGTACTCTGTTACTGATTTCTGCAAACTGAAAGAACTTTACAATAATATCTATAGCTACCTTAGGTAAAAAAGAAAATCTAAACAATAAATTACTGGAAATGGCAGTGGATTAAGAGAAAATACATTTTTCCCAGGAAAACTGACCAATAGATTGTGGAAAAGATTCAGATTTTTGTAAAATTAACATCATTTTACCATAAAATCTCCAGTTACCCACTGTAAAATGTCCAAATAATAATGGATTGTGGTGGTGATTCATATAACCACCATTATTAAACAATTGTTGTTGCTCAGCAGCTGTCTAACTAGTAATATCAACATGTTTCTGAGTGCTAGGTGTGGGTTTTCGGGGTCAAGGATTCATGTTAGGATGGTTACTTTATCATGGAACTATTGATTATAGATGTAACAGCAATTTCAAACTTTCTAGTTTCATTATAATCACAGTGCTTTAACCAGTCTTCACCAAACCTCACAGGCATGATGGCAATGATCACGTGAATGCAATGATCTCTTATTTTTTGAATTTGGTCAGTTGTCTTCATCAGAAAGTTACTGCATCCATATTAAGATTTTTAATAAAATGCATTTATTAAGATCTTCATGAAAACTGTTTTTTAGCATCCTGAGACCTTGACTTAATTACATAAAAACAAAACCCTCAAAGCTCCATTGTTAATGTTATTGCCATGCCAATGCTTTATTTACAGAGAAACAGGGGGTGATGCTTTAGGGACTTGATGCACTCCTGGAGACTTTAGACTTGACACACATGACCATGTCAGTGATTCTAAAGAGTCGTACAACTTTGGTTGTGTTGGAAAAGCTTAATGGCAAGAAAAAAAATTCAGCCCCTGCAGCTTGTTCAACCTAGGATCTTGAAAATTGGAGAGCATGTGGACTATGCTAAGACCTACAAAAAAGCCTATTGGAGCCATTTTGTTAACTTGACAGGAAGTTGGCCATTCTGATTTTTTAGATAGACACTACAGATAGATGGTAGGAGGGTGTGTCTGTGGTGAGGAAAGCCAGCATTACACTAATGGAACTGTTGGTGCCAAAACAGCTCATTTATTTTCCAGGACTCTACACTTCATGTTCTTTGTTGCTGGTAAAAAGTAGTGTGTTTGTGTGCTTTTGAATTCAGGAAAGAGAGGGTGTTTTTCAGCGCAGGGGGTCAGGAAGTCGCATCCACTCAGTGACAATAAAGCGCTGAGATGCTGATGTACCACCTGAATGATTGCTGGCATTTCCCCCCCACGCTCAGCAGCTCTGCTCGGCCGCCCGTCACAGCTGGCCCTGGACCTGCGGCGCGGAGGCCTAAATGTCAGAGCGCCTTCTTCTCCACAGAGGTGAGACAGCAGGGCATCCTAAGTGCTGCTGAACCCACTTAGTATCCAACACTTAATGCTTTTAGAGGAGAGAACAGACGGGGAAATTATATGAATTAAAGCATTTAAAGTGTGAAACTTTGAGAGTGACGGACTTCATAAAAGCCTGTAATCTAAACATGATGACACCAGGTGTGAACTACTTTTCTTATCATTCTCATATTTATTTTTCAAATGCCTCTAAAGACACAGCTCAGTCCAGGGCTTCTCCACACTGGCTTTAACACTTCATCGACTCTGCTCCCAGTAAAAACTCTGGTTCCCATGGACACAGAGACTGTAATCTCTCACATACATGCTCATGCATTTTTTCTTGCTGTCAAGCAAGAAAAATATCAGTGTATAGCTGAAAGTATTTATTTGAATCACCTCCATAGATTTCTTTAACCATGTTAGCTGCATGGTTAAAGAGCAGTGTTGTTAATGCAGTCAAACAACATGGAGTCTTTACAGTTTATGCTTTGATAGTTTGTTCCATTCCTGTATATAACATCACACACGACTGGACAAACTCTTGTTTCCATTCGATTGAAGTTCAAGATAATTCAGAGATGGTTGTGCTTCTAATGTTGGCTAAAGAAGCAGATATAAACAAGGTAACTAACACATTTAATACTGATTGTAGCCTAACTGTTGCTTATATGATGTAGCGATAAGAATAACAAAGCTCTACTGCCAACGGTCAAGATCAAGGTCATGGTTTTGTTCCCTCATGATTATCCTGTAGTTGTGCATGTGATATTTGCTGATACGCCTACACTCATTTCCATGTGGATGTCACTAAAGGTCAAGGTTGCTGGGCCTTGTTGCTACTTTTACCTTTCAACTAAGTAAAAAATGAAAAAGCAAGACTTGCTGGAGTTGAAACACTCCTCTGGTGAATGACAAAAAGCAAAAAGGGACATCACTTAACGCAGACACAGAATTTTCAGTCTAATTTTTTTTGATACGTTATCACATAATAACTGCTGGCTTCTCAAAGCATTATAGGATTTGTATTGTCTTCATTTACATCTCTTAGTCACACCATGAAATTAAACATGTTTTTTTTTAACTTAAATGATAAGTCTGTCTTATTATTAACCATGAACTCTTAACTTACATTTTTACACATATTCTCCAAAATGTGTTTTAACAGATTACATATCTGGTAAACAAATTCTCAACAGGTCTAATTGAAGCTCCAAGCATGGTTCATTTAGGACCAGCACTAAGTGAATTGTTTCTCATGTTGACTGGCAACTGCCTCTTGATGAATCGCTTGGGACTTGAGTACCGTCCCTGTCCAAGTTCTTACAGGCTAAGCTATCTACCTCTATCCATAAGCTTGGATCAGACAAATATGCTTGTTTCGTGAATCACACTTGGGAGCTAGTTTGGATGATCTCTGCAGTAAAATTTGTGCATGTTTCTAAACCAGACTGATGAATGAGGGCGGAGGGCCTGGTACATACTGTATGTCCATGATGCCTTGAGGAAGAACTTATCAGCATTTGATGGTCAATTGTCAAGATCATGGAGCCTCCTGTTTATTCTACCATGTAAGTATGATGCCACTGTCCCTGGTTATTGTTTTGTTACCCCCACCAAGGAGGTTATGTTTTAGCTGGCATATGCTGTTTGTCTGTTTGTTAGCAACATTATGCAAAAAGTACTGGACAGATTTTGCTGAAATTTTCAGGAGATGTTGGTAATGGCTCAACTTAAAAATGATTAGATTTCAGTGGTGATCCAGATAGCCACCATTAGCAAAGGGTTGTTTTTTTTCTCAATAACTTTCTAACTTATAATGATATCAACATGATATTGAGCGCTAGATGTGTGTTTTCAGGGTCAAGGAATCATATGATGGTAAGTTTGTCATGGAATCACTGCTTGTAGATGTAACAGCAATATATCAGCCACCTTGGTGAGGTTTGTGCACTCCAACTTCTGTCTAGTTTAAGGAGGCATTGAACCTCTCCTTGCTTCTATACAGCTTAATTCAGTTGTGCACTGCAAGAGGGATTTGTTCATTATTTCCACCCCCACAAGAGCTGAGAAATTGATCCTAAAATGATCCCTGTTGTACTTACCAGCATGAGATGCTCAGTATACAGTGTAGATGTTGGAAATGAGAGGGTTAACACAGACAAAGCTGAGTGTGGGGGAGTGAGAAGAGAAAGTGAGGGAGCACAGGAGCCAGATAGAGTCGAACAGAAAGCTGCCTCAGAGAGTTGAGACACACTGAGCGGAGGAGAGGAGCAGATGGTGGGGTAATACCGCTCTGCTCTCATTACTTCTCCTTCCCCGACATTATTGTTTGGGAAATGGATATTACAGTGGACATAATAGCCTTTATCGTCATTTCCCCCCACCCTGTACATAATTCCCTTGGTTCTGCTTCTTCAAAGGCAGATGAAGCGCTTACTGGATGAGGGTTGAGTCTTCTCTGTGGAAAGGAGACCTGTTTCACCAGCGTGGACAGCGGGTGCTTTATTTCATCGGCCGAGGCGCAAAGCATACAGAATCAATAGAGTGGTCTAAAAATCCATGAGGGGTAAAACACTTCCAATAAGCTCCCATCTGGCAGTATTCTTTACTCGGCTGTTTGCTCCCATCAATATAAACCCTGCTCTGCTTCCATAGCCAGTGATCATGAGAGGTTTTTCATCTATAACAAGAGGGGCCTTATCTCTACTCTTAGCTTGAATCACAAACTTAATCAAAACTGGTTGAATCTCATGAGTGTGAGGTGGAATGGAGAACTGTATTAGGTATTTTGTTTGGTCTGCAAATGTATGTGCACTCGCTTTGGAGCCCATGTGTTTTTGTTTACAAAGCAGGGGTCACACAAAAAACAGAGGTCTTACAATCTTGAAGATTCAAGAAATGGCAAACTTATATACAGTATGTATCGGCCTTGGTGGGGGAGCATGACACCTATGAACAATCACACATGCTGCACATTGTATCATCACCATACCACAGGATCAGAGAGAGCCATGGGCTGGTTCCTTAAAGCTGCTTTTGTCATTTATTTTTTGAGCCATTTCCCTGGAAAAGTTTGTTTATCAGTCAGCATCTTATTACTGAAGCCACATGAGATCATCAGATATCAGTGCGCCGTCTGCTATATGTCAATGCTGCGTTCCAGCCAACCCGTAACTCGTGTTTTTCCCACTTGTAACTCGTGAAAGTGCACTGGAACGGCAGTGAGCTCGTAACTTCCGACCCGTGAACTCGTACCAGATCGATGTACTCCGAGTTACAACTTGTGACGTCACATCACTGCATAAACAATATGGCAGCCTCTAAATCATGACAAATACTGTTAAGTATAAACTTCTGTTACCTTATGCGCCGTTTCCCCTCCCCTGTTTCACCCAAATGAGCAAATTGATAAAGCAGAAATGTTATAATGGGTGCCATGTTGTTGTTTTTTAAAACTGAAGTCGTAATTAGTCTGGAACGCTTTCAGATCGGAAGTCGGAGATTTCAACTTAAAAATATCCGAGTTACAGGTTGCCTGGAACGCAGCATAAGTCTTTACAAAATCTAGCAAGGGACACCCTCTTTTCAGCCAATCAGGATTCAGTTCAGGGACAGTGCTCTACTAAGGTACATTTGCTTGTTATATCTAAATGAGCTGTAGTTGTTGTTTGGATTGGACAGATAATGTAAATTAATGGAGAGATTCATTGGTCATTAACTTGTGCTTATTTGGGTAATGTGTCAGTTTTTACCTCTGAATAGAATCCTTATTTTATGTTATAATTTATGATTTACGTGTACAGATTAACAAATGTACAAGGTCGTGGGGACCCAATATAGGTGTAAACATGCCCGATTTGGCATAATGCTGATTTCAATCCATGTGTGTTAGCTGTCCCAAAGTTACAACATCTTAAATATGTACAACTTCATTCAGAGCACAGATTGAAGAGTGCATGAGCACATGGTATAGCAGTGAGTATATATCAGGTTGTACTATTCCATGCCATTTACTCTCATTGCCTTCAGGGTCTTTATTCAGTTTAATGATCATTTTTCAAGTTGAGTAAAAGACTAATGATACCGACACCTGGGTAAACCAAGAATTTAAGTCTTTATATCCAATGTTATTAAGTTTATTGTTAATGATCCTCAAAACTTGCAGTCAAACTCTTGAAATTGCCAAGCAAGTGGACTTGATGTGTTACTGTGGCATCCATTAGGTGTCAGTCAGGTTTGTTTCTCAACAGTCACATATGAAATTGAGATAACTGATTTATCTTTCTAGACAAGTTCAGAATACATTTCATTTATCAATAGGTATTTATAGAAACAGCAGGATATTATTTGGTCCATATTCTCCTGCCCTGACTGTTACCTTCACACATTTTGTCTCATGTTAATGTGATAATGCAGCAAAGTGACCACCTACTGTGCTCCGTCATTCCTTTGAAAATAATAATCAAACGATGGATAATCTTCTGTTTCATGGTTTTGTAAAGCAGCCTCACCCTAAACAGTGAGATGAATATGTATTATGTACATCAGCAATGAGTTTCTGAGGTGGGGGATGACGGGCTTGGCGAGTTCTTTCATCAGCAGATTGGTACGACCAGAAGAGCGCTGCAGGCCTAATTGGAATAATTTAACTCTGTACTTTGAAGTGTAAAATACGTGCGCTTGGAGAGGAGGTTTGTGAAAGGTCAGTGCTGGAGGCGTTACTCGTTGCCGCTCTGAGCTGCAGAAGATGATATCATTATTTGAATTAGTCTTTGAATTCTACGGCAGGTAAAGACCGCTGCTTTTTGACCTTGGATGGAAATATTTGTTCAAGCTTAATGAAAGTTTTTTAAAACAGAACCAACACCAGCTCTAATACAGACACCAGATATTCTTTCAGGAAATTGATTTTAACAATACCATGGTCACAAGTTGAACTGTGTTTGGCGGTGGTCAACACAAAGCAGTGGAGATGCAAATGACAACTTAATCTACCAGCAGCCTTATTTATGGGTGAGGACAAATGGCTCTCATGAGCAGTGAGGTTCTGTTTGGGATACAATATTTGATTTATTCCACCTGATTGGGATAGAAAAACCTGATAAGAAATGGATCATTAAAATCCTTCGAAAAGCAAGTCAAACTCCAACGTAACTAATCGTTCTGAGAGAGCTGGTTTGGGTTTGAAAGGGGGTTTGAAAGGGGGTTTGCCACAGTGTGATGGGGCTAGTACAAATAATTGCCACTAAAGACACTTGCAAGCTTTGTTTTGGAGAGGAGAAGGCCATGGACCAATGCTAGCATTACATGATTCTACAAAAGCCTCATAGTTAAACCTCCTTGGGTCAAGAAACAACATCAGCTCATCTAGATGCTACAGTAAGATTCTCTTCAGCATTTCACCAGGATATAAGATTTTTCACTCCAGATTCAAAGAAGAGGATGACATTTTTCAGAATTCCCGTGGGTCACGTGGTTCCCGCAGGAATCCCATGGGATGGGAGCCTTTTTTTTTTCATTTAATCCCACAACCGGGACGGGACGGGAAAAAAAGCAATGAGAGCGGGCAGGAGCGGGAATGAGATTTGTAGATGATCATTTTCAGCCATGTTAAACAACCAGATGAACAGATGCGTCCATTTTTGAAGTCATCTCTCTGTGAGAGCCAACACTGTTGAGCATGCTAGCAACACAAAAGAACTACAAAAGTGGTTTGACTTCCTGTCACCACCGGAAGTGAAAAGTGACTTGGAGCGGCTACTGGCGACACACAGAACAAAACAACATGGAGGGAGAAGACGACACGTCGAAAAGAGAGCTGTAGCACAAAGTTAAAAAAAAAAATAAAGGCGATCCATTTTATATTCTCTGCACTTTTACCTAAAATAAAAAATGCAACATTTTTTAGTTTTATTCAAATGGGAACGGGACAGGAGTGGGAGTAATTTTGAGTGGGAGCGGGATGGGAGTGGGAGTCACTCTACGGGAGTGGGACAGGACAGGATAAATTTTTTTTTACTCCGGCCCAGGATTGGAACAGGAGGGGGTTTCTTCTCTGGGAGTGGGACGGGACAGGAGTGAAAATCCGCTCCCATGTCATGTTAAAAGATATTTAGGGAAAGTAAACTTTGTAGTTTTAATTCAGTCTGAAAAATATTTCAAGCAAAGGGAGCAGATGATCTAAAATCTTTCTTTCCCAGCTCATTTCAGACTTCAGGATAAATCAAATTAAGTCTGATGAACATATAGTGTGTATTCCATCCTTCCAGATTGAAAGAGAGGAAAGATGGAACCGAATTTTCCCCAGAATGGCTTTATATTGTTAGACAGTTTGTCAATAGTTGAGTTTGACCCTCCTTTATTCCCTAAATAAGCTGTGTTACGTGTTTGTTGAATTGCATGTTGATTGGTCCATGTGAGTAACGGGAGCGCACATTGAATGTGCAAGAGATTCTTATGTGGTGTTTACTCTGTTTTTTCCGGATGTTGTATGGTGCTCGCGGCTCACTGCATGTACAGGCTAGATTGCTGTTCTGTGCTTGAGTTAGAGGCCACAAACCAGCATAAAACCATCCATACAGATTTATGTACACGACTCATGCTCTGCACTTATCAAGCACAGTTCAGTACAGTTAGTGAACGGTGATTCCTTGTTGTGTGAAGCATTTTCCACCCACGCACATCCTGACGAAGGATTCAAATCACTCAGAAAGGTCAAGCACAACAATATTTAAAGAAATACCAATCTGTCAGTGTATGGGAGCTCGGAGAACATGAAGTCATATGCTGAAAATCTCATTGTATTCCATGTTGACTAGAGTAAATCCCTGTGATGTTGCAGTTCAGTTTTCGCAGTCCCACTATTTCAGGATTTTTCTGTAAGACCTATTAATTTTGATATTGTGTACATTTCACTATTACATTCTGCAGCATTGTGTATGAGTATAAATCTTACAAGTTACAGTATAATGTCCATGTTCAGCCAACAGAGTGCAGTTACTTCTGTCTTGGCCACTGATTTGCTGTTGTGTATCACGTGGCTTCATGTCTCGCAGGAACGAGAGATGCTTGCTTTGTTCTCTCTCAGTTCCTTTAGTTTTTCGTGCATTGACTTTGCGTTCGATGCCCATGTTTGATTTTGATTTTTAATCATCTAAACTCTCTGCACCACCTTACCTAGCCTTTTTTTTATTTCTGAAGCTCATTGTTTGTGTCCTGTACTATGTCATCAAAATCAACACTCTATCTGACCTTTACAGATATGAGCTCAAGCTTAAAGATGCAAATTCATATTCCAGATGCATGCTCAGAAGTGCAAATGTGAGCTCAGAAATGTAAATTTAAACCCAGGCACTGATCTGTTTTCATCTTCAGTGTGACCGGTAATGGCTGCTGTGGTGTTGTTAGGAAAAGTCCATTATGCATCCTTTTCACATGAAAAACATCAATTAACTGGAAAGTATAGAAAAACAAAGGAGTGTTTTACCCTTGTTTAGTTAAACCTATAGACATAATGAGCTGGCACAGTTTATGTTGCTTAAGGCAAGACCGTCCTGTCAGAAAATACAAGCAGATAGGAAACTGTTATATTCTGAATAAAAAGCCTCATTACCTCCACCGAGGAGGCTTGTTTTTGCTAAGGGTTTGTAGTTTGTTAAATTGTGAGCAGGATAACTCAAAAACTTCTGAATGTAATTTTTTTTTAAATACAAGGAAAGTTGGTCATAGCTCAAGAAAAAGGTGATCTGGTTTTGGCAGTGATCTAAAACAATTGCTGATTCCAGAATTTTTTAAGTGATTTGTTAACAGGGAGATAAACAGCAGTTTTTCCAATTTTCAACAATAATTCACCAACATTAACCCTATAAATTGTATCATATTTGATACATACTTTTATAATACTTCTATCTACTCAATATGATCAAAAAATTACAAAAAAAACATCTGAATACAATCAGATAAATAATAAAAATGTCCTTGAATGGATTATCAGTTGCCAAAAACCCCTGATGTATCAAATGAGATACGAAAAAATCTATGTGTTGAATTTTATGGACATTTTGATATTTTTAGGACTTTAGCAGAAAGTGAAACAAACATTTCAGCTCCAAAAAATTAGAATTTTCTGGCTGTAATCTATGGTCTTTGTCCTTGAAGGGATAAACATGCATTTGGCAAGGTTTGTGCTCCCTCAAAAGGTAATAAATAAATTTTGATTAAATTTCCAGTAAATGTTGGTTGTGGCTGATCATCAGAAGTTGGATGCTGAACCAGTTTTTTATTGCAAGATAGGGCAGTTTCCCACAGTTCCACTAATAACTTAATAAGCTCTTTACTGATTTCAGTAATATTTTCCTAAATATGTTTTTGATAAAATAAAAAAAGAGATCAAATTTTGGTAGTGAATTCAGATCCAGAGTTTTTAAAGGATTTCCTTGCAGTTGGTGCAGTTTTCCACATTTTTGAATGTAACTTGCTCAAACTTCTAGGAAATGCTTTGGTGGGGGTTTGTGCTTGTGGAGCATTTCAAGTTATAAATGTTAAGCTGATTTTGATAAGGATTTTTTCTATGTAATGGTTTTATACAGCACAGCACGATGGCGCAACAGGTAGCAAATGTCTAACGCTGCGTTCACACCGCAAGCGACCCAGCTACCAAAATCGCGCCACCCACTGAAATATCGTCGCGCCTCCATAAATACATCATTTTGGTCACCGTTGCCATCGGCCGTCGCTCTGTGGCGTCACGTCCGCTCGAGTTTCACCGCGATCATATCATATAAACGGATGTATAAGTGGTCATTATTCTAGCTGTATCCTTTTCACTCTCTTATCAACCACAAAACACTGCAGCTGATGCCCTGCAGCAGCATTATCTGTGAGTTCCCCCCGGTCTGTCTAGGCAGAACTAATGTCCTCACTGACTAATGTTTCCCACACGGACATGGATTGTTACTCTGTAGTCTGGATGAATAACTGTCTGTCTAGGGTACCGTCACACGTGCACACACCTGCTGATTGATCAACTTTTTTTTACTTTCATTTTGCACTACAAGCTATGTGGTAGTGTGAAAAGCTGCTGACGCATCGTGGGAGGGTTAGCCCCGCCCCATCGCGGCTGTACATTGACTTTGCATGGAGAATGATGGCCGAGGTAGTACAAGTAGCGTCCGGTTTGTATGCACCTTTACAACAAAGAGGCTGCTGGTTCGATCCCCATGTCAGTAAGGGCCTTTTGAGTTTGCTCTTTCCGTACATGCATTGGTTCCCTCCGGGCACCCCAGCTTCCCTCCACTGACCAAAAAAAGCTTATTAGGTCGACTGATGACTCTAAATTGCCCTTAGGTATGAGTGTGAGCATGAATGTTTGTCTGTCTGGTATATGTGGCCCTGTGATTGGCTGACAGTCAGTTCAGGGTGTACCTCCTCCTCTCACCCAGTGTCAGCTGGGCGAGGCTTCAGCCCCCAGTGAGCGATAAGCAGTCGAGATAATGGATGACTGGGTGGTAATGTGGCTATAATTTTTTCACAAACATAATCACAAAGTCTTCATGTAGACATGATCACATATTTAATGCATCCATCCACCAATGATTTTATTACTTATCACTTGGTCTTATGTTGCATATGGATCAGATCTAATTTTGTTCATTTCCAAAAAGTTGTTCTTTGATTCAGCCTTCATTCTCCATCAAGGCTCAAAAAAGTTCTGGCAGAAGTTTTTTCATAGAAGCGCTGCCAACCAGATGCCCTGAAAACAGGACCTCTGTGATTATCAGTAAATTAAGGATGAATGAGAGTCTGGATATTGAACTTTGACTGTCTCTCTGAAGCCAACTTGGCAACTTTGAGGCTGGAACTTTATAAACTCTTTAGAGTTTTTTTTCTGTAGATTCTTGGAAAACAAGCCTCTGATTATTGTATGTCTTTCTACAAACAACAAAGCAGCCTCCTGTCGAGAACAGCAGATATTTTCACGACCACTGTCTATTAACTTCAAGCAAATTTAACCTTGAATCACTTCCTCCAAACATCATTTACAGCAAGAAATCTTTGCTTCATGTTATACAACAATGAACTGTCTAAAGATCAGAGACAACACATTACTGTAAAGTATAAAACAACAACAAACATTTCAGGTGATTCTAGACACCACAGTATAGAACAGCAACAACATTAATCTATCTGAGTAGTAGAAGTAGCTTAAACATGTTCCCTCCATAAGATACAACATCCTGAAACAGCTTTGATAGTAACTGTGTTTTTAACAAAATACAGAAAGAAATTTCTACAACAAAATGAAAACAGTTCATATATTTTATCCCAGTCTGAGCTGAGGTGCTTTCCACAAACTGTACCAATGAATCACAGTCATGCTGATGTATTAAACCTGATGCAGTCTTTTACAAATCCCCATGTGTGCCTCCAAAAAGCCATTTCCACAGTGTCCTTCAAGTGCCATTGAAATTCTGGACACGCTGCAACACAGATTCTCTGTAGTGTTATAGTCCTGTGTATCTTTAGAACTGGATTAAAATGAGGATGGATGCCATTCGTCTCATTTATTTTTGACAATGTGATTGAAGTGCTGATAACTCATAAGAGACATTTATATATTAAAATCTTTAAATTCATTGAAATGACTAAACCTGTAAGATTTACTCTCAAGGCCATTTTTTTAGAAACACCTTGCTAGCTCTAGGTCGGACCTTCTTTTGACTTCAGAACTTTCTTAATTCTTTGTAGCATAGATTGAACAAGATGCTGGGGCATTTCTCAGATAATTTTATCGATATTGACATGATAGCATCACAGCATCAGAGGATGGGTATTCTATGTTCATAAAGTGGCGGACGCAGTCAGCAACAATACTCTGGTAGACTGTGGCAGTTGAATGTTGCTGCACTGGTTCTTAGGATACGTTCACACTGCAGTCCTTAATGCACAATTCCGATTTATTGCTCAAATCCGATTTATTTGTTTGACTGTTCAGATTACACCAGTAAATGTGGCCTGACTGCAGACTGTGATGTGAACAGCTCATGCTTCAGAAGTGACACGCATGCTCAGTTTAACATTAATGACAACACGCACAGCACGGAGTGATGAGGGGCAACAAACACAGAGCAAAACCGTTCATAATGCTGAAAAAGTTTGTTCCCATAACACAGAACCTGATGTTACAGCAGCTCACCGTGAATGAGCTCTTATTAAAGGGACTGTGAGGAGTTTCTAAATAATTACAAAAAAGTCTCACTTTTAGATATATGCCTGATCGAAATACACACTTTAAGATGAGTTTTATAGCATCAAAATAGGTTATCTATGAATGCTATTCCTTAGCCTTCTGGTCGGGTCAGACAGGGCTGGACTGGCCTGGATACTCAAGTTTGGGAACAAGACAATTAAAACTAGAGCAAATTTATATTATTCAGACACGTCTTATAGCACCGGGCTGTAAGTAGCGATATATAGCCGGCTACAAAACTACGATGCTAAGTTTTTTAAAAACTGCTTGTTGTCACACATCAAAAACTACCGCTACGTAACTAAAAATAGAGATACATTACCTTGTCGCTTTGCATCCTAAAAGTTGTTGAAAAAAGAAGTTGTAAAGCAATGCAGAGGAAGGTCCACGTTTCTTTCATTTAGCATCACAACAAAACACGCTTTGGCTTGTGCCGCGTTCCAGTTGTAGTCGAAAGTTGGAATTTGGAGACTACAACTGATGAAACGTCCCCCAAAGTAGGAATTTCCTACTGGGAACTCAGTGAAACCTCGCCACCCCCGAGTTGACAATCGAAGATGGATACCCCCAGTGTGAACAGTTATTTAGCTCCTGTAATAATCAATTTATTTGCACTTCTGACTGGGGTGTGTTGCTCTAGATCAGCTGTATACATCGTATTGTTAGACTTATACTTTTAAAAATGCTGCCATAGTGATAATCACATTCTTCATGTGATATTTGTGAACAACAACGCAGGGCGTGCTAACAACAGCTAACAATAGCCTGGTAGATCTACATGTTTTTTTCCGACTTCAATGGGAACGCCGATAACTCGGGGATGATGTCACTCCCAATTCCGAGGTTACTGGAACGCAGCATTACGACAGTCGCCACCGGTGCTCATGGGTAGCAGAGTCTTTATTTCACCGGAAACAGATTCTCCTCACAGTCCCTTTAAAGTAATGATGGCTATATTCTATATCTATATTTTATTTTATAAACCTTAAAGCAGATGTTCTTTCCTGCCAACCCTGCCAATGACAGATCGCTGCTGGAGAGCCAAACAATTCAGAGCTATAGCGCGTTGAACAGGTTAACAAAGAGGCCAAAATGTAGTTTTGTCATCTGTTCTGGTGTTTTTTAGTTTGTCTGGGAGCAGATCAGACAGGAGCAGACTGTTCTCTTAATGAAGCTGTCTTATAGAAACATACAGCAGCGTGCAAATGCAAACGGATGAGCTGGACAGCAATGAATCATCAGTGTCTCTGCGTCCTGTAAAATGTTATTTTAGCCTGATAAGTCCTTTCGAAAAGTCTGCGCAGTGTTAATAAATTAAGTTTGTCAGGTATCATAATACAAACGTATGATTCATTCACATTTATCGTTTATTGTGTGCGTAATGGAGACGCCAGTCGATCGCCCCAGTGCTCTCTCACTTTTTCTCATCACTCCCCGTATTTATTGTTTAATAATGCTTGTAGCTGAAAAACAACTAAAACTCTTTATTTTAGGATAAGCATAAACTTTTAAATAATCATGTCTATATTAACCTCTGATTATGTTTTGTCCATGGAGTGACTTTGAAAACATTTGTCCCGAGATAAACTGCTGCTCTCATGACGTCAAAGTCGCTTTGAATGCGTCCTGGCTGTTCAGATCGCAGTCGCATTCAAGAAAATTGAATATACCGATTTGGACTACTGAAAGCCTGAATCTGGATTAAAATGTCAGATTCACATGCAGACTTGTCAATTGAGAACTTGTCAGATACACAGTCAGATAAATCATATTCAGGTCACTTTTCAAAACTCATATTAGGTTGACTGCAACCTTAGAGGCTGACATTTATAGTGTGCAAAAAATGCCCCCATGATACCACCTTCACATAGCCATTGTGATGAAGGATCCTACTTGTGCTGCTACAGGGCATGAAGGATCCATACTTTTATGTCGTTTACTCCAAATTATTATTTCCAACGTATGTGTTTTTGAGATCATTTACACAGGCACTCTTGCTTTCAACATTCTAAATGCACTCAAAAATACTTTCTTTCAACATTCTAAATGCTGATTCATAGCTGCATTGCACACAGGGGTTGTTTTCAAAAATAAGGGATGATATTTGTCCATGCTTTCGGTCATTCTGAGTATCACACAATGGCCATGCTTTTTTGTGTTTGTTTTAGAAGTATTATTTGATGTTTTATAAGATTATCCTGTGTTTGAGGTGTGTTAAGACTGAATTTGTCCTGATAATTGGCTCTGAAACAGGTCAGGAGCCGGCAATCATAAATATTAAACTTGTTCAATATTTATGACCAAAAATCTTGGTGGGTATGTGCGTGTGTGTGTAGTTAATCATGAAGCAAGCTGACTGAGGAAGCAGGTGTGAAAAGAAACAAGCATGGCTCACCTGAAAAATAAAGATCAGTGGACCTCAGAAATGAAGGACCAGCTCACATGTTCATGCTGTCTCTCTTTTTCCACAGCATTTTTTGTTGCTATTGGGTGTTTTTTCAACAAAAATAGACCCAAGACCACCATCATTCCCTCTTCTTTTATGTCCTTTTCCATGTTGTGTGTGTTGTATTTCTGGTTGTTGCTATGTGTCTTTCTTTGTTTTTATAGATCACGTTTGATCACGTGAGATTTCCAGACTTGGAGGACTAGATTCTAGATCGGTGGTGGGACAGTGTGTGATATGTGTGTGGTGTGCTGTGTTGACATTACTGGAGCAAACCACGCACAGTACAATCAAAACTGTTCAATTCCTGACAAACTTGAGCAATAGACATCTTAAGTTCACAACACACATTCTACTGGGCTTGTCCCTTTGTGTAAAGGACATGTCCTAAAGTTTAAGATCAGATCATTTGTTAAAAAATAATAATAGATGGTATGCCCTGGCACATGATGCCACTTTCTATAACTACAGAAACCTGCAGATCTAAACAGAATCAAAAGTTGTTAGGCAAAAGAGTTGGATTCATAACATTTATTTAAAATTGTCGTGCACACACTTATAATTGTGCTCTTATATGTATACCCAGTTCGTTTTTATGCACACAGTAGCATATGCAGAGATTGACAGTAAATAAAAAGACTGAATAAATGTTCACAGCCTACTTGTGAACATTAAATCAGTCCATATTAATGATACTCCACACAGATGTTCCGCCTTTCTTTAATGTCTTCTTCCCCCAGCTGTCGTCTGTTTTTGTCATGAGTCTGGATATGCATATATGAAGCTGTGTGGTGTTGTTGACATCACAGCTGATGTTCAGGCTGAGGTCATGTTTGTTTCTGTTTGTGAGTCCTGATTAGATCGTACAGCTCAGAGGCACAGCAGGGGCTCTGACTCACACCCTGCCTCCACTAAACATGCATTTTGTGGTGATGATGTTCATGCTTTTTCATGTTTAAAGCTGAAATATCGCTGTGTGGGAAAATAAGGATGCTTGATTTTAATTCATACAAATTGAAGGATTTTTATTCATTTGCCAAAATATCCCTTCAAAGACTGTGAGTCGGATATTTTCTTTATGAAACCTCTTTTATAAAACTATGAACTTTTATGTCTCTGCACTTCTCATAGGAAGAGCCTGGAGGCATTTTGTGTTGGACATCTGGGCCATTATTTCAAACGTGATATCTGATTTTCCTGTAAGGATCACTTGGCATCAGATCAGCTGATCAAATTTAAGAGGTAATAAGTCAATGTTGTTGAGTCTTGTGTTTGCTCCTTCAGTTTGATGATTTGCTTTAAGAAGAAATTTTGGCTTTTTGTCAGTTTTTTGAGATTATGCACTTTGCCTCAAAGAAAAATGAGTAATAGTTTGAAGGTCAAGGAAATCAAAGCTCATGTCCGTTCCTAACTTTAAAATAATCGCAAAGGGAATTAATCGATTTCTCTCATACTTTCAAAAGACTTACTTTGACATAAAGAAACACAACTGAAACCCAGAGGTCACAGCCATTTGTCAAACTTTATTATGCGAATGCAACATCAGGAATGCATTGAAGGGATTTACTTGGACTTGTAAAACTTCACAACTCTTGCTCATGGATAGAATAAGAAGATTTGAAAAGTTATGGGTCACAAGTCAAGGGCTTTAGGTCTTTTGTTTACAAACTTAAATCAGACTTATCAGGTGCTCTTATCAGGTTTTGAGGTCAAAGCTCAGATTGCTGTATCATGTTCATCTCTTGCTTGTGAGATAAAAATCTCATGATCACTTTAACGGATTTTGGGCCTCATGGGCATTTCTTGCATGTTAGATTGTAATCTCTGGACTGCTTTAAAGGTGTAGTGTGTAGAATTTGCTGAACAGAAACTGTGAATCAAGGATTTAATGTTTCTATTTTTATGAAAAGTCTGTCGAAATAGGTGTACAATCATCACCATAAAACTTTTGTTTTCTTTTTATTAAGTTAGAAAACCTTTTTTATATCTATATATCGCAGGTTTCCCCTCTGTGAAGGCTGACATAACAATCTGCCATGCTGTCTACTGGTGGGTTTTGGGGATAAAAAGAGTAAAATGTGACTTCTGAGTATGAGTCTACAAAAGTTTACAAAACCTATAATCATCATCTTCACTGACCTATACCGTATAAAATAGCAGTTACAAATATTAATTAAAAAAAATGCTGTTAATGATGGCCTGTTTGTAACCAGTGGCCGCAGTGGATAATTAGGTTCACTCACTAGAGCTCACAAGAGTGCCAAAAAAACACACAGACACCAAGTGTTTAGTTGCCAGCGTTTAGTTATATATATAAATATTTTAAACAGCACATTTACAACCACAATAACAAATTATATATGCATTCAGATAAGTAAATTTTCCAAATATATTAGAACCACAAAATAGTCAATAATTCACAGTTCAACAATGATCATTGGTATGGAGCAGCAAATTTGTGATGATACTCATCACTTAATACCCATCAATGTCCTTTCCTGAATACGTATTAAGGTAAATCAAAATGGTTTCAAAAAAAGAAAAAATACCCGGGTTTTCAAGAAAGAAAAAAACCAAAAATCAATCTTTGAGTCTTTTTCTCAGTCCAATTAAAGTTTCAGGATGATGTGTGCTGCCGTGATACGCCTACCCCACTCCAGTGAAGTACACAGTACGATCCGAATCCTAGGGTCCAAAAGGAAAGCTCGCCATCAAAGGTCTCGTGGTTCAAACTCCAGGAACAAAAGGGATAAACAACAACAAAAAAAAAAACCTGACCAATCTCTGCAGTTGGTTAATGGCTTAATAAGCGTGTGGCATCCGTATGGTGTCTTTTAATTATTGCGCGGGTCGCATCGACGGATTTATTTAACCTTTATTTAACCAGATGAAAACCCATTGAGATCAAGATCTCTTTCACAAGGGTGACCTGGCCAAGAGGTCAGCAGCACACGTCATGACAAAAACGTTAAAAGAGACAAAATACAATAACTTAGGATATACATATTTTTGTGAGTGCAAGGTGTTTTAAGTTAAACGCAGAGCTTTCAGCATAAATAACAATTCATAAACACATGCACCGTTCGCTGGTCTCACGCTGTTTGTCCATCAGCATGGATCGAAAAGCTCCAAGTGAAACAAGCTCTGAAAGCTTCAGTTCAGATTGTAAAGAGTTCCAGGCTGTGGGGGCAGCAAAGCTAAACGCTCTCTTCCCAAACTCACACTCTGACACGAGGAACAGAGAGGTAGACAATGTCACACGACCTTAAGGAATAGCGGCTTGTAGTTCTCTGAAGAAAAGACCTTAAATAGGAGGGAACCAAGCCAAGCCAAGCGGATGCTTCTTATGAACGGCTTCAAGCTCAGTTTTCTCAGTTTTATCACTTTTATAAACTTTTCAACAAACTTTTTCTCACATGCGTTACTCCGGCCGTCTCTGTGTGTCGCTCGCTCAAAAAAAAGTGAAGCTGAACAGGACTTCCTATTAAGCATGCTATTGATTGGCTAGAGGCGGATACTCTCAGATTCTAGCCTAAATCTGATTGGATAACAACTCACACATGAGTATCAGTGCAGAGAGAGAGAGGCATTACCAAACACAACTTAAGAAAATAAATAAAGAATTAGGAAAATAAATATGTAGCATTTCTTTTTTAAATAAATGAGATTAAACACAAAGAAATTATCTTAATACTTCATTTTACTTTATGTATTTCTTCTCATAAGCTTATATTAAGCCACATATTTTATGTGTGTTACATGTTCACGATCCTTTTTGGTCTTCATCGTTGCTTAGTGATGTGATATTTTATTAACAGATGGGCTCATTCCAAAATCTGAATGCTAGATGTCACAAAAATGCCAGTTTCTACACACTGCACCTTTAAGATATATCTTTAAAATTCTTTTAACTTTTAGCACTGACTCAGTCTAACCTGATTAGACTATGATATACCAAGGTCAAGGTCATTGTGCGTCATATTCACCCTTGCTTGTTAAAGCAGATCTAAAAAACAGCTTTAGACTTCACTAATTAACAAAGTAAAATTTGTATAGCTCAGTAATCTTTAGTTGAGAAACACATTGAGGAGTATTTCTATATGACTGTGTGATCCTCAGCTACAATGCACTGAAGATCCGGCTGCTTTGACACCTGATTTAGAGCAGGTAATAAAACTTGAAGGTATGTCTGGGTGTCAGAAAACACACTGACAAACTGTAAAGCATCAACGCAGACGTCCACACAGTCATAAAACCCCTCCCTCTGCATACCCCGGCGTTTATCCTGATCATACTGTCTGTCTGTCTGACAGCTCCTCGGATAGCAGCTGTTTTATCTGTCTGACATTTGCAATGACTTTTTAGCCGCAAATGTTCTCTAATGCTTTATGGCTGAAAAATATCTGCAGCTGTTGGCTGAAATGAGAATATCTCAAAATTATGTATCATTTAGAGGGTAGTTCTGTACTCAGACAGACAGCTACACATATATTTTTTAAGATGTAGATTTTCTTTTCAAAGTGGTAAAACTAAAAAAAGAAAAGCTCAACCATCATTTTACTATTGTCATGTTAACAATATTTTGACTGTAAGATTGTAACCAATTAAAGCTGTGGTCTACGATTTGAAACTGCAGCCTGCCCCTCCTTCCCTCACCTCTCTCCTCCGTGTTCCAAGATCCCGCCCCCAGCTCGTGTCGCCTCATATAGCCCCCTCGGACTGAGCTACGAGCGACTAGCACAATATATCAGCAGCAAACTCAATCAAAAACAGCTCAGCTCAACTGAAAGTATCAAACACAACAGACATCTCCCTTATAACACACAGCAGTAGCCATTTCAACTGGACCGGCGGCAATGCGGGTTTGGCGCCGCCAGAGCAGAGCCGAGTGTGGGGGAGGATTAATCTTTCTCAGCCTGTCCTCCCCAGCTCAGCTTACAGTGCTAACGATTAGCGGCTAACAGGCTAACCCGCTCCCCTACAAGTTATTAGCCCGTGCAGGCACAAACTAACCAGAGTTATTCAGCAGACATCTCCCACTGTAGTAAACAAAGCCATTACCTGATCAACCAGGGGCGAAACGGCCGATGCTGGAGGTCTGACGGCCGGCTGAGGCTATTCGTTAAGCCGTTAGCCGCTAACAGGCCTCCACCAGCGGGCAGAGCTCCGTTGGGCCAGCAGGGAGAGGGAGGCGGATTCCCGGGTTCGGGCGCTAGGCTTTCCGGCTCCATGATACTTCGGTACCTAACGCTGCTAGCTCCTCACCGAAGGTACACCGGAGGAGGTGCCACCATGGCCAAGATGCTGCGTACTGCGTAGTCAGGGAGACGAGGAGAGGGGAGAGGAAGGTGGTCTGCAGCCAGACTGTCTTGGGAGAGGGAGGCGGATTCCCGGGTTCGGCGCCAGGCTTTTCGGCTCCATGATAGTTCAGTAGCTAACGCTGCTAGCTGCTCACCGGAGGTAGAGGGAGGAGGCGGACCATGGGCAAGATGCTGCGTTGGACTAACTCACGGACCAATTAATAGTCGCAGGTTCTTAGGCTTGATTGGTCAGCTAGTATGCAGCTTTTCAGCAGATATACTGAATGGATTTTTTTCATTCTTTTTTGTCTTTATACTGTGTAGATAGGACCATAGGACCATAACAGCCTTATAAACGGTGTTATTAATATGTACAAAGCTTCCAAATCGTAGACCATAGCTTTAATTTCATCATCAAAATACTCATCAGGTAACACAACTGATAGCATTTAGCGGATTACTTTTGCTATGATTTGCCTTGATGGGGTCGTCTGTGTGATAAACTGAGCTGCTAAGCTAAGACCACCAGGTAAGATTTAACAAAACGTATATGTACACCTAGAATGTAACTTGAGCTTGATATGGAAGATATATCTCTTATGTCTCGCAGGGGCTAGAGCCTGTTCAACCTGCCAATCGCAGGGCCACATAGAGTGACAAACAACCATCCAAGCTAACTCTCATGCCAAAGGGCAATTTAGAGTCATCAATTACCCCAATGAGCATGTAGATCGCAGGAGGACTCTGAATAAACCTGTGAGAAAATATAACTTATACAAGGTTGCTGATCTGATATGACCTCCCCAGACATCAGGCAGCAGACTTCGTTGGGCCTCACCAGTTTGGAGAAAGACTGTGAGAAGAGCCAGCCTTTGGAAAAAGAATAATTAGGGTTAAACAAAGCACAAAGAGATACAGAAACAGGACAACATACCCCCCTGTAGCTGTCTCATGTGGCAGTCTGTGACGTAACATCTGCTGTATCAACGACAACAACAAACATGTCTTTTCATTGTGGCTGCCACATCAAGGCACTCTGTTACAACAATGAGGTAACTCTCAGGCTTTGAAAACCATTGGGAATGTTATAGTTTACGTTATCATGAAGCTGAAAATATTTTAGGAACTTGGTGCAGCAGATCAGGTGACGAAATTAGATTAAGATGAGCAGAGGTTTAAAAACAATTAACTTTTTTCAACTTTTTGACAACAGCTTTTTTCATATTTAAATACAGCAAATTGATCCCTGTTTCAATACAAACATCTGTGTTGAGAACTACTGAAAGAGGTGATCTCAACTCACTGCCAATCAACCCCTGGAGTGGTCAGTTTGCTGTGAAGACACAATCAACCATAACCTGACAAGCCAGATGGACAGCTCCATATATCTGCCACAGAAATATTTCACTGAACCATCTGGGTAGGAGCCCTTTAAATTTGTTTTCAGGGGAAGAACATTAAAAAAAACACAAGCTTGTGATTGGACAATTGTTTGGCTTGTCACATTCATCATAGACCAATCCACATAAAGCAGGGTTGCCTCCTATAATGTAGCAAACATAGCGGCTAATGTAGCGGCTAATAGCTAACAACAGTTAACAACAGTTCATGGATGTTAGCCATAGCGGCCAACTTAGCCACTAACAGCTAACGGCCTGATACTATCGTCTTACACTAAATTGTACCACTCAGATGATTCATTTAACACTTATATGTGACATGAACCACGTCAAAGACAATCTCTACAAGTAAACTTCTGAGGAGGGCAGATTTCGCCAAGTTTTACTAGGTAGCCATGAAGACAATAGGCTAATCGGCATGTCCATTCTCAATTTAACAGCCCAATCTTCCCTGATTGGGTCGTTAAGAATTCAGCCGGGTGAATTCATTGGACAACGGAGGCTGGCATGACGGACCTGCAGGATTTCAGAATCAGGCAGGTCTGTCTGCTCTGCAAGGCTACAATCAACCTAGGAACCAAAACAAACAGGGTGACGATTTAACTCATCACACTGCTGCTGTATAAGCATTAGTAGTAGTATTAATTATGGCCACCAGGCTGAAAACAAAGTACTACTACATGATAATGTCTAGACCCACAGAGTCACTTCTTCGCACATGCACAACATACCTTAAATATTAACATGTTGACATCACTCACCATCACCACAGCAGATCATTAGAGGACTGAACAACATGGACTGATTTTAAAAAAAAGTTCGGTCACAAAATTTAGTCCACCTAGTTTAAGCAGACAAATTTACCATTTTAAAAGTTACTATGTTTCTGCATCACTGACAGTTTCTCTGCAGCTACTTCTATAGGTGTTATGTTGAAATGAGTTACCATGCTATCAAGTGTCCTCTACGGTCTGCTGTAGACACCAGTGAGTGTTAAAAGTTCCTGTTCTTTGTTTACACTGATATCGTAAACCGTGTAACAAACTGATAAATGTCTGTATAATCTTACATGGGAAATTTAACCTATTGATCAGTCATTTTGCAGATAGCTTAGCCCCGAGTTTCCTTAATTCACAGTGCAACTCGTAGTAATAGAGATGCTGGCTGTGATGTAAAGTGGAAAGGCCTTTTCTGGCCTTTTGAACAACTCAGTCTGAACTGGGCCCTCTTCAACATAATGCTGTGTGAACATGAAACTATCCAAAGAAAATGTGCAAAGATAAGGCATATTTTTCAACTGAACACTTTTAGAAAATGTCTCCATGCAAATTCAGGTGTATCTGCACACGTTTTTAATCTTAAGGCATTTTGTCAACACTGATACAGCATTTCAGCTACCTGATAATGCACACTTTTGAAACACATCCCAGAGTGGATAAATTTGACAGCATGTACACCCTGTCAACAGCAGAAACAATGGCGGGATACAGTGTCTTTTTCATTCTGCAGAAGGCCTTGGATATTTATGCTGAACTGGGTTTTGAGGCTGCATTTGGGGGAACTTTCCTGATGCGAGAGCCATTAACGTGCCCGCTGTGATGCAGCAACCAACAAATGTACGCTCAGTTGGTTGTCGCTTCTATAACTGATCATTCCTGGCTTAACATATAGAAACTACCTGAGCTTCAAAATGCAGCAGTCTCAACATTTCTGTCAGTGCGAAGCTTTTGTACCCATATAGGTTGCCTGTATTTATTACATCTTCCCTCACGTGAAGTTATCTTTGGCATCTCCACTGTGGAAATTTTGTTCTTTTTATTCGTCTGTTTCTTTTCCCTTCAGTTTCATCAGCCAGCCTGTCAGTCACATATCTGCTCAATAATTCAGAACTATATTTCTCTTTTTTAATCTGATAGGAAAACCACAGAAAGACCTGAAACCGGGCCGTGAAATTGGAGCGTCAGGCTGGCATTAACCTGGCTGGGTATGTACATATTAATATGCTCATTATCTCCAGCGTGGAGGGAAAGCAATGACATTCAGGAGGGACACAATGCAAAGATGTGTGTGTGTTTGTGTTGGGAAGCATGTGCGTGAGTTTGCACACACACTGACCCAGTCCATTCTCACACACCTGCGCTCGTTTTCACCTTTTTTTGGCTGTGAATTCCCGCAACAGAAGGTGTAGGACAGCATTATTAATCATGTGAAGCTGCCGACACAAACGGCAGCCAAAAAACAACCCCGGGAAACAAACTGTAACTTGTTTACGCTGAAAATTAATTCTCTGTCATGCACATCTTGTTTAAGAATTAAAAGAATTAGCCCAGGGTGGAGACACATCCGCAGTGCGTGTTCGACCTTGTTCTCTGTGTTTTGCTGTTTGAGTCGGGGGCTGCATTGTGTTCCACTGACAGACTGAAGACTAAATGAACGTGCAGTATCACCAGGGGTTTGTAATTATTAGGGAGTGTGTGTTAAAAGAACAGAAGAGAGAAAAACAAACAATCAAATACTAATTTATGAGTCATCCTGCTTTTTTTTAAAGTTTATGCTTCTTTTGTTTTTGTTTCCAAGCACGAGCCGTGAGGGTTATCATCATTATTATAGATTAGGTTTTTTGTAGCGTATTGCATTAATTTAAAAATGCAGCTGGAGGTGATGTTTTAATCAAATTTTAATTTTCCATTTTTTTATCTTTTTGTTATCAGCCTCCCCTTCATCTCAGCAGTTTATGATTAACTTTCTGCCTGACCATACCTGTGCTCTGCGATAGCGGGGGCCTTTCTCACACCCCTCCAGACTCCGTCTCCTTCAGCCTGTTTGTGTACTCAAGTGGAAGGTCAGCTGCACTGGGCACCGTCCAAAACCTTATGAGGTACAGTAGTTTTTAATGAAGACATTTACCAGTTAGTACAGTCTTTATTACCTCCGCCAAGGAGGTTATGTTTTCGGGAGAGTTTGTTTGTTCGTCTGTCCGTCCGTCAGAAAGACAAACTGTCCGTGCGGCTGTGAACAAAATAACTCAAAAAGTGATAGATGGATTTTGATGAGAATTTCAGGAAATGTTCAGCATGGGAAAAGGAAGAACTCATTCGATTTTGGTCTTGATCTAGATCAGCGTCTGGCCGCCATGACGAAAAATGTGATTTCTCTGAATAACTACTGAACTGCAATAGATATCATTATGAAACCAATTGCTAATGGTATGTTTTCATGGTCAAGGAATCTAAATATTTCGATGAAATAAAGTTAGGAATAATATTTATGGTGAAAATCACAATATGGGTGACGACTGTGGCGCTGGCTGAGGTCTGCGCTCTCCGAGTCCTATTCTAGTTATGTAATTGGAATTAGTTGAGTTGTGATGGAAGTATCTATTCACCCATCTACTATCTATATGGCTTAACCCTTTTGGGGTCATGGGGGCCGGATCCTATCCCAGCTGACACTGGTTGATAGGCAGGCTGGTCCATACAGAGAGACAAACAACTGTTTAGGGTCACATTCATTCCTAGGGACAATTTAGAATTACCAATCAACCAAATGAGAATTTTGTGGTTTGTGACAGGAAGTCAGGGTGCCCAGAGAGAACCAGGTACTAGGGAGAACATCAAACCTGCAACCTTCTTGCAGCAACGCATCTGCTGCGCCATCATGCTACCTGACAACAGAAGACTGGAAAATGATTTTATAAACATCATGACACCATGGATCCATCCTGCCTTGTATGGACAGTCACACTGGTGGAGTAATGGTTTGTTTTCTTTAATTCTCTGTCATCCAAAAGTTGACTGTGGCTTCGGTACCAATGTGTCCAATGTGCTTTTGTAAAATGTTGTAACATTCAACATCAAAACCACTAGACACTCACCAAACACTTTCTAACATTATTAATAGTTTGCTGCCATTTATTTTGACTTAAAGGAATACTTCAGGTTTTGTGAAGTAGGGTTGTGTGAGGTACATGGCATGAGCCTGAACATAGGCCTCAGTGTCACAGCTCAGTTCTCTCTCTGTTCAGAAATTGTGGAAGTAAGCAAGTCGCAAAAACAGCATGGAAGCATCACATGCTACAAACTGTTTACATGAACTCTCTTATCCCCTACCAAGCCACTTTGATTAGGCACTAGTTTGAGTCATGGCACAGCCTACGTGTATTTCCAACTACAGCACTGACAAGTTTGATTTTCCAGCTGGACCATAAGGATACAGCCTTACTTGAATTTTCCAAATGATCAAATAATACTTCATCCCAAGCAAGGTAAGACAAATGTAAAAATGTTAGAGTATCATGCTACAGATCAAGCACAGTTTTCCCACCACAGTGAACACACCGTGTAGAAAACTCATCATTGAAAGTGTGGCTTCCGTCTTTCCAAAATAAACAATCAGTGTAAGCCAAATAATTACCCTGAAAATGGACATTCATTCAGCTCCACTGTTTTGTCCCTGGAGTTTGCAAAACAGTGAATCTGGTCAGTGAATTCTAAATGTCCACTTCTCAAATTCAAAAGCCCCACTATGTGTGATTCTGGCTTTCTGCTCTCTCGTGGAAAATAAACCAAAATGGACTGATAAAGTAGTCTCATCATGTTTCTTTTCAAATATACATCACTTCTCAAGTGTTAGCTCTCACTTTTTTGTAACTTTAACTGTAGCTTGTCAGCTGTGCCTAATAAATTACACCCTGCATTTACTTGAACAGGGGGGTATTTATCAAAATGTATTTCCACACCTGTGGCATTGATCCGGAGATTAATGGGAACCTGACTGTTATTTGGTGTTTTACAGTATGAGCGGTCAAGGAGGACAAGATGGCCCTTAGTGATACGAAAAGACACATCACAAACTCAAGAGTACTTTACATAGATGATAAGCAATCAACATGTACTTACAAGTTCAACAATAACAGAGCCAAATCGGCATCGGTCGGACATCCCTACTCGTTTTTCAGATCACACCAGCGAGCGGACATCAGGCCAGTGTTTATCTTTATCTATGCCTTGAGCTTATTGCTCTCCCCCTTTCTTTTTTCATCTCCTCTGATAAAACTCTTCTTTTCTTCTGTTTTATTTTTATTTTTTTTCTGCTTCCACCATGATAACAACTGTTTAGCTTGTTTTAGAAGGATGGGGAAGTGACATATGCCGTAATGCAGTCAAAGCAGTAAAAAAATTGTAGTTTTTTTAATGTGGAAGTGTTCCTACCATCCACCTCAAAGTTACATAGTGCCAGTGAAGGTGATACATCCCCCCTCAAACAATGACAGAGGTGTCATTCAACCTGTTGTAAGGTGATGAACCATCACGATGATTCTGGAAATATTATATTAAGGTGGAAAATCAACATAGTTTTGCTTTAATCAATGAAGCTCTGCTTGACTAGAGCTGCTCACTGCAGACAAACGTACATAAGCTGATAGTCTCCTCTGATCCTGAACATCCTTAGGCATCTCGAAGTGAATGACATCCAGGTTAAATGACATCAGCTCAGGATTTATTCACCTGAATCAACAGGTTTTGTATGTTTCTCTGGTCCTTCAGTTCTCAGAGCACAGCCCTCCATTTTCAATTCAGACCTGTTGACTCTCCATCTACAGAAGTTTCTCCTGTGAACTTCTGCTCATACAAGTGCTCCAAAGTATCCAAAGTAAACAGTGGTCATATTCATGAAAAATTGTCAATTTAGCCCATGTTTGTTGCATGGGATGGCCCAAGGCTGTTTTTGTAGCTTGTGGCTTCTCCAACAACTCTTTAAATCATGCAGAGAGTTTGGCACCATGTACAGAATTGTATAGCATTAGCTATCAGAACAGGGAGAGAACTGAGCTGTGACACTGTGGCACATGTTAAGGCTCATGCCATATACCTCACAGAGGCCCACTTCAAAAACCAAAATTATTCCTTTTATGCAAGCAGCAATATCTTTACTTAAAATGTCTAATAACACTGTAAAGCTTGAGTATGTGTAGACTCTTCTTTAACTGGACCTCCTGGGCCTGTTCTCACCTCAGAGGAAGGATGAACTTAACTTTAGTGACCAAGACAAAAACAGCAGCGAGAATAGGTCATATTTGACAATTTGTGTAAAGATCCATTTAAAGGTCTTTATTCTTTGTTATAATTCAGTGTTGTCCATAACAAAAACCCTGGTTTAGCTCTTGATGTGAAGAATTCATCCTTGTTTGCCTCGTTTGCAGCTTTTCCCCTCTCTCCTCATCCATGCAGGTTAACTTCCTGCAGTTTCCACTCCCTAACCAATGGGATCAGTTCAGGAATGATCAATAAGTTTCCTGGTGACCTTTGGACTTCTCCAGGCAACTGCCAATAGGTATTTGAGGTCGGCCTGTCAGGACTGGCTCTGCAGTCGCCCTTGCTCCATCAGTCCATCGATCCTCCACCCTCCTCTTGAGAAATACAAACAAAACCTTATGCTAACTCGTTCAATATATGTGTGATCTGCTGACGCTGCTGCTGCTCATGACATTTATCATTCCTGCGGATAATCAAGTTTATAGTGAGCACCTGAATCCCTGCTCCTATAATACACGACAAATAAACATCACAAAGAACTATGAAGCTCAAAATATATCTGGCTGACATCAGCAGGAAAAATCAGTTTACCTTCTCAGAAATAACTGAAGCTGTCAGCTTTAACGTAAAACACGATGAGGTTAAGGTTACAAATGTAGCAGTAGATTTTCTTTGTCGCACTACTTTAACATTTTAGAGGGACTGTGGTTAAGCTGTCATATTAACTCAGCTTCTGGATGCTATATGCCAAAACATCTTCTCTCATGGTGATATAACACTTTAGAATATCTGTGCCTTTGTCATTTTATTTTAGTTTAAGTAGATTACAGACAGCTGTGGAAAAATCAAAAGTAATCCCCATTTTGCGTTGTCAAACATTTAACTTCTTAGCTGTTTTATCATTTTAAATGTACTTTATCATCCAAAGTCTTTGACCCATAACTAAATAATGTCAGCATTTACCCGTCAAAGGAAATGATTGCCCCACCTTAGTATTTTCTCTAAGTAAATAATTATTGGTGGAGTGGTTAGCAACCATGCACGTCCTGTATAAATATTTCTGCCCGTCCGGGTTCGAATCCAGCCTGTGGCCAGTTTGCAAAATGTGTTCCCCTACTCTCTCTCTCCCCCTTTCACAAGCCTATCCACTGTCTCTCTCTCTTATCAACAAAGGCACAAAATTCCCCCAAAAAACATTTAAACAACAATAAGACTATAGTCAGACAGATTGTCACAATATATTGGTTTCAACAAATATAAAAAAATATGACAAATAGGAAGATTATACAACGACATTACAACTCACAACAGATTAACACCACAACAATTCAAGCAACACAACAGAAAATCACAAAACACAACACAAAATTGCAAAACAACATAAAATAATGACCGAACAATTAAAAGCAAAAAGTAACCATCTCGAATAAACAACCAAATACATTTCAGGAAACAATAACGAAAATGGACATATGATAACAAAATCAACGGTGTCACAGCTGGCTCAAAGTCAGAAAAAAAGACCGGTTCAAAATTTATTTTCAAAAATAGAATGTTGTATGGAAGTCAGTAAGTCAGTGGTGTAATGCGTGCATGCATGAGTGAGGAGATTATGATGGGAAGTTGTCTGTAAAACAAAATGTCAAAATGGAGCATGGTGGAGAAGTAACCTGCAAACAGAACTTCCCAAAGTTGAATGCCTCCAGCCTGTTTTATATGGATCAGGAATACCGGGCCCAGGTGTTCCAAATCCTCATCGACCCCTCTAGCCACACCCACCTGCACCTGAAACAGAGAAGCTGTGTTAGAAATCGTCCACTCATTCACTCACTCACTCACTCACTATTCCGTATGTAGTGTAAATTAAATAGTGGACTACATAGGGAATGACCAAACGACATTTCAGATACTACACTGAAATTTTCTAAACGTCGTAGCGTCAGCAGATGAGCCGGATATTCCTGTGACGGAAGTGGACGTGCCGGAATTCACGTAAACCACACATGTCCAAAGTCCATCCCGGGGGCCAATTGCGGCCCGTGTTCAAATTTTCACCGGCCCGCAGCCTCTATTATAAAATCAATTATATGCGGCCCGCTTGCACCGCTGACTGCTGTATAAAATGCTTGTGTAAAAAAAAAAAATTTTACATTTCACCAGAAGATTGTAGTAGCGCTGTGGCCACATCCTTGTGGCACTCGACACTTGACCTTTTGTCATCATTTCAGCCCATCCCATTTCAAACATGGCGACTGTAGCTAAAAAAAGAAAAGTTGACAGCGAGTGCCGCCGATTCCAGAACAAGTAGAAATTGGAGTATTTTCTCGCCCAAATGCGAAACAAATGTGTCTGCCTAATTTGCCACGAGACTGTAGCTGTTTTCAAGGAATTCAAGGTCAGGTGGCACTACCAGACAAAACATGCTAACTACGACAAGCTAACTGGGGACGAACTTAAATATCAATTAATAAATTTATTGGTATGATCAAAACCACAGTTTTGAATAAGCACTGGTCACTGTTTTGAATTTAGAAGTTTACAGTGAGCATTTAATAGTGACCAATATGTACTGTTTCAAAGATATTAGATATGTTTTATCTTCCCAACAGTGTTTTTTCCAGACAGACTTTTTCCTCATTTTATCTGATCATCAAATTTGATCCAGTGATTCTGGTTAAAAACTTGAAAATGAAAAAAAAATGGATGTATGCCAATGCCACGTCTGCAGTAAAAATGTCATTAAATAGTTCATTTGTATTTAATGTTATTGGGTCAAAAAATGTCAAGCCGAATAGTCGGCCCCCGCACATTTTCACCTTACCAAATCTGGCCCTCATGGCAAAAAGTTTGGACACCCCTGACATAAACAAACCGGGCACTTGGGAGGATAAGTGGCAAATTTCGAAGCTGTATACAGCCGCTAAAAGACGTAAAAGAGCTACGCTACGAACTTGTGTAAGATACTTTAATGTTTTTTTACATTTATGAATGAAAGCAGCTCCTAACAGGCTTCCTTCTCTTCTTCTTCTATGGAAAAACCCGATCGCATTTCATTGTGGTATATGGGAGTACAATATAGGAAACATCGTATGTACACTCACTTTTTCTGTGCATTGTGGGTATTTTGTAGCGCACTATATAGTGAATGAAATTAACTGCTGAGAATTCAAACAACACTACAAAATGGCAAACACACTATAGTGCACTATATCCTTGATAGTGAGCGATTTCGAAACACAGCCAGAGTCACAGCCAGCAAAACAGCAAGTAAATGGGGTCGTCACTAATGGTAACAAATATTACAATGCAATTAAACACAAACAATAAAAATAGTTCAAACAATAGGAAAACAATACAAAAACCAAAGACAATGACAATAACTAGATAACAAATACAAAAACACACAAATATGGAAAAAGAACAAAAAAACCCAACAACAAATACACTGTAACAGCAAACAAACAACAACAACAAATTCAATGAAAAAAGGAAAACTTCGTCGGAAAAGACTTAAAACCACACATATATAAAAACAAAATAAAATTCAAAACAAAAAATAAAAAAACATACAGAATATATATCGATTCATAATACATTAAAGACACTAATTCAATTAAAAAATAAAATTGAAATAAACACAACACCAAAAACACAACACAATACAAAAAACATGCAAATAAATAACAAGGCATCAAAACACAACACTATACAACAAAACAAATGCCTTAGGAACTTAAACACAAGTAAGCAAACAACTCTGTAAGAAAAATATTAAAAGCAACAAATTAAAAACACAAGATTGAATAATGATATCTATGGAAGCCCATTCCCGCCAGGAAAAAAAAGAAAAAAACTGAAAAGTAAATAAAAAAAAAAAAACTATGTCATTATTATGAGATACTAAGTCATAATTATGAGATACTTAGTCATAATTATGAGAAAGTAAGTCATAATTACGAGATAGTAAGTCATAATGACGAGATACTAAGTCATAATGACGAGATACTAACTCATAATTATGAGAAAGTAAGTCATAATTATGAGACACTAAGCCATAATTACGAGATACTAACTCATAATTATGAGATAGTAAGTCATAATGACGAGATACAAATAGATAACAAATAAAAAGTAACAAAAATTATGAGAAAAGTCATACATGAGATTCATAATATGAGATACTATCATTAAAGACACTAATTCAATTAAAAAATAAAATTGAAATAAACACAACACATAAAAACTTACAACATAAATACAAAATCATAACTATGCAAATAAATAACAAGTATCATCAAACACAACACTATACAACAAAACAAATGCCTTAGGAACTTAAACACAAGTAAGCAAACAACTCTGTAAGAAAAATATTAAAAGCAACAAATTAAAAACACAAGATTGAAGAATGATATCACATCAAGCTAAATCCACAACATATTTAAAAGATTACAAAACACAAGAAATACTAAAACTTTAGAAATTACAACAAAGGTATTAAATAAAACAAATATTCCAACACAAAACCATTTCACAACAAACCAAGTTATTTTCAATGCATATGAATGAATAACAAAATGTTAAATCAAACAAAATAACAGCAAACATCACACATCAAATATTTTAACAACACATAAAATAACACAACTTAATTATTAAAACACAACACCACTTTACGAAGCATTATTTAAAGCTTGATTAAATATCACATAAACATAATCACCATCATGAAAAGAAAACACATCAGGAGTTGTGTAAATATTGTTTTAAAACACAACAACAAAATATAAATCACAACAACTACGAAAACAGCAAATTGGAATGAGGAGTAATTCATAAAACAAATAGAGAAATTAAACCAATGTGACAATAAAGAAGTTGTTTTCTTTTATTTTTTCATATTCTATTATTTAAACAAAGGTAATTAAAATAATTAACACTGTTTATAGTGGCTTCCTTTGTCACTATCGGCGCACAGTGGTTTAAAGGGCTTGAACGCAACCCATGTGTAAGTGTGCCAGAAAAAAAACAACAAACGTAGGAAATGTCCACACTTTGTGCTCCTTTATTTTAAGAGACAGTATTCCATAAATCCATCAAACACAAACCACGGCATGGTCAAAAACCGTTTTGCTTCCTCGTTGTGCACACCTGCGCTGATTAACCCACCTGACTATATAGACAAAGAACACCAGCCTTTTCTGGCGCCTACTGGCACACAATCATACTACAGCTAAAAAAAAAAAAGAGAGAGAGAATTCTGGCTCCTACATTGTTATTAAGTATATTTTGTTCTATGTGTAAAGGTGTTGTTTTTCTTGACTTGTTGTGATGGTTCAGTGTCTTTTCTGTTGGTATGTAATTTGTTGATGTGTTTTCCTGTTTGTTGATGCATTTTGCACTTTAAGGCAAACAAAAAAAAAATTGTATAGTGTAATTTCTGATCTGCTAAATTTGTTTTAAAATGCAAAATAATCTTATGTTTTGTCCAAAAATAGAGCAATTTGAGATTTTTCTCTGGTAACTGTTATTATATTGTAACTAGTGTATTTTGTTTATGTGTGATTATTGTTCTCATTATTATTTGGAAGTGACTACTTGTTTAAGATAATGAGGTGGGACCAGATAAGTCTGACTTCGTCTTGGTTGTTGTTATGTTTTATTTATATGTTCAATTATTTTTCATGTTTAAAATTAAAAGAGTAAGAAAGAAGAAGAAAGAAAGAAATCTTTAAAACATACTTTGGTGCATATCAATTTTAAATCTTGCAGTGAAACACAAGCAGCCTGATTGTTTGACAGCTCCAGAAATAATCCAGCAGGAACTTCTGAGATGTCCAGCTGTGGACGTGTTTTTCTATGGTTTGTGTTTTTCTTTTTGCTGTCAGCAGCGTCTCCTGTCCCTCCCTGTCTCCCTCCCACAGTGTTCGTGTCCTCCTCAGCTGCTCGTGTTCTGTGTGAACCCAGACAGCCTTGATCTCCAGCCAGGGACAGCGGCCGCGGGGCAGGCGAGGCTGCTCAGAGTTGCCCTGCTCCCAGGTCACAGTGGTCTGAAGCCAACACCAGATCACAGAGTAAACAAGTGGTTTTCAGCAAGGGGCGGGGGGCTCAGGGCAGATGATATGAGGGTGTGTGCTTCTACTGGTATGTACGTTTATAAATGCGTGTTTGTGTGCATGTGCCAAGAAGTCTTAAAAGTTTGTATGAGCCCATGGCATGCTGTCTCCTGCAGCTCTGTTAGAAAATGTTGTCTGCCTCGTTTGTCAGCTCCAGAGGAATGTTTGTGTTATACGTTGGATGAAATGCTCATGGTTGGATGTCATCTTCAGGCGTGCGAGCTGAAGGGTGAAGGGGCTGTTGAACCACATCTCATCAATATCCCTTCAGACAGGCATTAGTGCACCATCACAAGACATTACTGTAGTAAACTGTCCTCCATGCAGATTCATGCTTGTGTTTCTGAGCCGTGCACAGAAAAAAGAAGCTTTGGTTTCTCCAAATTAACATGCAATGCAAACAGACAGAATGATTTTGATATAATCAGCTTAAGTATGACACTGCCAACTTCAGGAATTACCATATGAAGGCCTATTTGCATGATGGGTGTCTTTGAAATGTAATCATTTCAGATTATGTCAATCTATTTTGAAAAACATGATGGGAAGATGGCACATGTCCGGCTTTAAAAGAAGCTCCACCATACTATACATAGTCGTATGTGTCATCAGCCATGACTGGAAGTGATGAGTCAGAGTGTTTCACGCCAGCTTCAGTTCTAATGAAGTGAAGACAAGCTCTCCCTAAATGGATTTCCCCTTAAAAACTAAGTGCTCATGCTGTGAGATCTGTCTTATTTGTTCTATTTTCTTACTTTGAAATCTCATGGACCAGCAACTGGCAAAAAACTGTTGAGCTTCCTGTCACAGCTCTTTCAGACTGGCCCATACTTTGCAATCACACTGGTTCATAAATTGGATTTTGATGCCTGATATGTTATGTTAGTGATGCTTATAATTTAAAAAAATGTTTTTCAGCAGTGCTTGGTGCCATGTTCTAACAGTTAAAGGTGTAGTCAGCGATGTGGGAGAAGGTTGTTTATAAACAAATTTAGACCTGCCTCTCCCTTCATACCTCACCCTTGGCTCCACCCCAGAAAGCTGTTGGACATGCATTGTCATGGAAACGGCCATAGAAACTGCGTAGCTGACCAACGTAGCTAAGGTAACCCCGACTCATCAGACAATAGTAGCCACATTGATAACATCGCAACAACAGTACATTCTGGCAGATTAGACAATAAGATGAATGCCCGATGGCTGTTACTGTTATGTGAAGCACCACAAAGCTAATGTTGCTTACCTGTTTAGCAGAAAGACGGCGACATCTGCATCCATTTTCGGGTCTTTCATTTCGTGCAGTTCCCTACACCGCCGGAAAGCAACACCAATGTTGACCCGGGTCTTCGCTCTTTCATGGTCCTAGCCCTTCTTTTTCACTTTTCACTCCTCTGACCTTTTTCTTTTGGGCTGTTTTTCAGCAATTGCTCCTGCACATATTGTGTCTCTTTCTTATGCTAACTGTGCACGCGATGCAACCTACAACTCCCCCTCCCCTCTGTCTGAGCTGTGCATGAGTATGATCGCCCCCTGGATGTGGGGGGGTGTACCTTGTTTTGGTAACTCGGCCTGAGCCCCAGTATTTACCTGCTGAAATTCAGAGCTAAGGCTGTGTATTGAAACCAGACTTTTTTTTTCAACATGCTGTCAGTGGTGACATCTTGTGGATGGAGAGGAGAAATACGGTGATTTTGACAAATAGTGCATTAGATTAGAAGATTAGAAGATCGCTGACTACACCTTTAAGCATTATGACTACAGTTTTTGCTAGTCGCTCGAGTATTTCGTAGCAATTTTTTTTTTTTACAAAACAAGCCTGATTTTACAGCAGATTTTTCAAAGAGTTGTGACATAAGTGGTGATTTTTAAATGATTGTATTCAATTAAACAGTCCTTCGAGATTTTGCTAGATTATTTTTGTTTTCCTGGCCCAATACTGTGCCGGGATTTTTGAAAAGGTTACTTCAACAGTTGTGATGCTTTAAGACTAAATTTTTTTAAATAATACTTGAGTGGATATTTAAAGAGATAAAGACATATATCCTAATTTCTCAATAAAATGTCCTTTATTTATTTGTTTTATTCTCTTTTTTACAGGAAAAAAAGCCTTTTCTGCAAAGGTAGTGACCTAGTCCTCAGGGGGAATGCAGAGTGCAGTCAACCCAAACTTTTTTTTCTTTGTCTTTAGTCAGGAGCTTACATATGACTTTTTTCATTTTTCAAGGCTTTACATGCCTTAAATGGTCCGGACTAGACTAGACACCACAAAAGCTCTAAGGACTGACACTTCTAAAAATGTGTACATGCTTCTCAAAGTTAATGCCTCAACAGTGTACAGAGCTTTAACAACAGTTTTAATCAATAACGAAGAGGCCTGCGAGCAGGACTGGCTACGGCTTGTTGACGATTCTGGATCTGCCAGCTTTGTAAGTCATCCTCTGTGCTCCTCAGTCGCTCCTGATTGGTGGCCTCAGCTGGTGAACTTTCTCTGTCAATCAGCCTTCCCCGGCACAGGTGGATCAGTGAATTGCTGCAGCTTTAACCTAGAACACACACACACAAACACACACAATTTAAAGCCACCTTGTCACTCTCTAATTGCTGCAAGTCCCTGCCATCCGATCCCATACACACACACACGCACACACGTATGCTGTTTGTGCCTCACATCCTCAAAATCAAAGGCAAGGCAGTCAGACCGAAGTGTGACAATGTGGGACGCTGGGAGAGGAAGAGAGCTGTGATGCCAAAGTTGCAAGGTCAAGCTCAGCTCACAGGAATTTTCTGAATTTGAGTTGATTGCTGTGATACTGAAATTGTGATTTCCTAGAGGGTCACGTAGGTTGTGCCATGTCTCAAAAAAATTGGTGGTGTGAATTTCAGGTCATGAGCCACTGCCTTTTTTCAGGGTGTTGTTCAGTCTGATGTCTGTAGGAATAAAGGATCTCATAAACCTCCAAGTCCTGTCTCCCAATGCTGCTGCTTCTCTGTCCCTGCAGGATGTTGCAGAGGGGATGGTTACTATGATTCAGGATGTCCTGCACTGTGCTGCACCGTAGACATCCAAAGACCTGAGCCTCTTGAGTAAGAAGAGCTGACTGCTCTTTCCTGTACAGAGCATCCATGTTCTTAGTCCAGTCCAGCTTGTAGTCAGAGTGCACATCTAAGTACTTAGAGGTGTGGACTCCCCTCTGATTGTGACTGACTTAGACCTCTTACAGTCAACGACCTGATGATATATCTTGATCGTATTTCCCATTAATAAGCTGTATGTGTTACAAACTTCTATGTCCACCTGAAAAGGTCAAAACATGATGACTTAGCTTCAAGCTAACGGTGCAGCAAACTATGTTATCACCCAGTGCACTGTATTGTTGTGACATGATGTATAGACTATTCATAATGGGCATGTTTAATAATTTACACATCACTGCATACCATACATATTTCATCCAGAACGTTCAGTTGTGCAGCATAATGTGCTGTCTCTTAAATAGCTGTACATACAACTTGCTGACAAAGTGGAAATGCCTTGAAAAAGCCAGCAGCCTGCAGGTTGTCCTACATAACTGTAACCCTGATTCTTTTATCCACCAGCACCGCAGGCCGTCCTTACGCTCCTGTCTCATCCCTGCTGTCCTGTCGCCTCTGGCATAAAGCTGAGTGAGCTGTACGAGCGTCTCTGCAGTCCACAGGGAGATCATTTGATTGACTGGACAGAGCTAAAGTATCTGCTGAACTGTGCTTATATGTGCTCTGAGAATAGAAACAGACTTTTAATGGACCCACATAATCAAAAGGATCACGTGAGCGTTCTGCAGAGTCATGCTCTCTGGATGAAGCAGCAAATTTTGTATAAAGACGTGTCTGTCTCTCTGCATTTCTGCCTTCAGTGAGTTTAGTTAGCATTTAAAGATTCATTGAGGAACTTAATTACAGCTTTAAGAGTCTGCAGCTGGTCATTATGCTAATCTAGGAGTTTTGGGTCTATACTTATGTAACCCTGCTACTCAATGAGTGGTGTGACATAACAGAGAAGTACAGCCTTAGAATGAGTGCATAATGAATGAAGGTACTGTGACATCACCTGATGGTTTGGTTGTGGTCTTTCTGAAGCCTCATGACAGTCAAGCTTTTGTCAGGCTGTTTTGTTTGTGAGACGTGGAAATATCTGGATGAGAGGTGCAGTGCTTGGTAGCTTCAAAGATAAGCAAATGCCAAGTCATCCAATTTAAGAGTCTGCCCTACTGTTTGTTAGAAGAGCTGGTGAGCCATGATATTTCCAAAACACATCTTCTCAAAGAGCCACCTAAGGCCTGGTAAACTTGCTGCTCAGTCTAGCCATGTCCTCATCACTTTACCCTATGCTCTCTTCATCGAGAGCCCAATAACAATCTCAATTTTTTGCACAGGCTTCCACATAAGAGACAGCGACTCATGTATTTGCAGGGTGTCACAGGACGATGCTACTTCCCTCACAAGAGGACAGTCTCAATCTTTTCCTTGATTAGTAAATCAGCTGCCAAATCTATGTGCAAACCTCACACTAAAAATTCTCCCAACTAGGCCTAGAGTTTACAATCTGTGACTGTAATGGTGTGTTCACACTGGACGCTACTTGTACTACCTTGCTCTCCATTCAAAGTCAATGTACAGCCGCGATGGTGCGGGGCTAACCCACCCGCGATGCGACGGCCGGTACAAGACGATCACTTCACTCGTCGCTTGATGTCAAAGTAAAAAAAGAAGTTGATCTTTTCAGGCGATGTCGTGTGTGGCTGTGCAGCATCAGCCAATCAGCGGTGTGTGTACGTGTGACGGTACCCTAGACAAACAGTTATTCATCCGGACTACAGGGCGGATGAGTTCCGTCTAGGCGGAACTAATGTCAGTGAGGACATTAGTTCCGCCTAGACGGACCACGGTAAACTCACAGATAATGCTGCTGCAGGGCATCAGCTGCAGTGTTTTGTGTTTGATAAGTAAATGAAAAGGTTACACCTGGAATAATGTCTGCTTAAACATCCTATTATGTGATATATGATATGATCGCGGTGAAACTTGAACGGACGTGACGTCATCGAGCGACAGCCGACGACCAAAATGAGGTATTTATGGACGCGCGATGCTATGTCAGTGGGCGACGTGATTTTGGTAGCTGGGTCGCTTGCAGTGTGAACGCAGCATAAGGGTGGGAAGGACCTGTTAGGGACAGCCAAGACCCCATCAGGGAAAGTGGGGAAGTTTTAAGTGGCTGCATCTGAGATTTGTGATTGAGATTTTTTTTAAATGGGACAGTATGCATTAATGGACATTTTCATGTAAATAGATGAGATTATAGTGGCTAATCTCCATCCCCAGTCCCATTGGCAGGTTGATGTCAAAGCATTAAAATAGCAAACATCAATAAAAGGAATGAAACCCAAAAAGCACCTGAAAAGACAGGCAGCATACATAAACTCTAGACAGCATCACAACATAAAGTCCAAACTATAATGGGACAGAAGTTGGTGGACTATGGAAATTATAAACAAAGAGTTATATATGGTAAATGTTACATAGACTTGAGCTTATGAAGTGCTTTTTACTCTTTGACAACCCAAAGCATTTTACACTGCAGGTCACCCATCCCCCTTCGCGTGGATCAAAACTCTCCCAGATGGTATCCCTCGTCATCAGTTATTAGGCAGCAGAGACAATAGGTGGGACTGAAGTAGAGACAAGGACACAGGCACACATACACACACACACACTCTCCAATTTACCACCTTCTTGGCCCCCCTCACTCCCACATAGCAGTGCAGCTGCTGCGGGCTGATGCAATACACCTAATGTGGCTGCAAGCCCCCCCTCACCAGTGTCTGTACAGCGACACATCTCCTCCCCAGCTTACTCCCCCATCTCCAAGTTTTGTTGTAATGATTTATTATGTTGCTGAGGTGGTTTTTTTTCCTAATCCCGCATTGTACCCCACTCACAGGAGCTCAGTTAGGAGGGGTTCCCTCTTCCACCCTCTTGGTCTCCCTTTTCTCATCTAAGAAACTGGGCGCTGCTCTGCTGGCAACTCAACAGTCTTCCTGGTCCTGTTCCCACAGTGTATGTCACTGTCTTTTGTCTGTTCTTGGACGGGCTGAATTGTCACAAAAAATGTTGTAGCTCTGTACTTGTGGCGTGCAATGACAATAGAAGTCTGATTCTGATTCACTCACTAATGGCTGAGATTCTATGTCAGTTGTGTATCATTATCAGCTAACACATTCTTGCCCTTTCATGCCCATTTACACACCACTGACACAGCATTAACAGCAGCTTGGTGTTAAGTGTCTGGACCATATGACAGCTGAATTGAATCTGCAACCTTCTGATTACTGACCAAGCCCACTATCAGACTATGCCACCAACACCCCCATTATAAATTGCTGGAGTGCTAATTAAAGTGCCAAATGCTAAAGTGCAGAGTGCTAGCTGCCTGGAAGCTCAGGACCTCATTGAATTGCACATTGCCTAATTATTGCACAGAAATATGAAGTGCATGCTGCATTGTGCATAACCATACTGCCCCAGATTATAACGCTGTACGCTGTCAGCGCTGTATGCAAACTGTTTTTAAAAGCATTTTCTTCCACACACGGAGAGTGTAGCTGTTGAATTAGTTTCTGTGTCAACAGGTGACCTTCAGCCAATTTAAGCAGTTAATAGAAAAGGAAAATTCCCATGAAAAAAGTCCCATGGCGCACTGATCCTTTGTTATACCTGTGTTTGTTTGTCGACGTCGCCACCCTCCTCAAAAGCCTACTTTACATAAAACCAGGTCTTGGTACAAAACAGTTAAAGAGCAGTGGTCTAGATGACATACAGTGATTTTGTTTTGTAATGTGTGTGATTTACTAAGAGGCCTACTATAGGGGGGCTTTTTATCTGGGCAGCCTTGTTATTTGTAATTGAATTTGGCCTCATTTGTGACCTTAACAGATGGAGCAGCAGAGCAGGGTGGATGACTGGCAGCTGATACATAGTAATAAATTAAGCTTTATTTTTAATCTGAATATTTGTTGTGCCAAACCTTTCTCTCTGGCCTTTGACTCAGTTTGATTCTAATATCACTTTAATTACTCACCATATGTCACCTAGCACTCTGGCTATTAATTTATTTGTTTGTATTTATCCTTCTGTGCTTTCACTCACCCTTTGTTGTCAAATATTTAAATTAGTTGAATTATTTCTCAGTAACTGTATTTTAAAAACTGAGTGTAAATTATGTATTTTATGGTAATGTATACAGAGCCAGCGTTTTAGTCTTCCCTCAGTCCGTCTCTAGTGCTTCCTCACACCAACTTTATAAACTGTGTCATAAAGATTTATTATTTGTCACCTCTGTTAGTTTAACTAAATGCTGTTGTTATCGATTACTTTGTCAATTGCATGGCTATTTATCTTCTATCTAGCTAACTTGTTACTTTAGCACAGCTTTGTTAAGGGGAATGTGAAGAACTTTTGAGTTAACTTGGTTTGTACTTCCACAAATAGTGTTACAAACAATATCTGATAAATTTGATGGTACAATTTTGTGCGGTTCTGTCAGTAAGCAATATCATGCAAAGACAAAAGGTTAGAATTTACACAAAATGTTTCCCCTCTTTTATTGTGGCCTGATAGTGTTTCTCACCTGACATCCTGCAGCCTCATCATCATCATCATCATCATTAGAGACAGGCCTCACCTCAGCCATCAATAAGCAATTATTCTAATGCAATTAAACATGACTCTTCTCCCCCTCTTCAAATCGATACCGGTCATTTCCTGTAATCACAGGAAGCGTGTCATCGAGGTCCAGTGGGGGTGTCACTTTTGTAATTAGACCACAGCGTTCTTCGTTGTAGTAAACAGGCGGCCGGCGCCCACTCCTTAACCTCATCCTTCCTGTGCTGCGTCCAGCTCCCATCTAATTATGGGCACCCGGGAGGAGAAGACATGACCAAACACAACAGGCTTGACATGTGGAAAACAGAGGCATAAGCTCATAGGGCTGGGTAATGCTGTGGGTTATTTTTTTAGTTATTATTATTTGAGATACACTTCATAAATTAGGTATAGATAGTAGGGGTGTAATGAAATTTCATGCCACGAAATTTCGTGAAATAAAATCCTTGCCTACCGTAGCAAAACACTCGCTTCAAAATGGAAGAAGGCGAAGTGAAGGAATTAGCTGACGCTCCCTCGTCAAATAAATCGGTTGTTTGGACCTATTTTGGCTTCCCATGTAAAAGATGAGAGAATGGTGAGAAGATGGCGGACAAAATAACAACCTTGTGCAAAATATGCCACTACCAACTACTTGGAACTGGAGACAGGCAGCAACTGTATGTTCGTCTGCATAAAAAACAATATTTGATTTTTGCATTTACTGTTGAGTTGACAGAATTTGATCATACTTGAAGATCAGAGGTATATGCACTGTTATAGGCTAAATATTATAGTTCACAGTTCAGACATTTATAGGTCTAAACTGCAGCTCTGAGGACTGCTATTTGTTTTCCTTTTCATTCCAGAATGTAGTTATCCTGACTGTTACAACAACAAAGCACTTTTTAATTAGGTTTTATGTTTGTATTTGCACTGTCGTCTAAATAAGAGAGAAAAAACTACAATTTTTTTTTTCAAAGAGCATTTATTTAGTACTGATGCAGCAATATTTTTGTATGTCTGCATTAGGAAGAAAATAAAGAAAATGAGATTTTTGCACAACTTCCTACTGTTGGGGATTTTCTATAAACTTTATTTTGTATCGGGAGTATTTTGTATCGTGAGCCCTGTTTCGTATTTTGTATCGTTTCGTGAGTTGACCATTTCTTTACACCCCTAATAGATAGTAGCAATTTACATTTGTGCAGCTTATTTTGTGTTAAATTTAAGTTCTCTTATTTTTTCCTCATCTGTCCACTGATGATTATAATGCTAGATGGACTAAAAATTAGATTGCCAATAATACATAACCAACCCACTGTAATGAAGCAAGACCTACCCTGCAGCTCTGTGACCCACCTGTAGGTCCCAAACTATGATTTAGGAATCGCTTATTAAGACAGAGTGGAGAACAGTCTGCCACTCTTGATGAGGGAAGAACATTGGGTTTCAGGACTCATTTTCTTGATGCCAGGATTAAAAATAGGTATCTGATTCTACAAGAATCATATCAGTCTGTGATTCTCATGTGGCCAGGGTGATGCTTTTGGTTGTTTATTTTTATATATATGTATCAAGACATACTGTATATCATCACTGTTGGGCACAAATCCAGTAGCTTTGTTTCTTATGATTGTCATTTTTGTTCATAAAACAGTCTGATTAAGGTAAAAATAAAAAAAAAAAAGTATTTGTAATGAAGAAAATACAATATCAGTAATCAGTACTAGGGGATTTTTTAATTTTCTGGAAAGTTGCAGCTTTGGAGATAAAAGATTTGTGCCTGACAGTGATGATATTTCCATCCTGCTTATCCTTTTCGGGGTCGTGGGGGGGCTGGAGCTTATCCCAGCTGACATTAGGCGAGAAGTGAGGTACACCTTGAGCTGGTCTCCAGCCAATCACAGGGCCACATTGAGAAACAGTCAGCCATTCACATTCACACTCATACCTAAGGGCAAGTTGAAGTTATCAATCAGCCTATTGAGCATGTTTTTGTTTTGCAGGAGGGTGCAAGAGTGCCCGGAGAGAATCTATGCATAATGATATCTGGTGTTTGGCTTTAAAGCTTTAAGACAAATTTAAATGTGATTTCAGCTCCATCTTTCCCAGCCCTAACCCCTCCTGGCTCTGTGAAGGAAAGAGAAATGTGTGCTTACTGCTCTCCTGATTGGCTGAACTCAGTGTGTGTGCTTCTGGTTTTACGACTGACTGTTTGGAAGCACTGCCGACGCCCTGCTATGACCTATGTGTCAACAAGCGAGTGGGAGCAGCGTGGTAACAGGATGTGGCGCATGAGGGACGCAGAGGCAGGACTCTGGCCTCGCCAAACGGTTGTGTAACAAACAGCCGGTGAGATCAGGCAGAGCGCGGAGCAGGAAGTGAGGCCCGGTGATCACCCCGTGCAGACGTATCCTACACACAGAGTGGAATCAGTGGAGGTGAACGCCTCACCATCATACTGGCTGACTCCTGGATCAACTGTCTGTTGACCCTGATATCATGTCACTTTAACCTGTCACTGCAGGAGCAGTGCTGTCCAGGTTATGTCAGCCCAACTGGAGAAAGAGGTCATATTTAAAAATACACCACAAGCCTGATTCATGAATGGGTTGTCTGGCTTTTGTGCCCATTAGCCATTTGTGTATTAGTCAAAAAAAAAAAGCGCAGTCTATTCATTACTGACCGCGTTTTATAGAAAAGAGTGCTCTACTCATTCATCTCTATGCAGATTTAGACCTCGAAGTGTCTCATTCACACACACCACTAAAAGACTAAACACTAAAGTGAAACATGGCTCTGTGCTTCATTTGATGCAAATTTATGTATGTAAATATATGATAGGCCATTTATTAGGTACACCATTCTAACTAAGCCTATGAACAAATCACTTGGCAGTAACTCGGTGCTTCATGTCGCCAGAGTAGATGACGTTCTGAAGTTAAAACAGAGCAGCAGCAAAGGACAGAAAAGTGATTTAATTGGCTCTGAACATGGGCTGATCTACTGGGATTTTAATGCGCATTCATCTTAAGGGGTTTACAGTGAATGGTCCAAATAAAGGGAAAATACCCAGTGAGTGGCAGTTCTCAGGGTGAAAATGACATGTTAAGACCTGAAGTCAGAAAGTGGTTTGAGTAACAACCAAGGTAAGCAGAAGACTATTTTTGAATGCACAACACATCCAATCTTGAAGCAGAAGACCACAGCAGGTGTCACTCCCATCAATTAATAACTAGAAACGGAGCTTACAACAAAAATGCATGGTTGGGAAAATGCACCCTGGTCTGATGAGCCTCAATCCTCAGATGGTAGCATCAGAATTGTGCATCAACATCTTCAAAAGCATGGATCCCTTCTGCATTGCATAGACAATTCAGGTTAGTGATGGTGGTATGATGGTGTGGGGAATTTTAATTTGGCACACTTGAGGCAAGTCGGTATCAACCAAGCACTTCTTAAACACTACAGCACACGTGAGTGTTGTTACTGACCATGTTCATCCTTTATGACCACAGTGTAACAATCTTCTGAAGACTATTTCTAGCAGGATGACATACCATATCACAAAGCTGAAATCATCTCAAACTGGATTCTTCAACATGATCATGAGCTCCATGAACTCCAGTAGCCTCCAAAGTCACCAGATCAGGAGATTTTAATCGGGCTGCTGTCATATCAATATGGATCAAAATTTCTGAGGAATGTTTCAAGCACCTTCTTGAGTCTATGCCACGAAGAACTACAGCAGTTCTTAAAGCAAAAGGGGCTCCTACCTAGTACTATTGACATAAACAAAGTGGCCAGGGTTTCTCTGTCTTCCTTGGCCTTTATTTTGGTCAAATTTATGGAGAGACAAGGCTGATGCAGCATGGAGATGCAGCCAAAAAATTGCATGCCTGTCTTGAAAGCCATGGTGATGTGAGCCGGGGAGGCATGTGCAGCAGCCACCATGCATTTAGTCAATATGAACTGCTGGACTGATGTTACTATTGTCATGCTATTTCTACTCTTATTAAATCCAGAGGCTAAATTAGTTCATGTCCATTTGTTGTGATGGCTGTTACAGAAAAATCTGGACTATTCCTTGAAGTGCAAGAGCCATTTTGATCTTTCAGTAAAATTACATGTTGGCTGTTTAGGGCTTTTTCACATGTTATTTCCTATTTTTAGTCCCATTATCTATACTGAACTACATTGTAAATATGGAGATCATTGATTAGAAAATGCTCAGTCTCTGGAATTCCACACTTTAAGCTGCATTAATCCATGTATCCACAGCATATATTGATTTGGCATGGATTTGTTGATATACCATAGAAAGGAGTTCACCATTTTATCAGATCTACTGGATTTTCTTCTCAAAGAATCCAGCACAAAGGCAGAAACAGCTGAAGACAGAGTCCAGCACTTGTTTTATAGAAAGTGACACCTCCCTAACAATATCATTATTATTCACTCATGCACATTACTTTTGTTTGGCTGAGCAGAGTCCCAGCTCCGGCCCCGCTGGAGGAGATTCAGTCCATGATCTCCCTCCGAGGCATCACAATCTGACATCCAGAGAGCTAATATGACAGCATATTACCACTGCAACACAGCAAAGCAATACCCTCACTGGGAATAAGACCCTGCCATGATACAGTGAGTGGTCATGGTTCTGTCTACTCCCTCTGCTCCAGTATTGTCATCATAGCTTTGGACAACGTGCTAATTTAACCTTCAGAGCTACTGAATGTCAGCCTCTGCCATTGTTGTTCTCATGTGCACACCATGCTCTGTGCATGAAGAGCTGGAGGTGCAAGCAGCAATAAATCACCCTCTCCTTTGTCCTCAAGTTCAAAGTCATTAACACAGGTTCCTGAGATAAGTGTAATGAGCAATAAGTCAAATATATACAAATATATATATATATATATATATATATATATATATATATATATATATATATATGCTATATATATAGTATATACTTTAATGTATAGTTTGACTTCCACACATATTGTATATGGTACATTTTCTCACACATAAATGACCTCTGATGTAAAGCTGGATAAATGGAACAGGCTGACTTTACATCCTCTGGGTGCACATAAACCTATGAGCATTGGGACAATATCATACCTTAGTATATAGATATATAGATATATATATAGAAGTTATACCCACATGTTTGAGTGCATATATATATATATATATATATATATATATATATATATATATATATATATATATATATAGCTACTGGGTGGCTAATGTTTCTTCCCGTCCTCTGTTTTCCTGTTATTCCTCTTCCCCCCCAGTGAGGTGGGAGTTGTATAGTCTGATGTGATGGCCTGAGGGACAAAGGAGTTTCTCAATCCGTTTGTCTTACATTTGGGAGCAGAATTGGGCTGAACAGGTTCTGCCAATGACAGGGTGCAGAGGTTGACTGGCATCGTCCATAATGCCCAGCAGTTTGTCCAGTGTCCTCTTCTCTGCCACCGTCACCAGAGAGTCCAGCTTCATGCTGACCACAGAGCCAGCCCACCTGATCAGTTTCTCTGTCCTGAATGTGTCCTTCTTGGATGTGCTGCCACTCCAGCACACCACAGAGAAGAAGAGAACACTTGCTACCACAGACTGGTAAATCATCTGCAGGAGTTTCCTGCAGATGTTAAAAGAACGTTAACAGAATGCAGCCTCCTCAGGAAGAACAGTCTGCTCTGGCCCTTCCTGTACAGATGGTCAGTCTGGATCGTCCAGTCCAGTTTGCTGTCCTGCCACAGGTACTTAATAAGAGTCAGCAGTCTCCACCTCAGCTCTCTCAATATAATGCGTTCTGATAAAATTGATTTTTTTTAAGGCTAGAGAAATCCCTTTTTGAGATACTTTAATCATAGTGGAGCGATGGTGGATAGATGGGAGGAGAAAGCAGGAAAGGACACACAGCTTTTGGACATTAGGCGGGAATTGAACCTGCAGGCTGGCCACACAAGGCCTAAGTCTTCATATATGATACATGCATGGGTGCTACCCATGCTGCCAAACCTGAAGCATTTTAACACTAGTGATATTTGGAGCTCAATTAATAGTTTTTGTTACAGTTAATGGGACTACCTAAGTAATTACAAAAGAGATACATTACCTCGTGCCTGATTGAAATACACACTTTAAGATGAGTTTTATAGCATCAAAATAGGTTATCTATAAATGCTATTTCTTAGAGTTCTGAGGACAGGGCTGGACTGGCCTGGATACTCAACCAACACACACTATTTAGCTCCTGTAATAATCAATTTATTTGCACTGCTGACTGGGGTGTGTCGCTCTAGATCAGCTGTATACATAGTATTGTCAAACTTATATTTACAAAAATGCTGCCATAGTGATAATCACATTCTTCATGTGATATTTGTGAACTACAACGCAGAGCATGCTAACAACAGCTAACAATAGCCTGGTAGATCGGCATGTTTTTTTCCAACTTCAACTGGAACGCCGATAAGTCAGAGATGATGTCACTCCCAGTTCTGAGGTTACTGGAACGCATCATTACGACAGTCGCTGCACATGCTCATGGGTAGTAGAGTCTTAATGTTGCTCTAAATAGATACTCCTCATAGCGCCTTTAAGCTTTTTGTTGATATGTAACATTAATGTCATAATAAATCACTTAGATCACATATCAGTAATATTTTGAATATTTTTGACATACATTTAAATACTTTTAATCATTACCATACATCCTGCCGTGGTTCTGTCTTTATTCTTTCACTGAGGCAAAGAAATAAATGAACTATCTATGAATAAAAGTAAATCAGTGGGCTGTTTTCAATTGTTTCAAATAACAAAGAGGAAATAGACAACAGATTTTTTCTAACTTGGCAGTCAAAAAGAAGGGCGGGACTCAATAAAGGGTCACTTCCTGTAAAGGGAGGGGTTTGACAAATGGTCAAGTCAACAGATTGGAGGTTATTTTAGTTTTGTTCCTTCAAGTGCAGAATTCCGCACAGATGCAGAGCTGATCTCCTTCAGTGTGGCTAATATTCAGCTAAGGTAATGTGCCTCCAATAATTCCATATCAGCATCTCTGAAAAGAGCAGATATATTGAATTTTAACTGCAAGAGTTTGAGAAAGAGAATGAATTTTTGGCCAGTATAGTTTGCACGGAGGAATTCATTGATTGGATTTACTTTATTTTCAACAACTATGTGTTTTTTTTCTTTTAAAGGTGGTCGACTCAATAAAGAAAAGTCCCTCAGGCATTCTGAAAACACGGACCTTGATCACAAACAGAAACTTGGATGAAGATTGAAGTTTGTCAGAATACAGAATACTCCACTATTGTGAGTTTTGTCACCTCTGTAGGAAACATCAAAAGATGAGAACTTTGTTAAAAACAAAATAAAACCTTCTCAAAAAGAAAGACCTCCATGGAGCGGAGGAGGATGTTTTTCCTGTCACTGACTTTGGGATCTTTTGCTCTGAAGCGTCTCTCAGCAGGCTCAGTAAACATGAGTGTTCTCTGTGCTGCTACTTTATGTCAGGTTTCATTTCTTTGACTCAAATACATTTCCCCATTTAGAGAGGGCTGTGGGGGATTGGAGGGTATCCCAGCATGCCCTCTGTCCAGGCTGTGACTAACATATACTGAAGCCCCTGGAGACCCCTTCTAAGATTATACAATCAAGGGTCTGATAAGAATCATGAAGTCCCTGATGCTTGTATTCATTCAGATTTGAAGGATATGCATTTGATTTCAGCAACATTTTTATTAGAATTTTGTCTGGTTTGGTTCTCACGAAAACTGAACTCTGAAATGCACAACTTTTTTATATTTATGTAAAGGGCAGGAACCATCATTGCCCCAAAATGCAATATAATACTATTAGATTAGATAAGATTGGATAGTACTTTATTAATCCCTTCAGAAAACACCTCAGGGAAATTTGAATTTGAAAAGTGGATTAAAAGATACAGAACAACAACAGATATATACAAAAAATTAAATAAAATATGTATATATAAACAAATAAAAACAAAAAATAGTATTAATAATAATTAAATGGTAACATAAATTTAATTAAATAAATTATATGACTTTAATTAAATTAAATTAAATAGATACAATTAAATAAAATAAAATAAATGTTCAAATAAAACTAAATAATCCTAATTATCAGCATTTAATACCATTGTATCCACTCTCTCTGCTCCAAACTGTCCCAGCTACAGCAGCTTGCAAGTGAGGCTGGGACAGGCTACCTCAGACATTTGAACCACAAGCACAAGCACTCCCCAGGGATGTGTCCTTTCTTCACTGCTATTCTCCCTCAACAAGCTCCTGAAGTTTGCAGATGGCACCACCATCAACGGTCTCCAGGATGAGGAGAGTCTGCTTGGAGGATGGTGGAGGTGGTTGTAGACATTAGGAGACGCCAGCTGTGGCTCCTGAGCTGCTGCTGCGGTTCTACACTGCAGCCATCGAGTCTGTCCTGTGCTACTTCATCAATCAATCGATCAATCAATTTAAATTTATTTATAGAGCACTTTACAACACTCAAGGTGACCAAAGTGCTTTCCAGATAAAAAATAGATAATAAGATAAGAAATTTTATTTCTTATCTTATCTCAGATTAAAAGAAAGCAACAATGGAAAACGTCAGGAAAATAAAAACAGATAAAAACAGATAAAACAAGACAAAATAAAATAACATGTCACCACATTACTGTGTATTAAAAGCCAGTCTGAAAAAATACGTTTTAAGCTGGGCTTTGAAAAGGCCAAAGTCGTAATGGTGCGTATGTTGGGGGGGAGTTTGTTCCAGAGTCTGGGTCCAGCGACTGAAAAGTCCCGATCACCCCAGTGCTTATACCTGGTGCTAGGAACTTCTAAAAGCAGCTGATGAGAAGACCTTAACTCCTTGTTGGGGTTTCGAACAGAGAGAAGCTCACTCAAATAAATAGGCGCAAGGCCATTAAGGGCTTTAAAAACAAAAAGTAAAAGTTTAAAATCTATGCTAGCAGAGACTGGAAGCCAGTGGAGGGAAAAGAGGACTGGGGTGATCACTGTGGTATAGAGTTGCCACCAAGCAAGACAGATCTAGACTGCAGCGCACTGCTGAGCGCATCATGGTGCCCCCATGGCCTCTATCCAGGACCTGTACTTCTCCAGGACTTGAAGGAAGGCAGGGAACATTGTAAAGGACTTCTCTCCCCTACAGATCGAGAGCACCTTTGGTATGAAGTGGGGACAGAAGATTTGCAGCATGGATTTGCAGCTGATAAATGTTAACACTATCACGACAACAAGGACCAACAGCTCAGAGAAGTGTTTCCAGCACTTTGCTGAATCTGTGTCAGGGAGAAGTTTGGCAGTTCTGAAGGCATTTGGGGGTCTATGGTTCTAGTACCTAATAAAGTGGTCAGTCAATGTATCAACTGGTATCACATCAAAAGTTATTTTTACATTTTGTTGCATCACTGGACGGTATCACATTGCATCACGTTCCATCTTATTGCATTGTATCTCATCATAATGTTTTGTACCATATGGCATTGCAATCATTATTGTATCATATTAGATCACATGGTCTTGCATCACACAGCATAAGGATTAATCAAACTTTATCAAACTGTTCCCTAACAACCCCCAGTTCATTAATTTATGGTGTCCTTTCACGTTGTGTGGTATCATGTCATGGTCCCCCTGTGCTCCCACCCTTTGCAAGCCTTTGCATGTAAAATGACAAAACGGTCCTGATCCATAATCTCAGCATCAGAGCTCCATGATACTGATGTTGCCCCTGAGTAAAAGGAAAAGGCCATCATCTGTCATCTGCCCTTTAATAGAGGTTTAAAGTGAGACCTTGGCTGACAGCGAGGTGTCAACCACTTTGTCAGCACATGATCGACAGCTCTGGATCCACGTGGCTGCTGCAGCACCATGTCTCTATAAGAACAGTCTTTTCATGCACACAGAATAAACACACTCGTCCCCTTCATACCTTAACATCCAAGGTCACATTCAACCATCCACTAATTTAAAATTAGTGAGTGTTTGAGATGAAGAGATCAACGCAGCAGGTTCACTACACCGCTGTGACGGACCCCGGTCGTCTCATTACTCTAATTCTGTGTCATGCTGTGATTGGCACAGGTTCCAAATTAAAGACTAATATAATCTATGTGCCAGAGCAATGAGTTAGATTGAAGTTCATGGTACAAAGTAATAAGAATATAGCCTGTTACACTAATGTATTCAGCTTATGTTGTGCTATAATTGAAAACAGAAGTATGCAATCATTTAAAAAAAAAAAATTAGACATGCCTAACACAGTATGGCTGCTTTTAATGATAAAGAAGCAATTTATAGAGTCTAGAGAAGATAAGATAAGTATAATTTTTACGAAAACTAAATGCAAGCAATGACAAAAGCTGCAGAGAGGCAGAAAACACTTTCTTTATCCAAGTTAAGAAAAGATACAATAGACAAGACATATTCTGGAAAATATGGGGACCTTTTATGAAAACAGGTAACCATGTAGAGAATGGTTAGAGAAACAAAAAAAGTGTTGAGAAATTTAAAGGCATCAATAACATCCTGGATACTGAGATTGTCCCAAAGTTTGACAATGAGGAGTAGAGTCACATCCTTATTGTTGAAAGCTTTCTGCTTTACACCTACAAACCTTTGATCAACGTGCAGAACGAGTGGTTAATTATTTCCACCAGGGGCGTAGAATTGGGTAGGGACGCTAGGGACACACCCCTATCAATATTATGCCACTACTGTATGGTCCCTAACATAAAAAACAAGCATAATATATAACTTTATAACAAAAAAAGCTTATATTTAATGCCAGGACATACCTGTTTTGGTTATTTTATTTATTATCCATGAATTATTTGTGTACTGAAAGGCAAAGGTAAAAATTTGTGGGGGAAAAATACAATCAAACCTCGGATTAATAACATGACTTGTACATTCATATTGTTGGGGAATACACTTATCGGTAGTCCTTTTTGGTTTTGGTTATACATTTACCAGACTATTACCATACCATCAAATGTCTGATTGATCCCAAATTGTCCCACTATTCATATGCCATGCATCAATATATTTTGGTCAAGGAACAGACAGTAGAGATTTAGGAGGAGAGGCTGGAGGTTAATTATATACCGGTAGAATATTTTTTTCTGAATAAGATAGTTTGCTTGTTTGTGTGATTAGCTCTACATGACATTGAAAAACATACATAAATGTAAAACACATCAACTTACAGGGGGCCGGCTTTATGTACTTTTATGTCCCCACCAATGTCAAAATCAAGCCATGCCCTTGATTTCCATGTTGTATGAAGAATGCAAAAAGAGGAGATGCTCTGGTAAATATACAGTGCCAGATCCATCTGGTCTGTTCGACGGCCCAAAGATTCAAAGTCAAATGTGATTGGAGGCTATGATGAATATTAATATGGAAGACATTGATGATATCGTCACAGTTTGTTTTTTGTTTCTTTAGGTCATCGTTACTCTTCAGCTAATTGACTCCCACATGATGAAACTACAGTGAAAACAACACTCATGAACCTGTAGTTGAAGTATAAAACATCACATAGACTCAATGGCCATATCATTAGGTACACCTTTCTTGTACCTGGTTGGACCCCTTTCCTTTGAAAACAGTCTTAATTCTTTGAAGCATATATTCAACAAAGTGCTGAAGACATTTATTAGAGATTTTGGTCCATTTTGACATGATACCATCACACAGATGTGTTTGTTGCACATCCTTGATTTGAATCTCCACACCTCAGACGTGCTCTTATAGACTGAGATCTGGTGATTATGGAGGCCACTGAAGCTCAATGAACACCCTGCTATGTTCAAGAAACCAGTTTAAGATGATTCAAGCTTTGTGACATGACACAATATCCTGCTGAAAGTAGCCATGAGAAGATGGTACACTGTGGCCATGAAGGGATGGACTTGGTCTGCAACAATATTCAGGTAGGCTGTGGTGTTTAAAAGACTATCAGGAGGTGGTGGCATATATTGCATCACTAATTAACGTTTGGCACAGACCTCATGTCCTCCATATCAGAAAAGGAACTATGCTGTTTCAAACAAGCATAAATTATTTCAACTGGACCAACCTCGTGTGAGTAGAAGACGTTTCGCCTCTCATCCAAGAAGCTTCTTCAGTTCTAAAGAGTCTGGTGGGGAGTACTAGATATTGTTCTAGTTTGACATGAATGGCTTCCTTTACCCCTCTCTCAAACCATCTGTCCTCTCTGGCTAGAATGCCACCTTGTGGTCATCAAAGGAGTGCCCCTCCTCCTGGAGGTGGAGGTGGACTGCTGAGTCCTGGCCTGTGGTTGTGGCCCTCCTGTGTTGCGACATGCGTTTATGTAATGGTTGCTTAGTCTCTCCAATGTACAGGTCAGAGCATTCCTCATTGCACTGCACTGCGTACACCACATTGCTTTGTTTCTCCCTTGGAATTTTGCAGTGGTGTAAAAAGTCCTTGAAACCCATACTTGAGTAAAAGTAAAGATATATTATATAAAATATACTCAAGTAAAAGTGAAAGTTACTCATTAAAAAATCACTTAAGTAAAAGTCTTAAAGTAGCTACTATCAAATGTACTTAAGTATTAAAAGTAAAAGTACAAACAAAGAGAACAGGTACAAATAGTTGCTGCTCTCCCAAGCTTTATTAAGTTTAACTCTTCCTCCCTCCCTCAGTTCCCTTCACCTCTTACTCCCTCTCTCCAATCCTCCCTTACGTAAAGTCCACAAACTTGAGGTTCATCTTTAGCAGAAGTTGATTTTCAAAATTGCTTGAGTTCAGTTGTGCTCTTCGCGGGCTGAATACAAGTCCTGCAATGCTAAACAGTCGTTCACAGGCTGCAGAGGTGTGTTCAGCTTCGCTCAAGAGCACAAACAGTCCGTACGATCCTCTTCAAAATAAAATGTGGAAATAAGTGTAATTTATATTCACATTTTATTATGTAATGATAATAATAATACAATTTAAATGTAATGGAGTAAAAGTATCATTTTTTAATTTTTAATGTAGTGAAGTAAAAGTGAAAGTTGCAAAAAACATATAAACTCAAGTAAAGTAAAGATACTCCCAAAACATACTTAAGTACTGTAACTAAGTACTATTACTTCGTTCCTTTACACCACTGGAATTTTGTCCTTGGGATGGACAAGTTTCTGCCTCAGAGTGTTGCTGGGCTTGAAGTGTACAGGGATCTTGTGGGTGTTAAAGATCCTCTTGAGTTTCTCTAAAACTCCTGCCACATAGGGTATGACAATATTGTTTCTCTTCCTGTGGACCTCATCATTCCTGTCCTCCCTGGGCTTTTTAGCTGTTTTGGTAAAAGCCCAGTTTGGATAGCCACAAGTTTGGAGAGCAGAATGAATATGTTTGTGTTCCCTTATTTTCCCCTCTGCTTCAGATGGGATATTTTGTGCTCTGTGCTTTAGAGTATGGATTACCCCCAGTATGTTTTCCAGTGGGTGGTGTGAATCAAACTGGAGGTACTGATCCGTGTGCGTGGGTTTTCTGTAGACCCCAACATTGAGTTCCCCATTAGTTTCAATGCGTGCCTCGCAAACTAGAAATGCCAGACAGTTGTCTTTGACATCCTCTCTTGTGAATTTGATGTTTTAATCCACTGACTTGAGGTGTTCTGTGAATGGTTCAACTTCACCCTTCCTGATGGCGACCCATGTGTCATCCACATATCTGATGAGAGGCGAAACGTCTTCTACTCACACAAGGTTGGTCCAGTTGACATAATTCATGCTTGTTTGAGATTTATCTTGACCTGGATGACTGAGAATATCCACAGTTGAACTATGCTGTTTTAAACTTTTGTGATGTTGACTTGCAATATTTAATTGGTAATTCAGCAATAATCAATCATACTTTTGACAGATTTATCTTGTGATGGGATGTTTTAGTTACATCTGTTTGGATAAAACTGACCATGATTTTGGATTGACTGCACATGACACCGTAAGCTGGTTCTTCCCCATATCCTATTGCATCTAAAGTAATTTAAGTAAGAAAAATACCCTAAAATTTTGTCACAAGAAGTATCTGACTTTCACAACAACAATCAAACTGTTACTCAGAGACCTACACTCAACGATTGGTTTGTTTTATGCTGTCTTTTAAATCTCCAAAGAAGCCTGTTTTCAGCTCAGAATCTGTCAAGCACATGAATGCATCATTACTCAACCCCCGCCTTCATTTGATCCCTCTTTTGTCTTTCTCTTTGGTTTCAGCCCTCATCTATTGTACCATGACAAGTAATTTGTCAAAACAACATTTTTATTGCCATTAATCCAGCACATTATTCTCCAATTATAACTTCTCCACTTGTGACATTTGCACAGCCAGTCGTCGCTCAGCTTCAAATGAGCTGTTAACAAATCACCAGGCTCATAAAGCTGCCTAACTGGGCCTGATGTGGCTGAGCTTGAGGTCTTTTATGGAGCTCAGTCGTAAAAATGGATGTATGTTTTTATGTCTCTGAGCCAAAGGCATCATATTTTCAGGCTGTACATCTGTCTGCACATACATCTGACCAGATTATATCTGTAGGCTGTCCTGAAAATGTTCAGTTGAAAGTGTAAGGATATGAAGGTCTTCCGAGCAGATTTGGGGATATATTCACGTTACTGATGTTCAGGTTAAAGATACAAAACCTGGCACTGGCTGTAGTCGCTCTGTTTGCAGTTCTGCTGCTAAAATTGCTCAGAAATTTCCAATGACAACTTAACTGCTGTGAGATCTTCCTCTTTTCTTTCTCCATGAAATCCATCAGTCCCTCCAGGATTTTGCAGGAATTATTTGTTATTTTTGCAGTAAAAACATGCCTGTTTGTAACACTAGAAAGATGTCCCGGGAGCTTAAAACCAGACTTGTTCAGTTTAAGATCTTGAACAGGGTGTATTGGACTCCGTCAAGACTTTATAGAGTGAAATTAGGACAAACCCTAGAGTGCTGGAGATGCAATAACGAACAAGGCACATTAATTCATATGTTATGGAGTTGTCCCAGGATACAGGACTTTTGGTCTGACATCCACAGAAATTTAGTACATATTATTAAGCACAACATTCCCTTTTGTCCAGGTTTGTTTATCCTTGGGGACCCGATGCCCCTTGGGGAACTTCCTCCCCCTGAGGCAGAGTAGGTACAAACAGCAATAATGTTAGGGCATAAGCTAATTGTGTTGGGATGGAAGGCTCCCTCTGCCCCATCGGTTAACCTCTGGCACAATCACTTAGGTAGACTAGCTGCTCTGGAGGGTTTATCATTTAGACTTATAAACAGAATAGAATTCTATAATCTGAAGTGGAAACAATATCTGTGCAGTATTAATGATGCAAAATGAGGTGTGGGAGATCGGTGAAGCCTTCGAAACTTTATCAGCAACAGATTTTTGGTAACCCCTCTCCCAAGGGCCTATATAGATAAGAAATCTGTTTACCTGTACAATGTCTTACTGGTGTGTCTACTGTTGCCAAGCTTTGATTTTAACCTTTGTTAAATAACTTATTGTTTTGTTCATTTTCCTTTTCGTTTATTTAAGTCTTATTTTTTACTTTTCCCTTTCTTTACTAGCTTTTGGTATATAATTTCTTTCTTTTATATGCTGTAAAAGTGCTAAATAATTGATAAAATATTTGTACTGGATGTAACAAAATGTCAATAAAATGTTCATCATAAAAAAAAACATGCCTGTTTTGGCAAGCCATTTAAAAAGTTGCAGCTAAAGTTGTGATATTTTGAGGCTTTATGTTATCAATGACATGCTCAGTTAAAAGTGATTGAAATGTTATTGCTTTATTCCAAAATGTGATTTATTTTTTCCAGGTATCTGTCATAAACGTTTTTCTGTTAAAGGTTAGGGTCCTTTCAGTGGTGGGAGAAGGACCTTAACAACATCATAAATATACTGTATATTTAAATATGTAAACACTCTATGGTTGGAGCCTGGGTTACCTCAGTCAGAGAGTTGTGCTATCATTGCACTTGCAGGATAATTAGCTTATTTTTGACAAGCAGCTGGACTCAGTTAGTACTGGAGATGGACAAAGGGTGCTTAATGTCTTACATATTTAAAACCAAAGGAACTCTGGTTCACTCTTTCAACAAGATTGCTTAATTTGGGGTTTTCTGAAAGCTTGGATTGGGCAGACTAGCACAGCAGTAAGAAAGCAAATGTTGTGTTTACTGAAAAAATCAATCAGAGCGCAGCAAACATTAGCAGTGCTGGTACTGCAGCCTCCCGTCTTCAGAGCAAGTTAACGTCTACATGTCTGTGTAGAAAATGTTTACACATCACTCCAGTTAATATGCAAATGCCATCTAACACAGGCTGAATGCAGCTATATCTTTATTTTATAAAAAAGAAATTATGACATTGAAGCCGGTTTGGTTTTTTTTTATAACTTACTGCAACAATGGAATGGATGGCTGCTTTTAGCTGTTATTTTGAGCTTTTGCTCCACTGAGTCGCAAAACAGGACGTTAGCCTAGAGTCTGTTATTGTTGCACATGTCTGGACAGAGAGGAGAGTGAGGATGACTGGCAGGGGTTTGGGAAAATTGCAGGAATTGGACAAAATTGTAAAGCTGCACTAAATTTGCATTAATTGCTGTAACAGTGAAATCATGGTTTCTGGATGGACTAAATTAATTATTTTGCTTAAAAACACATTTTCACCCATTAGAAGCACTTTTAACCTTACCACTAACTTCAATATTACAAAACTTTGCTTTTTTAAAGCTTTTGCATCAATGCATTTCCAACACTACCAGGTAAGTTATTGTCAAAAATGAAAAAACTTGCCCTATCCAGCACTTGAAAATTTCATTGAAAGATTCCAGGAGCTGCATCTGTGTTCAGATCAACAACAAAATCGTCTCAGTTTTCCTTTAGCTGTGACCCACATTTCCTGAAAATGTCATAAAAATCTGTCGAGAACAAACTGAGCCATAAATGACAATGTTGAAAACTGCCATATCTCAGAGTTGTACCAAATCCTTTAAAAGATTTCTGGATGTGCAGACGGATTTGTATCATCACCAAAATATAATTATTTATTTCTTGTGCTAAGACCAACATTCATGCCTAATTTCATAAAAATTGTTCAAAAACTTTTTGAATTACCCATTAACAAGCAAAGGAACTAACAAATGTGGCAGAAACATAAACTCTTCGTAAGTGGTAATAACTCATAGATATCTCTGACTTTGCACCCTCTGAATAATCCTTTATCTGTGAGCCAAACTTAATTTCTAATTCATCTTGTCTGACCCTATGAGGAGTGAATAGCAAAGAGATAGAAGTGCACACATTATGTTGTTTATCAATAACCCATAACCAAATGTGAGACCATATTTTACTGTGTATATGTCCAGGGGTGGACAGTAACAAAATAGGTTATCTAAAATACTGTACTTAATTTCATTTTTCTGAGTATCTGCACTTTACCCGAGTTTATTTTTATTAGAAACTTCTGACTTTTACTCCACTATATTTGAAAGACAACCTTTGTACTTTAACTTCACTACATTTCTATGAAGGGTTTCATCACTCATACTTTTAAGAATAGCTCTGAAGTCAACAGATCAGATTTCTTTTCTCTTCGATCTGCGTGTGATTTGTTCAAGTGGTGATGCCGTACCTGTATCTTGCACATGTGCAACTCAGATCAGGCAGGTAAATGTTAAGCTAGCACTGCTCAGATAATAGTTCGGATACACATAACTGTGTTGAATAAAACAAATTAAAACAGCAATGGTTGTCCTTCTGTTGATTTAGTCTTGTTTCGAAGGGTATTTCCTTTTCATATTTTCAAAGCTTTTTATTCTACAGGTTCTATAAGCGTTCAATGCACTCAGTAGGTGGTTTCAGTCATTATAGGTGCTAAAAAATTTGTTGTGACATCAATGCAAAAACGCATTGACATTAAAACGAAAATGTACTTTTAATACTTAAGTATCTTCAAAAGCAGGTACTCCAGCACTTAAGTAAAACTTTGAACAATTTTCACTTGTATTAGAGTAATAATTGACCAGATGTAACTATACTTTCACTCAAGTAATGGAGTTGAGTACTTCCTCCAGCACTGAATATTGTCAGTTTAGCCTGTACTGACAGTACACTGAAAAATAAATGTATTCTCCATACCAATGCTTCTTTCAGCTTTACTGGGCTTCCCTTTCATACATGCTTCAACACCATTACAAAAGTGTCCACCAACCACAGCACTGCACTTTCACCATTACTGGCCCTGGTGTACCTCACACATGGCAGGAAGTAGTTCAAGCTTTCTCACTGCTACCAGAGAGAAGTCGTTAAAGTTTGATTGCTTCGTCTCTGAAATACTTTTTTGTCTCTCTCTGCAGCTGTTTGAGTTGCTATGTAACTTTGATTCTTGCAGACAGGTTTGACATTGGTGAGCTCTGAGAGCTCAAGTTGAACTTTTTAAAAGCCTGCTTCCGACCCGAGGAACAGACGAGCCCTCGGGTCAAACACTCAGACACACATACAGACTCTAAGACATTCTTCTGTGGATTCAAACCAGCCAATCCAGAACAGAATGCAGAGTCGGCCTCAATTTCTGCCCCTTCTTTAGCTCGAGTTTTTCCCTTTTTTCCTATTGTATCTTATTCTAAACTCAAGGTGAGCTGGGTCCTCATACCCAAGGCTGATCAAAATGGCATGAGACCAGCTGTGGATATGAAATGCAGAGTGACTTTGGGTCTCCAGGTGGTTGATCTGCTCCATCTTAAGTCACTTTTTTAGCCTTTGTGTCAAAGGTTACCAAAGTACTGCACTATTTATCACTGACGGAAATACAGTTAAGGGCAGAGAAAAAATCCCAGACAGATGCTGTGGAATCAAGAACAGCCTGAGCTGTAACATCCACAGAAACAATCTCATTCTAAAATATAAAAGCTTGAAAATTTAGGAAATTCATGAAAAGTTTGTAGGAAATACCATCAAGTTTCTTCTCTGATCATTAGTGAGCCAAAGTGAACATTTCTGTTGTGCTTATTTCTTTGGATGTTTTGCATTTTTATGTATTGTAGTTTTTTTGTTTGTTGTGGCATGTGCCCCTCCCAGCATCATAAGAATCAAAGATAAGACTTCTTCGACGATCATCGATAGAGATAAAACTAAGATGTATACCCTGCAATGTCATTTAGCAAAGGAAAAAATATATATATATATATATATATATATATATATATATATATATATATATATATATATATATATATATATATATATATATATATATATATATATATATATATATATATCTGCCTTTATGTTATAAAGAGACCACATACTATTGAGTGTTTTGTGGGATATAAATCAGGGTTTTGGGAAGCAGACAGCTGTAGCTGCTTAAAGCAGATAATTACAAACACGCTTGATCAGCTGATTGAGGTTTACTGTTTTGTTCACTGGCAATGCTCAGTGAGTTTTAAGCCAAGAGAAACTGTAGCACACTAACAGGCTTTTTTGAGCTAAATCAAATCATATAATTCATGTGTAGTATCAGTGGACTCCAACATGTCTGCATGTGCCAATTTGTTTTGTTCAGGATGTAATAGGACAGCAGGCTTGCCTTCAGGACGACAATTTATGTGCTTGTTAGCTTTCAGATCCTGTTTTATTTAGAGGCACAAATCTGGCAGAAAGTGAGCCTGAGGGAGGAGGGGCACACGCCAAGAGAAGCTACTCCAGCGGAGCCCACTTGGTGAGACTTATACAACACATTAGGCAGAAAATACATGTGTAACATTTTCACATGTTCATTTATAACCTTTTTAATTAAAATAAATACATCCTAAAAAATACTTTTGTTGGTAAAATCTGGTTCTGCCAAATTTTGTTCAGATTACCCTATCAGGAAGATTTCGTTCTTTTTTTTGTCATATTAAAACATCATAAAAAGTAGAAATTGTTAAAGTTATTTTCTTTCATTAATCTTGCAAATATATGTTTTCATACTGACCCTTTTAGCAAGCATAGTGTAGTTGTGAGTTTGTGTGTGTGAGAGAGAAAAGCAAAAGGTGGGACTGAGTGCAAAAAAATAGTAAAATTGGTATGTTTTGTGCTGTGACCACTGGTTTAAAAACAGTGCTCACCATTCAATGAATGACACTAATCTGTTATCTAGGCCTGCTCAGTTGGCTCCAGACAGCATTATCTCTAAAAGTAAATAAACCACAGTTTAGATCTGAACGAATTCTGAACCACTGGACAAACATTTTTTGTATGTCTGTGCTGTTTACAAATTATATAAGTAGCAATGGTTAAAGAAGTGTTTATAAAAATGTGTTACCACTTTATGTAAACAGATGAGAAATCTGTTTATACAGACTGGAAACTCAACCAAGTGGTTTGTGTTGTGGCCAAGACCACACTATCCAAGACCAAGACTTGCCCAAGACAAAAATGCACCGAGACCGAGACAAGACCAAGACTTTTGGGAGTCTAGACAGAGTCGAGACCAAGACCGAGACAAGCCCAAGACCAAGGCCATCCAAATCAATTTAAAAAAACATGACAAGGCTGAACAGCTAAAGGGGGTGTCCCTCGGTCTCAACAATGGGAACGTTGCAGTCATCACAGTGGAAATAACTCATGAATTGAAGCTTTTTGTAGTTTAACGAAGTGTTCCTCCTTATTCACATTCGATGAAGTCGAAAAACAGCAGATCAGTGCTGGTCTTGATTGGTCTTGACGGAAAATCCTGAGTCCGGTCAGTCTGAGACTGAGACAAGGCCAAGTAAAAATGCTCTCGAGTTCAAGACAATGCCAAGACTTTCAAATTGTGGTCTCGAGGGGGGGGGGGGGGGGGGGGGTACTCTGTTTTGGTGATTTGGCTCGAGCCACAGTATTTACCTGCTGAAATTCAGAGCCAAGGCTGTGTATTGAAACCAGACTTTATTTTCAACATGTTGTCAGTGGTGACATCTTGGGGATGGAGAGGAGAAATACAGTGACTTTGACAAATAGTGCATTAGATTCGAAGATTAGAAGATCGCTGACTACACCTTTAATTATTTTTTGTATGGTTGCAAAAAATAAGTGAACTGCATGATTACAATGTCAGTCAAAAAGCAACTTCGAGAAGTAGGACTGCCTTTCACGAGCAAACCATTCTTCACCATCAAAAGAATGCAACTAAATTATTTTATTAAACTTGTGAATTCAATTTTGGGGAATCTTCTTGGGAAACTGCCATAGCTCCTGGGCTCGACGAACCCCTTTAAGGCCCTAGGTATTAATGTACAGATGGAGATAGAGACAGCAAGAGCAAAAAGGGGAAGGATTAGGTTTGAATTTATAGATTTCCCAGAAGAGGTGTGGTCCAGCTCCTGAAACTTTTCTATACAGAATCACTTCAAGAAGAAAAAAAGAATATGGGATGAGAAAAGAGTCTTTTTCTTCAGGTAGGAGGCTCAGTCTTAAGTCCCTGATCCCTTCTATGACCATGTCCTTTGGGATATCGTTATGATATCGTTATCAGAAGTTGATGTTCAGGAGGGGATAAGAGCAGGGATGGTTAGTGAAAGTTGCAGGAGAGTTGTGGTGACTGGACAAAATGGATGTGCAAAAATTGCGAGTATTGACTGAAGATGCATTGATTTTACTTCAGGTACTAAAACACTTTTTGATCGAAATATTTCTTTCTTCCTTTTTCGCTAACTCATCTGGTTTGATTTCATTTTACAAGTAATGCATGAGGAGTATGACTGATGTGACACCGAGCTGATTTATTGTATCTGTTTATGAGGAGGATTAAGACCCTCTAAAACTTCACCTCTTTGTCTTTCATTAGGTTGGCAGGAAGTCTCTGTAGCATGGCAGCATTTTTAATATTTTGGCAGCGGTGAATGGCCTTCCAAAACCCTCTCCATTGACAAACCTCCAACATCAGTCAGACTTTGCGTCATGCTCATTACAGTCCACCGGTAGCCTTGTCTGCTTTGTGAGGAAACAGTTAAATCAATATCTGATCTGTTGATGTAGTTTGTTTTCATATGGCACCTTGACTGAACCCTGTGGCACCTTAAATGTTTATGTGCGTTTAATTTGTGGAGTCTCAAAGAGATCCAGCAGGCTCTGATATAAGTGGCGGCTGCAGTAATTGCTTCAAGTGTTTTGTCCCCCTGCAGTTTAAATGAAAGGTGTGTTTCACTTTATCAGCAAATAGAAAATATTGCCTGAGAGAGGGCAGACAGGTGTGTTTGGACTGCAAAACAGAGCTCAGGAAAGAGCTCATGTTTGTGGACGATAAATAAACAGATAGGAGGTCTTTGATTAAAATAAAACGAGCTTACCTTTGTGAGGCCTTTGTGCCTTATATTATATTCAGGAGGTTAACAAAGAATGAGGAGAGACTGAAGACGCAAAATGAGAAGCTAGTGTTGCACCATAAATGTCATAAATTTATGATGTGTCGTTTTGTTTGGTGCCAAGAAAGAAACATGGTTCACATCATTTGGAAGTTTTATGATTGCTACCCTCCCATTTTTGCAAATAAAGCTTTGCACAGACATTTTAAGGAAACATGTACAAGCATGCTCTAAGTTCCTCATACGTCTGCTCTGGAGGAATTTAAAGCAGTCTGCAACATCCAGTGTTTAAAAATGAGTTTGATGTGGAGGTGCAACAAATTGTGCAGTTCCTCAACTGTCCACAGGAGTTAACTTTGGCATGTCATAGTTTTGGAGGGTGCCTGGCTTTAAAAACTGCTTTTGTATACTGTATTAAGGATCAATGTATTTCCAGAAGTTAGGGTATGATTCTGTCACTTACATCAATATTATATTAATGCTAATTAGGAAATAGACACAATCCTAATACCTGGTAAAAAGCTTGTTTAAAGTAAGAACACTGACAGTAGCAGATTACTTATATACTTATTAAACACACATGAAGCCACACTTTTGTTACACATACAGAATGTGCCTTGGCATTGTCTTGCTGAAATAAGCAGGGACTTCCCTGAAAGAGACGTCTCTTGGATGGCAGCATAAGTTGCTCTAAAACCTGCATGTACCTTTCAGCATTAATAGTGCCTTCACAGATGTGCAAGCTACCCATGCCATGGGCACTAACACACACTTTAAAGATGTATGTGATGAACTTGAGCTCGACCTTTGCTCCGATAACAGTCTGGGTCCTTTTCTTCTTAAGAGGACACAACGTCAGTGATTTCTAAACACTCTGAAATGTGGACTCAGACCACAGCAGACTTTCCAACTTTGCCTCAGGTCATCTCAGATGAGCTCAGGCCCAGAGAAGCTGGCAGAGTTTCTGGGTGTTGTTGATATTTGCCTTGTCCTTGCATGGTAGAGTTTGACCTTGACCCTGTAGATGCAGAGATGAACTGTGTTGACTGACAATGACTTTCTGAAGTGTTCCTGAGCCCACGTGGTGAAACCTTTAAAAAAAAAAATTAGACTGTTTTTTAATATAGTGCTACCTGAGGGATCGAAGGTCTGTGGCATTCAATGGTAGTTTTAAGACCTGCTGCTTGCATGATTTCTCAGGATTCTTTGAATCTTTAGATATTGTGGACTGTAGATGATTAAATCTCTTGATTCCTTGCAGCTGTGCATTGAGAAATGTTGTTCTTAAACTGTTGGACTATTTGCTTACGCAGTTGTTCACAAAGTCGTGAACCTCAACGTCCGCATCCGTTCATGAATGACTGACCCTTTCAGGGATGTTCCTTTTAAACCCAATCACTACAGTTCTACAGTTATTCACCTCTAGAATGTTACAAACAGGTATTTTTTAGCATTCCAAGTCTTTTCCTGCTGCTGTTCCAGCTTATTTGGAATGTGTTACAGGCTTCAGATTAAAAATGAGTAATTACTTCAAACAATAAAGTTTATCAGTTTGATTGTTTAATATATTGTATATTTATTCAGTATTTCCCTAAATTTTATACAATTTCCCAACTTAACTGGAATTAAAGTTTGTAGATTGCTCAAAATATATTGGCAACATCCGTGGAAAAAGAATTATAGTTGCCCTCTTTACCAAATTTTGCCAACAACATCCCAAAATTGAAGCTGCTGGGTTCTGGTCCATGCTGCTCAGCCCTGGTTTTGTCCACTATCATCGACATTCTCCTTCAGATCATACAGTCTTACTAAGCCAGCTCACTGTTTAAGGCTGTGCAGACGCCCTCTAGCTGCTGACTCCGGACATGCACCCTCTCCGGCTCTCCCTCTCCTCTCATGTCACTGGTGCTGCTTGTATGTGCAGACGCAGCCAATCTCTTCCTCATGACGCCACCGAGGCTGGGCTCAGCGGGCTGCCATTATAATATTTAACACACACCCACCCTGCATGAACACTTGGACTGAAGACAAGGCAGCGTGAGAAGGGGGGGAACAAATGACAAACAGGATCCCTGCACCTGCCCGGCCAGTCTCTTCTTTGACTCCAACCAGGCTGCTGGAAGCGGGACACAGCATCCGAGCATCTCTGCGGATCACCTGCTCTTTCACGGAATTTCTTCTCTGTTTTAACAGGAAGAGGGCTTTTTGAGGACAGACATCCCTCCTTTACTTTCTCCACAGAGGGTGGCACATGTGAAGTCTCGCTCCGTGCGCTTTTTAGCAAATTTGAGGGAGAATATGTGCGCTTTTTAACAGGATTCCCCCTCCCTCCTTCCTCTGGTTAACGATTCCTTCAGTGCTCCATCCTCCTGACACTGTATCTTACTCAACAAGGCGATGAATGAATGAAGAGCAGTGCTTGATCCTCTGCCAGTGAACTATCAGCGATGTGTAGGCTCATTCACCTGCCCGGGATTGAAGAATTTGGACTATTTTAGCGCACGAATACCAGAGAGCATGATGGAGTTTTTAACATAAGCTGACACACGTTTTGTGCGCAATGATCAGAGTAAATCTCCAAACTAACATCGCTGCTTTGTCATCGCGTAACACAGCTGGACGTCCATGTCGGTGGCGTAAGGTGCGCTGCGCTTAAAGCTTTCAGAGAGAGGAGCCAAACAGACATGATCAAGATGATTTTGTTCCGTAGATTCAGAGTTTTGATACTCATGGTGTTTCTCGTGGCGTGTACCATGCACATCATGATCGACTTGCTACCGAAGCTGGAGAAGCGCGCAGCGGGAGCGGAGAGCGAGGACGGCGGCTGTCAGTGCGCACACCACCCGGGCGGGGAGGCGCAGGGCTGGGGGAAGCAGCAGCGCGCCAGGTCGCCGGCTGAAGCGGGCTGGCCTAACAAGCACACGCTGAGGATCCTGCAGGATTTCAGCAACGAGCCCAGCTCCAACCTCACGTCGCACTCGCTGGAGAAGAACACGGCGGCGGCCGGGGACAGAGGGGAGGCTCATCCCCGGCGGGCGGGAGCTGCAGCGGGGAGGGCGGGGGAGCACAAGCCGCTGATCGGAGACGCGAGCGGGGGTCGGACCGTCCCGGCTCACGGCGCCTCCAGACTCGCAGCTCTGTATGAGCATCCTTTGTACAGGGTTGACCTTCCGCCTCTCACAGACGATGACACTTTGTTCAACGTCAACACAGACATCCGGTTTTATCCCAGAGCGGCGGGGAACCAGGGATGGTAAGATGATGGAGACATAGACAACTTTAAGAGAGACTATTTTGAGCATATCTGAGTGTTGACAGGATGTTTTCAAGGGGTCAAATAGAGTTGTTTGCTCCATTAGACTTTAGTGACCATAATATAGGGGAGGCCAGGGCTGGTTGTCACCCATTACCTCCTTTTTGTAGCTATTAACAATACACATGCATGACTTTCACTCTTTAAAACTGTCAGGGAGTTATTATGCAAGACACTTTGACAAGTTTTGTCACTACCTTGTGGTTGGTTGTCATCATAGTTGTCAATAGGTTTGAACAATTAAACAAATACAGGAATCAAAAAGAAAACACAAATGCTTCATTTCATGCTAAATACACAAAATAAGTTGTAAAAAAAAAACTGTCTCACTGCACTTTATATTTGTCTGTTTTTCAGAATAGTCCTGTTTAACCAAGCAAAAAGAAATTTAGGACATTTATTTTTATTCTGTGTTGACTGAGCGAGTTTAAGGGATAAAGCAATGTGTGTCAAACTGTTTTGTCAAGGATATTTTAATCTCTGGTTCAATAAAGTTTAAATAAACAAATCCATGTCAAAGAAAGACAGATTTAACTAAAGCATATAAAAACAAACTTTGTGGCAGTAAGTAGCTCCCGTTCGATCCTTTTGGAAGTATCTGCAACTAAATCAATGTTTAAAAAGTACATTTAGTGGAATATATATGTAGAAATAACTCAAAGTATGTTTTATAATTACACCTATGAAAATGTGTTTCTAACAGTAACAGTGAAATCAACCTTTATCTGCCCTTTTAAAAGTCAAAAACGTGACTAACCTGCTGACAGGAAACCTGCATTACTTTGGGATCTTATGCACTAAATTTAAGATCAATATGCAAGAAGCAATCGTGATGCAAATACATAAGGCCAAAATATCAGCAGAAATCTTCAATATTTGGCTCTCAAAGCAAAAATCTGTCAATGCCGATTTCATAGCAGTAATATTGTACATTTGAATTATTTTTCTTATGTCAGACACAAACCTCCAATCTTCACTTTATGATTTTCATTTTTGTAATAAAATTCTGCTACAGGTCACCCATCCAAATGTACTTAATCAGGACAATATAATGTTCACTCATTAAATAGTAGAGTTATTTCATTTCCTGAAAAGCAGCTATTTTGAAGATAGGAGCTTGTTTTTATTTTCAGATTTCTCAAAGCCCCAACACTCCTCCAAAGTTTGTCAACTATGTGCAGTTCTTCTTTTTTATCTGAATGTGGAGATGAGCTGTCGGCTGTCTCAACTGTATTATTTTTACCCTAACAGGGGCAAATCACGTGGTAGCAAGGGTTAATCAGGGCCAGTCAAACTCTATTGGCCATCTCAAACCCTAAATTGTATACACTGAAGGGCAGGTATAATTACTTTCCCTTTCTAAAAGGGTTTGGCCACCTGTGATCTAGAGCCTGTATCACCCACATTAGGCTGTTCAAACATAAGGCAACAGGGCCTGGTGCTCTAAGGGGCCTCGAGCTGTGGCCACTGTGGAGCATCAAATAAAATACATCAGTGAATGACTATTACTGATCAAGGAGTGTATTTGAAATGAGCTGAACTGTGTTTAATGCACATATGGTTTGGTCATGCTTGGAGAGGAATTCAAACATTGCTAACCCTTAAGTGCGATAAAGACCGTGTCCAAATGTGCCAAAATTTTTCATAAACTCTATATAGTCATAAACATGAGAAAATCAAATAATCCGTCAATCTAGATAATCAGGTTTGTGAACCTCAAAAAGCTTTTCTTACAAATGTCATCCCCGTGATAGTCATAAATCTGCATCTTCTTGTTAGTTTTAATCATTCTTTTGGTAGTCATAACCTTCTTCATAATCATCAGTTTCAAAGACTCAGAAGAAGCTGAGCCAGAATCTGGCAGCATCATGACTTTTTACCAAACCTCCTCTATTCTTCTCGTTCTCGTTTTCAGGCACAATGAGGAAGGGAATGAGGAGGAGGAGGAGTTTTCTCCCACTGGAGAGGCGACAGCTGAGTCTTACCCCAACTGGTTACGCTTCCACATCGGCATCAACCGCTACGAGCTGTACGCAAGACACAGTCCTGTGCTGGAGGCCCTGCTGAAGGACCTGGTCACCCAGAGGATCACCAGTGTGGGTGAGTCAGACAGGGAGCTGTGTTATCAGAATGTGGATGTTATGTGGAGGCTTTTCTGGCCAATATTGACCACAAAGTATCACTGACTAACAGGTGCCATAGGGTGAAGGATAAATGGGTTTATTTCATTTTTGTGATATAAAACGACACTGGGCTGCCACCAGTCTGCACCTTTTACAACTAATTTGCAGAGAAACTTTCAACAGTCTGTCCATTATCCACACAAAAGGCTTTGTTAGGTAAATGCTCTAAACTTATCATTAATGCAAATAACTAATACGCCAATCACGTTGCAGCAAACCAATGCATTCAGGCATATGGAAATGGCTTATGTGACCCTCTGAAGTCAAAAGCAAGCATCAGGACAGGGAAGAAAAGTGACTTAGAGGCTTTGAACGTGGCATGGTTGTTGCTAAAGCTGCTGATCTATTGGGTTTTCAAGCACAACCGTCCATACGATTTATAATGAATGGTTTGAAAAGAGAAATGGTCCAGTGAGGTCAAGGTGTCTTTTTACCTTCTTAGTGCCAGAGGTCAGAGTGATTTCAGATGATAAAACAGGAACTCAAAGAACCATTGTTACAGCCCGGCCATGCAGAACACCATTTCTAGCCACACAGTGCTTTAAATCTTTAAGCAGATGGGCTACAGCAGCAGAAGAAGACAACACCAAGTGCCACTCCTGTCGGCTAAGAACAGGAATCAGAGGCAACAACATTAACTCAATATAGTCCATTTGGGCACATAGAAGTATTTGGGTAGGGCAGAACCTATTGAAAACATATCTGGAAGGTAACTGAATGATCGTTCTGTCAATCATTTTCAATACGGACCGATCAAATGTTGTAATGGAGGGCCGCCACAGCTGTGGAAATACATGAGCCACTATGTAGAGCAAACTGTAGGACGCAAAATTATACATATAGAGTATATATAGAAAAGCTTTTAGTTGAGTTTAATTTTTTTGTTTGATTAAAGGGACTATGAGGAGTTTCGAAGTAATTACAAAAAAGTCTCACTTTTAGATATATGCCTGATCGAAATACACACTTTAAGATGAGTTTTATAGCATCAAAATAGGTTATCTATAAATGCTATTCTTTAGCTAAATGGTCGGGTCGGACAGGTCTGGACTGGCCTTGATACTCAACTTCGGGAACAAGACAATTAAAACTAGAGCAAATTTATATTATTCAGACACGTCTTAGAGCACCGGACTGTAAGTAGTGATATATAGCCGGCTACAGAACTATGGTACTAAGTTTTCCAAAAATTGCTTTTTGTTACATATCAAAAACTACTGCTACGTAACTAGAAAGAGATACATTACCTCGTCGCTTTGCATTCTGCAAGTTGTTGAAAAAAGAAGTTGTACAGGAATGCAGAGTTCTGAGGAAGGTCTGAGCTGCATTTTTATTAGCATCACAACAAACAAACGCTTTGGTTTGGGTCACGTCTTTTGGTGCGTTCCAGTTGTAGTCAGAAGTAGGAATTTCCAAGTTCTGAGTAGGAAACTGCAACTGGACCGTTCCCCTAAAGTCGGAATTTCCTACTGAGAAGGCGGTGAAACCTCGCCACCCCCGAGTTGACAATCAAAGATGGATGCCCCCAGTGTGAACAGTTATTTAGCTCCTGTAATAATTTATTTATTTGCACTTCTGACTGGGGTGTGTCGCTCTAGATCAGCTGTATACATAGTATTGTTAGACTTATTTTTACAAAAATGCTGCCATAGTGATAATCACATTCTTCATGCGATATTTGTGAACAACAACACAGGGCGTGCTAACAACAGCTAACAATAGCCTGGTAGATCGGCATGTTTTTTTCAGACTTTAACTGGAACGCCGATAAGTCGGAGATGATGTCACTCCCAGTTCCGAGGTTACTGGAACGCAGCATTAAGACAGTCGCCACGCGTGCTCATGGGAAGCAGAGTCTTAATGTCGCCGGTACTAGATTCTCCTCATAGCACCTTTAAGAAATGCAGACCAGATTAAAAAATGCAACTGAAGCTGTAGAGGTGTTACTTCTACTTCCTCCTGCATTAAAGGAAGCTGATTTGGCCATGTCTCTGCAGCCTGAGCCAAATCATTTTGGTACAGAGCTTGGTCAACTGGATCTAGTTGAGTACATATTTTGTATGAGGTGGATCCAGCTGCACTGCAGGGTTCACATATTATAGCTTTTAAAGATTTTTGCAAAGGAAACTACAAGAGAAGATGTAATCACAGAAGCATACACTACAAATAAAGACTCAAATGGAAACTGCACTGCTCAGTAATTTGCCTTAATGTGAGCAAACATTTGCATAAGACAACAAGAAATGGAAATGTTCTGCCTTTGGCACACAAGCAATGTAGAGAGGAGGACTGAACCATGTAATGTCACAAGAGCCAAAAAACATCAAATCTATTCCTGGAGTCAGCCTGAGAAAGTTTTGAACCACAGAGTGAGATGTTGGGGTGCACAGTGAATCATAGTGAGTGGGTTCCTGTGTGACTTTTTTCAAGAAGAAGGAGGTCACAGTCGAACACATCTGCTGTTCCTACATCTGATTTCTGCTCTTTTGTGCGGGTTTTTAAATCCATGTTCAGATAACATGTCTCTCCGGAGCTTCATATGGATTTAAACAATCTCTGTTTATCAAATGACCTGACTGTTTGAGCATGTGAGAGATCTCTGAGGAGACATTTGTCATGTAATGTTAGCTCTCCTTAATGACTTTGATTTGATTAACAAATCCTCTTAAGATTCCAGTGCACGATATGAAGCACTTAAACCAGGTTTGACCTTTGGCAGGAGCATATGTAAATGTGTAAAGGGAGGATGAGAGGTAGATGAAAGAGCTCAAACATTTGGCAAAGAAAATGCAAAAACATGACAGTTGTTGTGATGGTGCCGTAACACCAGATGATGTCTGAATTTGCATACTGAATATGAAGTTCTTCAAATTTAATGCAAATAAAAGTGAACTAGAGCTTCAGCTTGATACTCTGTAGCTCCTGGTTTTACATGTGTTGTTATTAACAATAGCGGATATTGATACCTACTTCTATAAGCACCTTATTTTTCATTTTGAAAACCCAGAACTCAATAATATAGAGCTCATCAATTCTCCTGATGTGTCCAGTGAATCATGTGACGTGACACATCCAGGATGACTCATATGCAGGGGTGCATTTACTTATTCGAAAGCCTCTGGTACAGCAAATGTGATTGTATGGACATGATTAACGTAGGCTTTTGTGATGTGAGAAGTTTGGACAGATTTAACCAAAATAAATAAATAAAATTGCACTCATAAGTCAGGAATACTTGGTAAAGTGAGTGAAAGTGGCAGAAAAAGGGCATCAGCTATTAGGTATATCTTTGCCAACTGATTTGTTGAATTCAGGCAGAGTCTGATTATTATTATCGGGTAGTATTGGAGTATTATTGTATTTTCCTCTGATGCGGATCATTCCTAACATCCCCAGAACAAAAGCTTCATGTGAATTGAGGCACTCTTGCAGGTTGTTTTGCCTTGTTCTGTGACTGCAGAGCGACTGCTTTTTATTTTATCCAGTTATCCTTCAGAATAATAGGCCTCAAAAGTACCTTATTGTCTTTATTGAAATGCCATTGTGTTCAGATCTGCTTTGTAAAGATGTTTACTCTCTATAAAGCTCTTCCATTAGAAGATCATATTTGCTTCAGTGGTTTGGTACAAACTGCATTAGAAAAGCAAAGTCTCTCCCACTGATGCACAATATCTCTGCCTTTGTGCGTCTGAAAAAGACTCATTGTGTTTCTTATTGATGCTGCCTCTACGCTTTCATTGTTATTAGGCCCTCCATCTCTCACAGGCAGCTCCCCATCATTCACTGGGCCTACACAGTCGTAGTTTCTGTGTGTTTTTGTCCCCTGTGTTTATAAGATATAAAGCATCAATCTGTACCCAGACACACCTATAAAAACAAGCAAATGCTGAAAAGAAGCCCCTCTGCAGTGTGTGTTTGTGGTCCCAGAAGCATGCATTAAAGCTTTTGTGGCCCGTAATTGTTGCACACACTTACCACTTATCTGTCTGACTGTAATAAAAAAACAGACGGCATTAGAAAGTTCACCTGCTCAGCGTTTTTTACTCCTCCCTGGTCTCTGTTTGTCTGTCTCTGTCGGTGCATGTGGCCTTTTGTTCGGTCTTCAGCTGCACTCATAAATCACACACACAGCCCGCTGCGGTGGCACAGGTGAGAGCGGCGTGGATTTATCATCCCAGCAGGAGAGGAGAGGGGGATCTGCTGGTGCTGGGTGCAGTCTAGGGATGGGCAATGTGGACTAAAAATCATGTCAGATTAGATGTTAGCTTGGTGGCAATGCACACCATAAATACATGTAAGTGTCGGTGTAAGCTTGTCACGCTGCCCAAGGAAACTTTTTTAATACCACAGCAGCAAACTAGAACTTATGTTTGTTTCCTGCAAGTAGTGTGGTTTGTTTTAGTACAAGATGGTTGGCTTTGGTTTATGGATTCTATTTAGGGTCTGTTGGGTGGTACAGTGAAAGGTCACAGGTTCAATCCCCGGGCATGTGTTGTGTTAGTTTTATGAGTGTGATGTGCTCTAATAATCTCAACACAGCACACCACACAGAACCATTCAGTTCAACCACTGATCTAGAATCTTGTGCTCCAAGACAGAAATCTTGTATGATCAAATGTGATCTTAAAAATAAAGAAGAAGCATAGCAATAACCGTAAACGTATATGTCTATGGCAGCAACCAGAAAACAGCACAGCAAACATGGGATAGGACATACAAGAAGAGGGAATGATGGCAGTCTTTGGAAAAAACGAAACTAAATAAAAGAAAAGACTGTGGAAAAATCCTGGAGACTACATGAACACATGAGCTGGTCCTCAGTTTCTTATGCCCAAGTCACACAATCCCTGTACATGATTGACAAGGCTGGTGTGATCTCTATGACACGGGATAAAATGACTGTCTCACCCCTGGACTAGCCCCATAAATACACCGTCAGTAGTGCTTCTACAGCGCTTCGGGGGCGTTCGTCCCACTCGAGTTAGGCTAATACAGCGATATGACGAGGATTCCATGAATTTCCATCCTGCTGACACGACGTCAGCCCTCGCCCGAGCCTAGTTCGCGTCACGTAAGCCCCAACTGAGCCCCGTCGCTTGCGCTGTCTTGAATGGGACACAGTCGGGGCACAAACAGATACATTCCTGTCACTCGTCCTCATAGAGCTTTCAGGATTGAGCCACGATCGGCCCGACTGAGCTCTGTACATGCCACGCTAATACCGTTCACCTTAGGACTGCATCAGGCTTCTATCCTGCTATACTGAGAGCAGCGATTCTCCACAGCAGTATTGAACAGTTCAAAACTGTCGGGACCCTTCCACGTTGCCGTTCATTAATGACTATACAACACTGATCCAGACCAAGTAGCGCATGCACCACGACCAAAGCGCGTTTCATCAGGATTATGACAATCGTGCACAATCGCCATGAGAAACAGGAATGTGCGACTGGGGCTTTAGATCCACCACAGTTTATGTCTATGTTCAGATCGGCCATGCTTCTTTATATTTACACCTGCTTCCTTGTTCTTCAGTCAGCTCACTTCATGATTGGCTACATTCAGTTAAACGTCACAATTCACAGAGTCATGACTCAGGAGTCGTGGGCTTTCCCCACACACGAAGATTTTTGGTTGTAAATATTGAACAAAATTAATATTTATGATTGTTGGACCTGACCCGTTTTGGCACCAATTATCAGGACTAGTCACCTTTAACACACCACAGGATTATTTTATAGGATAATCTTATAGGACATAAGATAATCGGGCATTTGCCGTCCATTGTTGGGAAGGGGGAAAGTCAGGACAAAAACAGCCTGATAATCTTTATGTGTGTGTACCCCGCTTTTCGGTATGAGTATGAGTGTGAATGGTTGTCTGTCTCTCCATGTGGCCTTGTGATTGGCTGGTGACTGGTTCAGAGTGTACCTAACTCTCACCCTATGTCAGCTGGGATAGCCTCCAGCCCCCTGTCACCCTGGTAGGGAAGCTGTATAAGTAACGGATGGATGGATATGGAGTCTGCTGATATAACAAATATTAATGACTGATATGTACTGATGATTTATTCTTATATCTGCCATTACTAAACATTTACTTTTTAAGCTCTTTCCTGCTGGTACCAACACAGTACTGACAATATTGTAATATTGTGCATCCCCATTTAAAACCTCCCTCCTCTATTATGTTACACTAAACTTAAGTATTGATGTAAAAATATTGCCTTGCCCTATATCTCATTTTAATATCTGATAGTCATGTCTGAAATCTTAAAAACTAATTTTTCTGTCCAGCCCTAGAGCAGCCAAGAGTTTGAAAAAGCTGACGCAGGAATCACTTCATGGTGCACGCTCCGAGCAACAGCGGAGATAAATTGCCTGATCAGCGGAGGAACAAACATTTGTATGAATGCACAGAGACAGATGGCCTTCAGGAAAACAAAAGTCAAATCTTGTTGAAGTCTCTGTGGTTTGAGTTGTGATTGCATGAAACAATCAGCTGAGCTCCTCTGTTTTTCTTTTCAAGGGATTACCTTTAACCTTTTTTTTTCAATTAGAAACTAAATTTTATAAAGGCCCAGCGGAGAATTGAGGTCAGTTCCTCCAGGATTGCAGCTTATAGGTTCAAGTGCACGGCATTAAAACATAGTTCAGTCAGCAGCAATCTCTGCAAGGTTTTAGGCTTGTACCAAGTTTAAAGATTACACCCAGGGGGGCACCGTCAACTTGACCCGGCTGCAGCAAATCTGCTTCATGTGTAGGCCTAATGCTCTCGCTGTAATATCCTACTCAGTATCCATCTTCTGTGGTGTAGAATAAGCCCTGAGCTGTGGCTATGGGGTTATATTTTAGGGCATCAGTGTAACAAAAATACTAAAACATGAGTCACTGTAAATGTGGAGGCCTGCCAGCAGGGAGTGAGACAAAATGAGACTGACGCAGCGAAGCAGAGACAGATATGAGTAACAGGGTGACACATACAAACAAGGCAGAAGAGAGAAACATGGCAGCTGATTAATACAAAAGACAGATCTGTGCAGGGGGTACAGTAAAGACTGAAAAACATGGACCAAAATCATATCATAATATTTGTCAGCCTAATCGTGACTATATATATTATGCAAAAAAAAAACAGCAGATGGATATTATGATGCCAAAAGTTTAATCTTGGATATGATTCTAGTAAAAATGAAACATTACTGATATCTGTTTGAGTCCACTGCAACAAAAACAAAGTCTCTAGATGCCCAATATGTTGTATCTAGTATATTCTCACTTGCAGACAAACCCCTACACACTCTCTAAATTGTACAGAAATGTTTGCAACATTTCTGTTTGTTAAGGCTGTCAAAGGTTTCCATTCTTTCATTACTATGTGAGGATGGCTGTTCATCATGAGACATTCACATTCAAGATTCCTGACTGCTAAACAGTTTTTTTTCTCGCTGCCATGATTCATGATTGGCTATTTGGATTCATGTTGGGAATTGGATATTTGTATTTATATATATATACATTAGGGGTGCAACGATACACACAATTTTCACGGTTCGGTTTGATATTTTTTTGATACAAAATATGAGAAATTTTTAGTTGTGGTTCATTAAAATAACCAACATTTGTTTCAACTCAGACTACACTTTCATTAAATTGAATTAAATGTAACTCTTGCAACTAAACCAGGCACATTCTTCAGTGCATACTTAGAATAATAAAAGTAAAAACAGCACCATGTAAAAATAAGAACAAGTAAAAAAATAAATGTATCTAATGGAGAACTCACCCATCTTATGTGGTGCATTCTTAGCAGCAGAGTAATATTACAAAGAACTAGCTATTAGTGTATCAAGTGTCCATACCATGTCCTGAAACCCGGCGTTATCCACAACAGAAAAGGGTCTCATGTCGACAGCAATAAAAGTAGCTATCGCCCGGTCGATTTCCTTTGCCCTCTTTGAATCATGTGCTAATGACTGTCTAAATGACCCATTTAAAGTCTATAGCATGTGTGATGCTTGTTGTTTCTGTCTGGTTCCACTTGTTTTAACACTGGGATGATGTCAGCGTTTGTTGTATTTCCCGCGACGTAGTTTAGCATCGTGTTGCACTTCCCACATACTGTTGTGTTTTTGTCAACAACACGCTTACCATCAGGGTCATACTTAACACGGAGGCTAGAGTAGTCCCAAACGCCAGATCTGAATGATAGTGGAGGGTCTTCTATAAATAGAACAAAAATAATTAAAAACGATTTTTTAAAAATGTGCCGGGGCAAATGTGCAGTTTCTCACGTTTTTTTTAGCAATAACTCTTTTTTTTTTTCATGGAATGAAAAGGTGGATTTTTTGATGATAATGTCTCTGTTTCTTAAGATCTTAACCAAGAAAACATGAATGCACAATGTTGTCAAGAAAAATTGAGTAAAATATACCACGAACATGCTTCTTCAGGGCTATTGCAGTGATGTGTGCCTAGCTCTGTCTTGTTCCATCTCCAATTTTATGTCCAAATCTGACCATATTTTATTGGATACATTCCGTAAAATAAACATTTTTTAATTTTTCTTCCAATTTGTAATTAAAGGAGACATATCATGCTTGTTTCTCCTTTTCACTATGCCAGACTAGGATGCCTGTAAAGCATTTCTGCCCTCAGTACAAGTCATTTAGTTCCTTCATTGCCCCACAATAGCGTTTTCAAAATCCTCATTTTAGGCCATTATCAAGCTCTCGTTGATACACTCGGTTTCCAGGCTGACCAAGTTACCTCGCAACGTCACAGCCCTTTGTGCTCTGATTGGTCAGTTCTATCGGGGGTAGAGTCAGCCTGTCCTTCTTCTTCTACTGTATTTTCAGGCAGGCTCAAAATAGTGACCGCGTATTGAGTCCCCCTACAGGCCAGAGCTGGTAATGAATGAGTGTGAGCTAGGGATCTATATACTGCTGCTGGTGAATGTGTTCCTCGGTGACGGTTTTGTGGCTAACGGACATCACAGAGGAGGAAGTGTTTTATCAGATTACTCCAATAAAAAGAAAGGTACCTTGTGTCGTCACGACGATTTAAATCTCGCGGACATCTCGCAATGACCTATTTTCAGAGGCATCAAATCTCGTTCTAGGATATCAGAAAAAATACAATATCTCATTTTTTGAAAATTAAGGGGGTGTAAGGTCTTGTTTTCAAATTTATTATATTATATGTAAGTACTAAATCATGCATCAGCATGATATGTCTCATTTAAGGAAGCTCTGGGTTCTTGAGATCAGTTAGCTGAAAGGTTTTGATTTTTTACTAAATATTGAAAATAGACCATGTTGAGCTCATTGCTCTAAGTGGCTTCTTAGTGCAAACTAATACTTTTAGCTGAGCATCAAACTTGACATCCAAACCACCAGCTGCCATTTTAAATCAGAAGAAACATGCAATATAATTTAAGCCATATATTATATCTAATAAGGTCTGAACCTTCATCTTATTTGAATATAAATTGCTTCATATTAAAACCTTAACGTTTTGCCCAGCCCCTGGTCTCTCGTGCAGCTTGTTCCTCATCCAGCGAGCCTTTGGTTAAGTGGGTCCTCTACAGGGGGCTTATGTTGATATTGGGGTTAGGCAGAAGTGCCGTGTTGTGTAATATGCTCAAGTTAATGCGCTGTAATAAATGGGCAAATCCCCCCAAAGCCCGTCCATTATGACAGAAACACAAGGCATTTAGACAGGCCCGGCGGTCCCTTTGTTTGATTCAGAGGCAGGCAGGGAGCCCACAGTGAGTCTCCATCAGCCCCCGAGAGACACCACCGACATGACGGATCGTCAGAGACATGCGCCCCTGGCTCCTCCGGCAGGGCGCAGGAGGTCAGGGTGTGAGTGAGAGCGAGAGGGGGAGTGGTCGTGCGCAATCGCTGCATATGTGTACGTGCCATGACAGCTTACAGAGAAACATCTGCTCAGAATCAGGTCTGTTGTGCAACATGTGCGAACGGGCACACAGTGATGGAGCGGGACAGTTAGAGTGGGTCAGGTCATATGAGGGAGTCAGGATTAGCAGAATGATATTGAACTGCTGCGTGATACTTTCAGTGGAGTAGATGCCCTGTTTAGATATGAGCTTCCCAAACGTTTTAGCCTGTAAGCCCCAAAACAACAGAGACTAAACATTTCTGTGGTTCAGTGTTAATTTTGTTTACTAATTATTTTCATCATAGTTGACAAAAACTAGACAGTAACTAATAAAAACAAGTGCACAGGAATAAAAACAAAAACTAATTTAACTGACATTTTTATCAACAACAAAAACTAGACTCAAATTTTTGACAGACTTAATCCAATCAGATCTAATTTCATCATGTAGAAAGTTGGGAAAAAATAGGAATATAACCAGTTACAGCTACTTTGGTTGTGTGGAAAGGTTGGATGAGGTAAGAGGAACATCCAATCACAGCTGCCTTAGCTTGGTGGTGGTGGGACAAGATGTGGAGCGATCCAATCAGACTTGCTCTCTTTATGAACTGATATATTTATGTAGAGCAGGTTCACTTTGTTGTCAGTTCTAGTATTGTAACTGAGATGCTCTGCAAGGTAGCCTAAATAAAGGTGGCTGCATTTCACATAAAAGATAAATTTGTGTCTAATCAATTATAAATTCAAATCTTACTGGCATTAAATCAAGGGTTATTAGATGTTTCATTTTATCCGAGTTTAAAATTTGACTTTAGAAATTCATAGAAACAAAAAATTACATTTCATTTTACACTTCATATTTAGGTTGACTAAATTTACAGTAGACTTCATCGACTAAAATGAGAAATTTCATCAACTTAAACAATTTAGATGATGAAATTAAAACTAAAACTAAAGGATAGTTTAGTAAGATACTGTAGGCAAAAGACTATAACTGAAAGTAAATAAAAAGTCCTGTCAAAATGAACACTGCTGTGGTCCCTGGAGGCAGTTTGCATTTCAAAGCTGTTTGGCCAAAACTTCTTATCTCCTTTATGGCATCTTTTTTTATTATAAAAAAGTTTATCCATCTTAATAAAGTTTTTTTAGAGCATTTTTTGTAATTTCAAAACTACAACTTGCACAAACAGTCATTTCTAATCAGAAGAACAGTTCAACACTTAGGCATTCAGTTTTAGAGTTTTTCTGTTTTTAGTTTCTAAAAAGTGGCAACAATAAGAAATAAGAAGTTTGTGCATAATAATAATATTCACGCAATAAAGTGACATTTAAAGAACTCTTTTAAGAATTACTTTTATCTTATCACAAAAGTTGTCTAATAACCGTATGTGAAAGTTTAATCGAACTCATTCATATAAAGACTTTTACATGCATCCATCCAGTATCTATACTGCTTATTCCTGTTGGGGTCATGGACGGCTGTGGAGCCTGTCCCAGCAGACAGGGAGAGGCGGGGTACTCCAGCCAATCACAGGGCCTCACAGAGCTGGATGTACAACCATTCATACTCATACTCATACCTAATGGAAATATGGAGTCAGCTATCAACCTAATGAGGATGCTTTTGATCAGTGGGAGAACGCTGGTATGCCTGGAGAGAACCCATGCACGCACAAAGAGAACATGCAAACTCCACACGTAAAGGCCCTGAATTCAAACCAGCAACCTTCTTACTGTGAGGCATGTGCAGTACCTGCTGCACCACCATGCCACCCAATACTTTCATAGTAAAGAGTAACATATACCATGAAGAATCGCTTTGAATTTATTTTAGTTTTCTTGAGCGCATCTCATGGCTCAAAGGAAGAAACAGGTTTGCACACCAGCAGCTGCTTCAAAGTCTATATAATGGAGATAATCAACACATATGAGACTATTTGGGCCTCAGACCTTCATCAGACATTAACAAATGTGACATGCCATGTTTTCATGTGTTCAAGAAAAAACATGTTCTTCAATCAAACAGCTGTTTTGTGAAAACGAAACAACAACAACATTATTGTGTATTAATGTCTGTGTGTTTGATTATTCTAAGTGATCCTTAATAACATCCTTAATATTTCCTTTCAGCCATGAAGTCAGGAGGCACCCAGCTGAAGTTGATCATGACTTTCCACAACTATGGACAGGCACTGTTCAAGCCCATGAAGTAAGTGACTCTGCTTGTGATTTCAGTTTTGGTAATGTAAATGTATCTAAAGCTATGAGTGAAAAAAATGCAGTGCCTTAAGTGTCCACTTGAGGCTGGCTGCAAAAGCACTGGGAGCTGCATAAACTCCCCATGTTTAAATGATGATTGTTGCTGTAGACACTGTCCACAGCCTGGTATTAAGGAAGGTTTTGGGTTAAAAGAGTTATTTTTCTTTGCACTGTGCAGGAAATGATTCTTTAACTAGTTTGTTTGGATTTTTTAAGCATGTTGATGCTAATGCAAGCTGCAGCATTGTTGTTCATTAGGGGGCCATGTGGCTGTTTTTGACTGGATGTGTGTTATAGCTTTTGAACATTTTACATTGGCTTGCATGAAAACAAATATGGGGTTTCAGACTACTGGGTAGGATTGAAAGACTTATCGTGTTCAGATGGAAATTGCAATTTCAGACAACACAATCATGTTTTTGCAGTATTCCTGACTAAAACAGGATCTGTTGTGTCAACTATTCTACACATGCTAGTTTACAAATCTGCAGTTATGAATGGCTTGCAAATTAATGATTTACTCACAACTATGAACCAGTTGTCATTGTTCACTTAAAAGAGCTGTTCAAAAGAGTCGACTGGTTCTTAAATCTCAGCAGAAGTGTTGGTAAGCAGGTCTATAACACAAAGCTTCTGTTTAGGAGTAGAAGTTGGAGTATCCCATAAATAATTACCAGATAATACCAGATTATTTATTATTAATATTAAGAGATGAATAATGTGTTCTGTGTGTTTGATCACTGATTTCCTTTCTGTTGTCTAAACTGGAAAGATGGTGAATATTACACTGAAGCTTCATTTGAAGAAAATTGTGAATCAAAATCAAATCACAACTAGATCTTTTCCTGAAAAGATTCTACTGCTGAGTTTAGTGCCAAATTTCACAGTTTACAAACCATTAAATTGAGTAAAATTGGCTTGAATCACAAAACTGGTGAGAATGCATGGCTCTTTTGATATGGGTAGATTATTGCTTCAAACGCTAATATTGGTATCAGAAGATATGATGTTTTGCAGCCTTTTCCTGCTGATATTTTTCTCCTCTATATCAGCATTTAGTTTGTAAAGTTGTTGCTTATGGACTTTGATTTAAAAGGTGAAGCTTCAAAACATAAAGATGGTTCTTCTGATTATTTCCATATATTTAAATAAATATTTATCTCAGCTAAAATATGTTTGGGGATTTTAGCATATCAGTTCGTGGCAATAATCCAATACCATCCATGTCTCATATTTCTTTTTATTTTTTGGCCTTTGTCCGTAAGAGAGAGTCATGGCTGTGACAGCAGGAGAGATGCCACCAACACTCAGCTCTGTGCTGGTACGGACACCACGGTGTTATAGTCCAATGCTCCAGCAGCAACATGCATGCGTGAAGCAGACATTTGGATCTGCTGCAGCTTCACTTTGTTTGACTAAAATTTAGTTTGAGGAGCACTTTAATCATGGCAGTTGTTGCAGATTGGACGCCAAAGTCCCCTAAAGTAACCCCACACAGGCTTCATCAAATATTTCCGACATATCACATTTACACAGCAGCCCACAGCCCATCTTCAGGGCTCTCCTGTTATCATTGTCGGAGTTCTCTTGTTAAACTTCCTATGGTGGTTTCTGCACCACACACACTCTCCTCATATTCCTGCAAATCTACATTTTCCCCTCTGTCGTAACCAGCATCAAAAATCTGTTTGATACACTCGGCTCGAAGCGCCCACTTGGAATGCATACGTTTCAAGAGTGCTACAGAAAATCTCATCTGAATAAGTGCCAGGCCGCCGCGTCTTCCAGTGCGTTCAGATGCAGCGCTCTCCCCTCTGTGTGATCTTTTCCTGTCTGCTTTTTAATTAACATCAACGGGCTTATGTGTTAATTAAAATGAGCATCGAGCCGTCTTGAAGTCGTCTTCGGGGACGCATGTATGCTGGCAAATGCGCATCGTACATGAAAAAGAAACGTTCCCCCACCTCCTCAGCGGAGCTGAGTTTTACCCGATGAATTCCCACGCCGGCTCGGATAAACAGTGTCCAGGCCAACTGGGCTGTGATCAGAAGTAATTGCTCAGGAGCCTGGTGTGATTGCTGTGAAATGTAGAATGGTTCTCTACATGAAAGCTTCTGTGGGGAGAGTTCGACTCCGAGAAGAAAGAGAGAGGGAGAGATAGAGGAAGGGGGGAGAGGATGCTTCAGAAAATCAAAGCGTGACATCTAACTTGTTCAGGTATATTTTTGTGATGATTAAAGTCAGACAAGCTCACTACCATGAAACCTAAAGTCACATGAGTCAGATATTATGCATTCTGATCCTGTGAGTTTAACATCAGCTTCTACGTGAATGTCTTTGTCACGGTTTGTTCTTGGAAAGGCTGTGAAGTTTCACTGTTTGGCATTTAAACCCTGTAAGTTTAACTCTTCCTCACTGGCCATATAATTAGCTTGATCAACTGATTACTTGATCAACTGCTCCTTAATACATATAGTAAATCAGCCAATCACAGGGCAGCAACTGCATTATGGTATATAGATATGGCCAGACATCCTGCCGAAGTTTATACTGAGCATCAGAATCAGGAAAAGAGCTGGTTTAACAGATTTGAACATATATTAATGTTGATGCCAGACAGGCTGATCTACTGTGATTTCCATGCACAACCATCTCAAGTGAGAATGGTCCAAAAAAGAGGAATTAACCAGTGGTTGGCAGTTTTCTAGTTGTAAATGTCTGCCCAGAAAGAATGGCTGTAGTGGCTAAAGATGATAGAGAGGCAACAGCATCTCAAATGACCACGCATTACAGCCTTGCTATGCAGAAGATAGTTCCTGAATATGCAACATGAGAAATCTTGAAGCGGCTGGGACTAAACTGAGTGCCACTCCTTTCACTCCTGCTGAGATCTGAGAAATTAGGCTACAGATTAACACTGGTTGAAAGGAGTTTAGAAAAGATGTCTGATCTGCTAAGTCTGGATTTCTGCTTCCACATTCAGATATTAGGGTCATAATTCAGCATAACCATGAAAGCATGGATCCATCCTGCCTTGTGTCATCAGTCTAAGGCTGTGTTGATGGTATTATGGTGTACGGGAATATTTTCTCTGCACATTTTCAGACCCAATTGAGCCACATCTTGCCTGAATATTGTTATCAACTATTTCCATTCCTTTATGACCACAGTGTACCCATCTTCTAACAGGTACTTACAGCAGGATAAACACAATGTCACAATGCTCAGATTAACTCAAACTGCTATCTTGACCATGAAAAGGCTATTCTTACCCAAAGCAAACAAAGCTAAAATCTCAAGGAATACAATAAAGTAATAATATAATTGTTTTTGTTGACACATTCCTCATAAAAATATGACCAACAGCTGTATAGATAATAAAATATGTATTATCTGATTATTAAAAACCAGCAAGACACAAAGTTAAAGCTAGGACATGCAATGTCATAACTGTGGAGATAATCTCTTAATTAACTGACTTTAGAGCAGCTTCTGGTATGCAAACTTTAAAAATCATATTACATTTTTGATAATCAATTAGAAAGACAAAAAAAATAAAGACAATGTATATATTTGGGCCAGAAAAAGAGCATTTTTTTTTCTTTTTGTTTCCTGAGATGTCACAGTTTTGGAGAAATAAGGTCATATGCTCCTCAGCAGCTATTCATGTAGTAAATTCAAAACTCATCCATTTGTTGTTTTAATACCTTTAGGGTGTACAAATCCCTGAGGCACACCTCGACTTTCTCACAGAGCACCAGTTTGCCCAACTATACCCATGTGAACCACTGTTCTGGAGGCTTCATGTCACATAAACATGACAAAGAGTTTATTATACTCCAAGGGCCTTTACAGTCATCAGATCTCAGTCAAATAGAGCACCTTTGGGTTGTTGTGGAAAAGGTTTTCATCATGGACCAAAATCACAGAGTGATGTTTCTGGCACCACGTTAAAGCTTGGCCACATGCATTAGGCCAGTTTTATGAAAAAAGTAGGTCCAACCTGAAATTAGCATAGTGTACCTAATAAAGTGGCCAGTAAGTGTTTACTCAAAGTAAAGCCATCATATCAAACTAATGAATTGAAAGATTTGTTCACATGCACATTCCATAAGAAATCCTCAGATTAATAAAAGACTGGAGAAAGTGGATATGGTATTTGTGAATCTGTACATAAAAGAATCACAATATTTTAATTTGAACTGGTTTGGATACCCTGACTGTTTTTAACAATTTCTGCTTTAAACCCTCGAGTAAAAACTGCAGCTTTCTTACTGTAGATTTAAACAAAGCCGTCTCTCTCAGCAGCTGTCAGAAAGCGTTGTGACAGTAATTACTTGTCACTTTCTGAATTATATGCTACAGATTCCTGCAGCTCTTTATTTAGCCTGTCAGATTTTATTTAAAGCTGCCGCTTTGACTGTCACCATCATCTGTCTCCGTGTTTACAGAAATTCCTCTACAGTCCTCAGAGCGTAAAGACAAAAATATCAGAGTTTTTCTTGGAGAGTAAATGTAAAAAGATAACCTTTGTTCTAGTTTTGTTTTCCTGTCATGGCACTGATGTGTCCCACTTTTATTTTGGGAGCTGTGATGCATTGTGGGTACAGTAGTTCAGAGTATGGAGCTGTTTTTTTCCCCCTCACCTGTCCCATTGTGCAGCATCAAGTGGAGCTTCAAAGAGGCTTTGATGTTACAGGCCCGCTTTGAGCTGAATGCAAATCAGTAAACTGGCACGGACCAGGAGACTGCACGGGCTGACAGCCTGCCAGACACCTCCACTCCGTGTTTTTCACCGAGCGGCTCAGAGGAAAAAAAGTTTGAGGCTTCGTTTTATCTGTCGGGCTGACTTTGTGATTGTGTTCGCTGATTTCATGGAAGGAGAGAGGGCTTGCTTGGTTTGTCACACTGTAATCTGGTGTTAAGTGTTGCAGATGGAATAAACTTGTTTTTCCTCCACAAACATCACCTCCATTGACCACGACAGAAGATCTGACTGTTCCCTATTACATTCTGCTTTTTAACTTAAAATTACTTTCATATTGTGATAATTTTGCACTATAGTTACTATTACAAGACAAACAGTTGAGAAATAATACATACTTCATTAAAGGAGACATATCATGCTGATGCATGATTTAATACTTACATAAAATATAATAAATTTGAAAACAAGACCTTACACCCCTTAATTTTCAAAAAATGAGATATTGTATTTTTTCTGATATCCTAGAACGAGATTTGATGCCTCTGAAAGTTGGTCATTGCGAGATGACCGCGAGATTTATATAACTGATAATGGCCTAAAATGAGGATTTTGAGAACGCTATTGTGGGGCAATGAAGGAACTAAATGACTTGTACTGAGGGCAGAAATGCTTTACAAGCATCCTAGTCTGGCATAGTGAAAAGGAGAAAGAGGCATGACATGTCTCCTTTAAAAGAATCCACAACAAAGGATGGGACCTGGGAACAGGTTGCGTACATTTGTCTGAATGCCAGAAGTATAATAGCTACCATTTGTGCTTAGGAGTGTTTTTACCTGAAAAAAAAGGAGTGATCAGTTGCATAGCTGGTATGTTCCTTTCCTGAATGTGCAGAAATAGCTTCTAATGTTGTGGGAATGCATCAGTGAAAAATAACTTTAATCTGAGCATGAGCATGTTTGATTCAGTGTTATACGGATGTTTTGTGTGTTTAGTGGCACAATAAAAAGAGGACTAAAGATCCTGTGTTGTGCTTTTTTGAGTTTTGCATGCTTAACAGTGTGCTGCATGTCTCCTTGGAGTACTAGAATATTTCTATGCACAAGACAAAAAGTCTGCAACACCCGGGCTTCTTTCCCCCTCTTTGAAGCACCTGTAGCTGTTTGAATCAACATGCCCAAATAGACCTGCCAGTGTGATGTCCTACCATTTTTTGTCAACAGTTTAAGCTTTTTGGCTCATGGTAGCTAACCAACTGAGCAGAGCAGAGGCCTTAGAATTAATGCAGAGTTTTTAACATTATGGTGCCAAGCAGTGCTGAACTGACCAATTACTACAAAGCAGATCTGTAAACCTCCCAGAGCAGACCAAGCTCATGTGAAGAGGGGAAACGTGAGCTCTTTAAATGATCCAGCCAAAATACAGGCCAAGTAATTAAATAACAGAATGGCAGCCAGCTAAAGCATTCTCTTTGTACCCTGATTAGCATGTTAATAAAGCAAAACATAGGCTGACACTTTAATTGCCATTTGCAAAGCACTATAAAACCCTACACATCTGCACAGGTGTTAGTGAAACTTGTTGACCTGTTGTATTTTCAACTGGTCCTTTAAATTTCTAAAACCAAAGACTCACTCCATAGCTCCATAGCTCCTGTTTACAGCCTCTCTTGTTCTTATAAACCAGAGTGATCAAAAACACTCTTGTGTTTAGACAGGGGACTTAAGGTCTTTAAATAGGGCCAAGTCTAACACATTTTGGACAAAGTTTGTAAGCTCAGTATTTGTGCATATAAAAGATATAGGGAAGATAAGTTTTGATGTACATGTCACAAAAATCTACCCTAAAATCAATGAACCAGCTATCCTGCTATTAAAATTAATAATATATTTACTCTTACTGAGTAGACCTACCCTTTACCTTTTTCCTAAACAATAAACAGTGTTTTTACAGTACGTCCAAAGACATTTTATACTGTGGTTAAGGTGGGACCAGTCCACATTTCTGATGAATAGATAGGTGATTAAAATAAGTCTCTTTACTGCAGCACTCTGTGATTTCAGGTGGTTAGACTGTGAAACAAGAAGGTAAATAAAGTTAAAAAGGGAGCATGCAAAGATGGATGAGAGGCAGAAATAGACCAGAGGGTAGGGGAGTGTTTTCACTGCCAACCTGTCAAGGAGCCGGCTCTTCCAGCTGGAGCCAGGTTACACACCGAGCTCGGCCCCTCCGTGCCAGGCTGCATGTCTGTCTGGCTGTAGTCCCTGGTGCCCGTCCTACCCTTCCCCTGCCAAGATCACTGTTTATGTTGTGTGTATACAGAATGTTCATGTCATGCTAATTGGATTTGTCAGATGGATGGTCGGGGGATTGCAGAAGGAGGTGCAAGCCTCAGATATGCAAAGAAATAATTAATTTCTCCATCACTCTCCGTCTGACAGGCGTGTTTCCATCCGCCTCGCTTTGATTCTAATGATAGTCTCACGGCTCAGTTTATGCTCTGCAAGACCGGTGGAAGGGACTTTGATCGGTCCTTGTTTGTTGCGTACATGTTGCTGTTTGTGCCGGGAGCAGTTGGATCATCACGCGGAGATGGCTAACATGTGCAGACATGTGTTGGGACATGTATGTAGGGCACACATGCCCGTATGATGGCACCATGGGGAATCAAGATGCAACCTCCTCTGCATGAACCCGAGTGGTTTTGACAAGCATGGGCCCTCAGCATCAGGAAAGACAGCGGGTTTGGCCATGGAGGGCCTTGGCTGAAGCCCCAAGAGGCTGCCTCTGCTCTGGTGATAGCCAAGTCTGAAGGCTGGATGCTCTCCAGTCAGTCTGTCTGTCTGGGATATTCTTGTAGGTGTAATATTTCAGGAATGTGCTGCAGGATGTATTTTATACTTTGTATAGAAAATTCACTCAACCTCAAGGTCAAAGTGATTTTGAAGGGAAGCGATCAGGGTTCTTCCAACATTTGAGCACTTTGTTCTCTCCGACTCTCTGAGAATCTTATCACAATTGTCCTATCTGAACATAAGCACAAGAATCACTCTTGACCTTTCACAGTATTGTCCCTGTTCAGCACTAGCTCATACCTCTAGGGCGCAGGCACATTAACAACGGGAAGTGCTTCTTTTTAAAGCTACAGGCTGTTGAATAAACACAACCACATCCTGGGTTTCATCCATCTACTGCACCATAGTTTGGTTATGAATGTCATTCCCACTGGGTCCTCTCTGCAGATGGATTCCCACCAGGATTAAAACATCTAATACCCCTCAGAGACGGCCTCTCCTCGCTCTGGTGATTGATCTGATCATGAAAGATTGATGATTTTAATATTGATTTCTGTGCATTTATGTAAAGTGCAGGAAAGATGCAGAGCTGCTCATAAAGTGTCTCTGATAGCCTGTGGTCTCAGCAGGGATTACCTGCTGACTACAAATATGTCCTCTTCACAGGAATTGCTGTTTAATCTTCTTCAACCGCAGGGATCTTCAATCCATACGCTGAGATCTCAATCCTGTAAAGTCGTGACTAGATAACAAGCATCTGTGGACCAAATGACAACAAAAGCTGCCTCACAGATTGAGTCGTCTCTCACGTCTTTCACACAGGCAGATAGAGACACAAACAGAAACATGAATAGGGAGTAGAAAGATATCAGATTATAGGAAAAGGGATAGATCACACGTCAGCAGATCCATCCTGATCCCAATAAACCTCTTTGTAAATGATCTGAACATCTTATTACATGGATAAATAACAGGTGATCTCATACATGCATGCAAATATGAACTATTAAGAGGTAAATATGCTCGCAGGAGTACAGCACAGAATGTGCAAACATAAGATACATCCATATTTGTTTAATAGTGCTCTGCATCATCAGAATATCAGTGTTCACACTGTTACCTCCTCTATTTGCTCATCATGAAGTCGTTGTGTGAAGAATTTTCTAACTCTGTATCAGCTGGCAGCTCTGGGGTAAATCTGACCCCCCACAGATTCCCATCTGGCCTCCAGAGATTTATCAAATTTAGAATATGTTTTAGTTGTTCCTTCAAGTCCCTTCAACTACTGATGTAGGACTAAAAAAGTTTGTTACAAATGACTTCTGGTTTGATCTCTTTTAAACATATCCACCTATCCGCCCATTGTTAGAGTTAGAAATTACTTTGACTGGTTTTCATGTTAGAAATAAAGAGTGGGTTTAAGCTGTATTAGGATGTAACTGCATTGTTTGATGGACTTATGTTGCGTTCCTGGCAGTGGCGATTGCTCTAAGACTGCAAGGGAAGCTCAGCTTCCCCTGAAATGTCCCCAAAAAAAGTGGTGATATGTACTGCTGTGTGTACATTTCATTGACTAAATATGCACTACAATACCTTAATCTTTTGTTCAGAATCAGCTACTTATCACAGGTAACTGGCGCGACTTCCTTCTCATTCATCCCTGCAGCGTCTCAGCGCTTTAACACAGTCGGACGCTGAGCGTCTTCTGACTTCGATGGGGAAGCGTAGAGTGGGTTGTCCCACTGTGGAAACTGGACGGTCATTGGATAAATGCTGGACTTTGTCCCGTCCATTGGATGCTCAGCGTCTCTGGGGGTCAATGAGGCAGTGGGCTGGCCTGGACGCTCGGCTTCTGCATGATGATTGGATGATCTGTCTGAGGCCGAATCCCTTTTTGATTGACAGCAAAATGAGCCAATCAGCGACCTTGAAGTATAACCCTCCACCAGAGCATCTTCTAAGTTTTACATTCAGTTGTTCTGGAGAGGAGCTTCTCCTGGTTAAAGCAGCTCAAGTCTTACACCTACAACACAATGAGCCAGGGCCGTTTAAGCAGTCTAGCTCTGCTGGCCATTGAGAGAACACTGGTAAAATCCCTGGAAAAGACACTTAGTTGATACGACAGGGTCACAGATCATTTTCTTGAAAAGGAACAGAGGGTAGAATTTACATTTAAATAAATAAACAAATGTATGATGTAGGCTGGAAAAAAATGAGCTTCCCCTCCTTGACTGACCAGCAGCTGCCACTGATTCCAGGTGACTGGTAACTCGAAAATTTCCCAGTTGAAATCTCAGAGTTCCGACCTGAAAGCGTTCCAGGCAAATTACGACTTTGGTTTGAGCGCAAAGAATTCTGGTATGTAAATTAACCAACATGGCAGGCAGTATAAGATTTATGCTTTATCAACTAACTCATTGGAGTGGAACAGAAGTGGGGAAAGTGCGCATAAGGTAACAGAGGCTTATACTTTACAGTGTTTGTCATTATTAAGAGGCTGCCATATATTTCAGGCAGTGAAGTGGCGTCATAAGTCGTAACTCGGAGTACATCGATCTGGTACAAGTTCACGAGCCGGAGTTATGAGTTCGACTGCCGTTCCAGTGCCAGTCCTTTCACGAGTTCGCTACAGATTTCGGTGTGAGGGTCACGGTTCGGTGTGTTTTCCGGTACAGTGGAGAAAAAAAAGCAAAAGCTGACAAATTTACTAGAATATCATTTTCTTATTTATTTTGAGCAGACTACAACTTACTGCAGAACTTCTCACCATCTCCTGTTATAAAAGTAAAAAAAATAAATTGAATAAAACATAAATGAAGTGCATTAGGAGGGTTATCTTAACATTCATTCTGTACATACAGACGTAAAGGGAAAAAAAAACATACAGTAGTGCTATACTGAGGTAGTCAAGTACAAACTGGTTACTTAGTTTCCTTTTTAATAGTTACCAAACACTTTCCGTCTTGTATTGCACAGTCGTATCCCAATCACCTTGGTGATCTTTTTGGCCCTGTCAGTGTTATTACTCAGAGTCTGGTTGATGCACCGGGGATAAGCTGTTGCACAGTAGATGTTTTTTCCCTTGCACCAGTGACGGACACCTTGGGATGATGTCACCTCATGTGTGTCAGCATGTTAGATGTATTACGCAACGTACCATGCCTCCGTGGAACATCGCCGACAGACGGTCCACCACTCTTTTGCCATCATTGCTGTATTGAACCATCCAAATTTTTCCCACACGGCAGATTTATACAAGGCTGGTGGGTCTTTCAACTCCACACGCTGCATCTCTTATCGTTTGTTTATGCTTTTACTTTCTTCTTCGTTTGTTTGTACCTGCTTCTTCTTCTTCTTCTGTCGTGATGGCGGTCGCTGGCAGCTTTTAGGCTCGTTACCGCCACCCAAAATTGGAGTCAGGACTCGCCTTTTTTTCCTTTCTTTTTGTTGTTACTTAGCCTACTCATGTATTCGTCGTGTGATTGTGTGTACCGACCTGTGATGAATACAAATACAGTTACACTCCTACTGTTCACGGTCCTTTTTGGTCTTCACCGGCTCCCGTCGCTTAGTGATGTGATGTTTTATTAAGAGACGGGCTCATTCCAAAATCTGAATGCTAGATTTTCTTTCTAGCGTTTCTACACACTGCATCTTTAGGGTAAATATAAGTCAATTTTTATATGTTTAATGTAAAATAAATTTAAACTGACCACAAGTTACATTTAATTAAGCGTAAAAAAATAGCACAATATGACTCTGCTTCCAAATCTAAAAGCATGAACACAGTGTTTATGTGCAAATATCTGTTATTGTGTGTCTGTAAAATCAACATGTTTTTTCTTAAAAAATGTGTACAAATACTTGTGCTATAGGACTGAAGTGTTATGTTTCCAAAGTTAAGGGTCAAGGTTAGTTGACCCCGTGATCATTTTATGCTTGTGAATCAATTTGTTCACATTTCCTATCTTACTCCTGGATCCTCATGTCCATCCTCCATATGAACTTTAATACTCAAAGACATTTTAGGAATTATCTTCAAATTGTGTCTTCATTTGTGTTCAAGAGTTGCCTGTGAACAAAATTCATGCCATCCTGATTTAAGGGTGAGCTGATGTACTTTAATTGTCAGGTTCAGATTATTGTGCTTCATGTTCAAACCTTTTTAATAAATGCAATGAGCCAAGAACATCTTGATGGATGTGCATGTATGTTCACTCTGCCACAAAAATGCGCTGACTCAATTTCAATTTAAAAGGTTCAGGTTTTCAGTAGTAGTAAGATGCTTATAGTCTTCTACCAATCAGCTCCTCTTCCTGACCCACCACTGCACTCTCAGTTTAATTCATTGCAAAGGCACACAACAACAAAATGGCTATTCAATTTTTACATTGATTCATATAACTGCAATAACAGAATATATCACAATGTCCCTTTTAAGTTCTGTTCAGGTCTAATTGATGCCATATCACCTTATTGCTCTTTTTTAATTGTCTTTAAGTGTTTCCTGTAAGAGCTCTCTAGGGGGCCATAAGATCAGTGCTGACTCTAATAAGTCTGACACACTTTTAGAGAGGAGCCGTCTGAGCTCATCTTTGGGCGTGTGCACAGATGAAGCATGTTACTGTAGCCAGCTGTTCGCACAGCTGCTGCCGACGCCAACGCACTCTCACTTTCATACAAACACACTAGCTGCAACGAGGAGGAAATTGCGGGGGTTACAGAGTTCATGCACCCTTAATCATCCGGGGACCGGGCTGTAAAAATTGAGCCGTGGCTGCAGCTGCTCACTCAGCACTGAGGGTGTATCACCCTCCAATGTGCATTTGGATTGTAATTTTCTGCAAAGACAAAACAAAAAGGCTCTTGGATCAGGAGCAGGGGCATAAATTCAGAGATCTTTTGATATGTTTGAAATAACACCAGACAGTTTAGCTTGTGACTATTTTCGCCTCCCACCGTTTAAACTCCCACATATCCTCCCCACGCTCACATAAAGACATCTCTCATGAATGTTTTACTGGGTCAGCTCCTGAGGAAGAGCCGTCTCTCTCCATCACCACCGCTCCCCTTCATCCCTCTCCATCTCCACCTCCCGTTCATGCTCCTTTTTGGACTTGTTTGTTTGACTCGCTGAGGCGGCACTAATCCTCGGCTTGTCCCTCTCCTTCTCCTTCAGAGCCTCTTGCTCCGTATTTTTAGATCCCACTCCGGTCTCTCTCTCCTTCTGTCTGTCTAACAAGTGTTTATACTCTCACTGAGTAATGTGGCAGAGCTGTGAGTGCACTAATCTTAATGTGATTATGGGCCAACTTAGTTACTGGAGATGATACCCTAAGTGGGTGTGTGTGTGTGTGTGTGTGTGTGTGTGTGTGTGTGTGTGTGTGTGTGTGTGTGTTTTCAGTCAGCGCTGCATCAGCTCATAGAGAAACACAAAATAACAAACCTGCTTAACGGGATATCCTGCTTCTACAAACCTAGGTCCTATTTGAAGAGACATTAATAGAATAATGTCACCTTTAGAGGTTCCATTTCCAAATCTTTATTTGGTGACATGATTTGGTGGACTGCCAATGTCTATGAGGCTGTGAACAACCTTCAAAGTTTATTTAAGCATGAACCATTTTGTAACATCTGTTGCTGTTGGAGGTAAACCTTTTGTCTGGCCTTCTGTTGAAAAGTGAACAAGACATGCACAAGAGAACAAGAGTTAGGAAATGGTTGTTGCATGGAGCAGCTTCTAGCATTTTGATTTATAAAACAGAGATAATATTTATCTATCAAATATTTTAAAAACTCACAAAACTGAGCTCATGCAGATTTACAATCAAAACAATGAAGTAATACATTTTTTCTGGATCAGTTAATCAGATGCCACAGTAAAAGTGTGATTTTTCCATTTATAGAAACAGAATAAATTGAAAAAAAGTCTATAAAAAAGCAATTAAGTCCAACAAGAAGAAAAAAATGGAATCATGTGCTGTACACATCTGTGTTCGCTCCTTATCAGTTTTAAGGTGGTGGTGGTCAGAGAGTTTTCAGTTTCCAAGGCTTCTCCCAGATCACATAAACCAGCCTGAAGAGTACAGGGACCACAGCAGCTAACCAAAGCTAACAAAATTAGACTCAAGACCCCAACATTCCTTAAATCAAACTAAATCAAGTTTTTAACAAAAAGAATAAAAATGTATTCTATTTGTCCAAAAACAGGAGATACAAACTGGCTCAAAAAGATCATTCACTGAGAAAAGCTCTGATGGGATACAGACTCGGTGAGCACAGCATAGCTACAGAGACATGTTGTCACATAAAGAGCTGGCTCCCAGAGGAGGACAGACTCCTCCCCTGATGTATATTCATTAATCTATGCCATGAAGAATTGAGGCAGTTCTGAAGGCAAAATCAGGTCCAACCTGGTACTAACAAGGTACATCTAATAAAGTTGCCTGTGGGTGAGACTCTATCAGTGGCGATTGCTCTAAGACTGCAAGGGAAGCTCAGCTTCCCCTAAAATGTCCCCAAAAAAAGTGGTGATATGTACTGCTGTGTGTACACTTCATTGACTAATATGCGCTAGAATACCTTCATCTTTTGTTCAGAATCAGCTACTTATCACAAGTAACTGGCGCGACTTCCTTCTCATTCATCCCCGCAGTGTCTCAGCGTTTTAACAGTTGGACGCTGAGCGTCTTCTGACTTCGATGGGGAAACGTAGAGTGGGTTATTCCACTGAGGAAACTGGACAGTCATTGGATAAATGCTGGGCTTTGTCCCGCCCATCGGACGCTCAGCGTCTCTGGGGGTCTATGAGGCAGTGGGCTGGCCTGGACGCTCGGCTTCTGCATGATGATTGGATGATCTGTCTGAGGCCGAATCCCTTTTTGATTGACAGTGAAATGAGCCAATCAGCAACCTTGAAGTATAACCCTCCAGCGGAGCATCTTCTAAGTTTTACATTCAGTTGTTCTGGAGAGGAGCTTCTCCTGTTTAAAGCAGCTCAAGTCTTACACCAGCAGCACAAAGGGCCAAGGCCGTTTAAGCAGTCTAGCTCTGCTGGCCTTTGAGAGAACACTGGTAAAATCCCTGGAAAAGACACCTAGTTGGTACGACAGGGTCACAGATCATTTTCTTGAAAAGGAACGGAGGGTAGAATTTACATTTAAGTAAATAAACAAATTTATTATGTAGGCCGGAAAAAAATGAGCTTCTCCTCCTTGACTGAAGAGCAGCCGCCGCTGGACTCTATGTTGTAAAGTGTTTTTAGAGGTCTTTTCAGACACTAGTTTAATTTACCTATAAATATTTACAGGTTTACTGTTTTCTTAAGCTCAGGACACTGCGACAGGGCTGAACACTTTGAGCTGATTATTTTATTTCTATTTTAATGACAGAATGTTATTATCTTTCTTCATTTTGGTCTCATAGTTCCTGGCTGTGGATCAGAGAGTGTGTCTCTCTCTGATACTCCACATCCAAGTGAATCTCATTTTTGTAATTGTGCTTTCTTGTTGTGGTGACCTGCTGTGTTCTGTTGCTGCTTTTTGTGGTTATGTTGCTCAGTCAGCCTAACGTATCATTACAGTCCAAAATACTATATGGGGGAATTCCTGAGCTTCCCACGAGGAATGTCGCTGCCGCATTTGTCTGGAATGCTGAAAACTGATTTCGCTCCAGGAGGTGAATTCTAGACATCTCATGTGTGCCTCTTTTTAAGAGGCGGGGAAAGCTTGCCAAACATAAGATTTAGACAGTTTATAAACCTCCAGAGGAAAAAATTCTGAGATTACACTAAACATCCCTGAATGGTTTTTGTGGATGAGCACTAAGAGACTCTGCTTTAATTAAGATTTCTTTAACGGGTTCTACGTCCTCGAAGCGCCTCAGTGAATGTACCACCTGCTGTTAAATGTGAAGGATATTCTGCCAACAAGGGAGCTCTGAACCTAAATATGACAAAATATGTTTTCAGTTTATTTTCTGCTCTTTTTAACAAAGACCATTTTCCCAAAAGAGCAAATACACAATTCTGAGCCAGTGTTATTTGGTTTAAAGAGAAATGTCATATTATGAGGGGGAAAAGCTGTTAAAAGTGTCTCTCTTTGTTCAAACTGCATTCTGAACCAGGGGGCCTACTTCTTAAAGCTTTAAGAAAACATGGGCTTACTGATTTGTAAATACAACTTTAAGAGTGCTTTTTATAGAAAGTAGCCTCAATTCAAATACAAGTGAGCTGTTTATGAAGCGGAGCTGAGCAGCATGTCTCTCAACCATTTGAAATGTTTCATATGGAGTCCCGATGAACAAGAGGAATTTCAGGGAGAGATGAGATACATCAATAAAATAAGTAATTCTAGATGCAGTACCTGCTTCCTAAGTAGCTGCTCTATGCCCCATTAATTACGATGGATGTTGGCTTGACTCCCTGTGCCATACTGCATTGCAGGAGCACAGCAAGGCATGGAGCAGTACAAGCCTCATATAGACACACAGTAAGTTAGGCAAGAACATACAACACACATAACACTTTCCATGGTGTAGGTGCATGTTTCCCCTAAAAGGAAAGGAGGACTGCATAGTCGGTGAAGCATACTAAGGTTAAGTTAATATGATAAAAAAAAAATATAGATGAACTGTTCAATAAAAAAGCCATTTCATGCTTGGCAACAAATAAGAAGAATAAAACTTGGAATCTATAAAACTGAACGTTGGCCCTTAACAGGGACTTTAAATATTGCTGGGGAAAATATTTTAGCATAATCTTGACCAAACATAAACGGATTTCATACAGGTATATGTGAGAACATAACGCCCTCTACATGCAATGTGCTCCCCCATCCTGTGCACAGATGATTCCCAGAACCCTAGACTAGTGAAGCCACATTTTTTAGCCCATAGACTAAATAGACTGGAGTTCAAACTGACTGAACAATAAACTAATTAAAACTTGATAAAGTTCTTTTAACAAATAAATCAGTTGAAATCTCAAGTTTTTTTTCATGGATGTCTGCCTAAGACAAACAAAATATTCATATTAAGGTGGATATGATGCTGTTCCTTTAAATTACAGATCTTTAATTACTTCCCATATATACCCATAAATCCAGTGGAAAGTTTCCAAGTTTGTATATTTCAAAATTCCCCAGCTTAAATTGGAAAAGAAGATTTCTGGAAATTTAATGAAAATTTTCCACCCTTTTGAAATCCTGACTTGCATCAATATGGATACCCTTATTGATAATCATTAACAATCACTGTCCTGATATTAGATATTAGTCTAATAATCTTGTGGAATTTTGTGGAAAGAAGCTTGTGATAAATAGCTAAATAATTTTTAAACTAGTCTACTTAGTTACTGATACTTCTGATAAAGTAGCTAATTGACTAATATTCTCCCAATATCTCATAGGTTTTAATATTGAATTAACATTTTTATCGGCTGGACTTAATAAAACTTAGGGAGTTTTTTTTGCGGTAAATATTTGGGGATGAGGAGGATAAATGTCTTGTAAAGGTCTATTTAATAGTTTTACATGCTACCTGTTGCTTCGAGTTAGTTTATGTTTTTCTCTATCACTGATGAAATGAACGATAGCCTCTGGCCTTTTGGTTTAATTTGATACTGGTACTGATGTGCTCTGTGCCTGGAGCCATTAGTTAGCTTAATCTAACTAATGGCTCTGGTCTTTTCCATTTTTAGTCCCTTTCAGAAGCTGCAATAATGATAATTGTTCAGGATTAGTCAGATGAAAAGTAGGAAATGACAGAGCACACATGCTCCATTGTTACCTTGTCACTGAATCATCTGCTGCCTCCGACAAAGGGACCACACGCACCGCAGCAGCACTTACAGCAGAGCCCAGTCATTAGATGAAGGCCTTTCCCAGGTAGATCCATCACAGTCCACCTGAGCTGAATGAATGAGGCGACAGTTCTTTGAGGAGGAGAAAGAGAGCGAACACTGTGGCTCTGTAACTTTGTCCTTTGTGATAGCATGAGCAGGGGTTAATATGTCCATTGTGGCCTGGTCCCGTGCTTGTCCAAGCCTGTCCCATGCAAGGTGGCAATTAGGGTGTGTGTGACTCCCTCGATCCACCCGACAGAGTCCAGTGGAAGGTGGGGGAGAATGCAATCATTGTCTGTCAATTAAACCAGAGGAGGAGAAGAGGGTTCCCCCTGGCTTTGCCCATTGTCAGGGCAGGATGTGGGAGGGTCTGCGGTGGTCAGGTCTGGTATCACCGGGCCAGGGGAGAAGGAACCTGATCCATGAGCTCGCCTGGGTTACTCCCACCCACCTTTTTGCAGCTTTAGGCGTTAGTGATGGAAACAGAAGAAGCTCTGTCCTGGAGGTGTAGGGAGATCTTTGTCAGTGTCTCTGCTGCTGCTGGGACGGCTGCTGCTCAAAGGGGGAACACGGTGCTGTGCGCTGAGATGTGAGGGTGCAGCGGGCCACTGATGTTTATCAATATAATGATTGATTTATCAAAAATCCAGACACAGAAAGTCCTAATGCCGTTGTAGTAAGAACAGACTTTTTAATTTAAATCCCTACTCTGACAGATCATTACAGATTTGCGTCTCTCAGAGCTTTTCAGTAAGTTCAGGACAGCTCATGGCTGAAGTTTGAAGAACTGAACAGCATATTCACCCCTCCTTCTTATCTATGTGAAAATACCATGTACATTAATTAACAGGATGAACTGCCCATCCTTAAAGGTGCAATGACGAGTCACGAGAATCTATTTCCGGCGATATAAAGACTCTGCTACCCATAAGCACGCGGCGACTGTCGTAAAGACGTGACCCAAGCCAAAGCGTGTTTGTTGTGATGCTAATGAATGCAGCTTGGACCTTCCTCAGAACTCTGCATTGCTTTCCAACTTCTTTTTTCAACAACTTACAGGATGCAAAGCTACGAGGTAATGTATCTCTTTCTAGTTACGTAGCGGTAGTTTTTGATGTGTGACAACAAGCAATTTTTGGAAAACTTAGTATCGTAGTTTTGTAGCCAGCTATATATCGCTACTTACAGCCCGGTGCTCTAAACGTGTCCGAATAATATAAATTTGCTCTAGTTTTAATTGTCTTGTTCCTGAAGTTGAGTATCCAGGCCAGTCCAGCCCAGACCACGAAGCTAAGGAATAGCATTTATAGATAACCTATTTTGATGCTATAAAACTCATCTTAAAGTGTGTATTTCCATCAGGCATATAGCTAAAAGTCAGACTTTTTTGTAATTACTTAGAAACTCCTCACAGTCCTCACAACCCTCATTATGTTTGTTTACCTGTTATACAGTACTTTTTCCATTTCATAAAATCATTTCTCACGGTGGCACGGCAGGTTGTACAAGTGCCTCACAGTAAGAAGGTTGCTCGTTTGATCCCTGGGTCAGTCAGGTCATCCTGGGTTCTCTCCAGGCTGTCCAGCATCCTCCCACAGATCAAAAGCATGCACTTATGTGACAGGATACAGTTTTTGGTTTATTGCACTTTTATTCTTGTCTGTTCATTTCATTTCATTTTTAATTTTTTCAGTCTGTCATTCCTTTGAAAAGCAATTTGAGCTGCATCTATGTATAAAGTTGAGTTCTTTTGCTTTTCTTTTATTTATCAGCAAAGGGTTCTGCAGCTTTGGATCAACAAAGTCGGACATTCTTGTTCTTGGACTTCTTGGACTCAATTTAAAAGTCTTCAGGTATTTCCATTTGGATTAAAGTGGTCAAACTACCAACAGCCAGACATCCCTGTTGCCCATAGTTGTGCTGCTAGAGTGGCTGTAAGGTATTCTGCCACCCTATCATTATGTTAGCCAGAGCAACAGCCCTGCAGAAAATACTCCCATGCTTAAGAAGGGTCACAGAGGTCTTCATTTCAACGTACTGACTTTTTTAGTGGTGTTTTTATTGGATGACACAATATTGCAAATGTTGTCTCCTCCTTTTGTGGTGTTTACACAAGCAGGTCCAACACACCAACAGCACATCATAACATGATGATACATTGGGAGGCAACGTTACAGGTCAGATTACAGACAGCAGCTGTCACACAGTGATGTATGGACAGAGCTCCGTGATTTATGGACAACATTAGTAAAGAAGATAGTGGATAATATATTCTTGCATCTATCTTTAGAGCGACGTTCAAAAATACAGAGAGTACAGAAATACAGATGTGTTTTCCTGGTGCTAAGAGTAAAGGAAGTGGGACTAATGGATAAACTGAAGTGTTATGACTGAATAAGACAGATATAGATACACAACTCTTTATATCAACGTAGAATTTATCTATCACAAAAATATAAAAAGACAAAAACCGGAAAATCCAGAGTATTGTGTTTACTGACCAAAAGGTCATCGGTTTAAACTTTAGTCTACCAGGGGTATTGTAATTTTCTTTATTTATCTTTTATATATATAAATATATATATATATATTTTTTTTTTTTTTTTTAATGTATAGTTTTTGGCATTTTGTGCCTTTATTGATAGGAGAGAGACAGTGGATAGGCTTGTGAAAGGGGGAGAGAGAGTAGGAGAAGACACTCTGCAAACTGGTCACAGGCGGGATTTGAACCTGGACCAGCAGAAGCAAGTACATGGGGTGCTAACCACTACACCAAACCAGCACCCCATTTATCTTTTATATTTAAAGAAATAGTTCAAATTTTTTTTGGAGGAGGTTTGCTGGAGACCAATGGCACTGGTAACTAGAAAGCACTTGGAGAGTGCAGACCTCCGCCAGCGCCACAGTCCTCACCCATATTGTCATTTTGACCATATATATTACTCCTACCTTTATTTCATCTAAATATTTAGATTCCTTGACCATGAAAACATACCATTACTGGGTTCATAATGATGTCTATTTTAGTTCAGTAGTTATTCACAAAAATCACATTTTTCGCCATGGCGGCCAGACGCTGATCCCGATCAACACCAAAATCCAACCAGTTCTTCCTTTGCCCATGCTGAACATTTCCTCAAAATTTCATCCAAATCCATCCATTACTTTTTGAGCTATTTTGTTCACGGACGGACAAACTCTCCCGAAAACATAACCTCCTTGGCGGAGGTAAATATAACTGCCAATAAAGCAACAGACCACCTCTTACCATGTGGACAGATCTCAGAATCAGAATCAGAAATAATTCCCAAGTGGAAGTTCAGTTGTTTCAGTTGCTCTTATGCACAGTATCGCAGTCTGAAATATCAGATGAAGACATTAGAACAGATAGGAGCATAAATTTAACAAAAATAAAGTAAAAATTAAATACAATATATTCAACTAAAAATGAAAATTAATGAAAAGATAAATAAATAAGCAGGTTGCAACATGCAGAGCCTTTAAGCAATATCAACTTCCCTGTAAAAGGAAAAGAAGTAAAAATTAAGTGGAAATGAGTCTGCGAATGAGGTGGAGGGTTAAATGGTATTACCAATTAACAATATTTACACTAAAAGTATGAATACATCCATGGCAGCACCATTTGCCCGAAGGTACAATTGACAGTAGGTACAGTTTGTCAGTAAGGATGTTTTTTGAAAATTACATTTGTGTAGTTCCTTACTGACAACATCACAGGAGTAAACCAGTGAAGTAGTGATATCTGGGTACAGACGCTAGGTGATAAAAAAACAAAGCTTATCAGTTTGAACATTAAAGTCTTGTCTTTTTAATGTATTTAAATAAATATAGGACAAAAAGGATTTCAAAATCATTGTATATTGTTATTACCTATGTTTTGCACATTGTCTCAACTTCATTAGAATTAAGGTTGCTGCCAAGAGATTGGCTGATTGTGTATTTGGAATAAAAGAGCAGTTGAATGGATGTATATAACAACGTGGGAGGTAAATGCATGCACCATTGTATCATCATTCAGCTATAAAATATTGAGGTGGTTTTTGGTTTATATTTCCCAGCCCTACTCTGACATCTCCTCCATCTTTATTTCACACACAAATAACTCGATTCTTCCTCGAGTGTGTCGAGCTCCTCCTGTGCCTCTTAGCTCTTACACAAGGATAAATTCAACCCCACGGAGCTGTTTTTCCAGCGGTTTCTCCACTTCCTCCTTCGCCACCGTCACCCACTCATGACCACAATGACATCTTACAGCCACCACTTAGCCTCTGATAGATGGTTTCTATTTAGGAAACGGCATCTGACCACAAACCACTGAGCACAACAAGACTGTTGACAGGCCCAAATAGAAAAGTTCAGCGGTGGGAGAAAACGCTGCACAAACAGCCGTGTCTTGATTTTTGAAGGCCTTGCCTGCAGAAGAAGAAAAAAACGTCTTCGTGGAGAGATTCTTGTGATTGCTTTTCTGGTTGAGGAATCAAAGTGGTGAGTCTTTTGTTTGAGTTAGGTTTCAAACAATTGTGTGTGATCCATTTTGGCAGTGAGGGAAAGCGATGGTGCTGAAAATAACCGACAGCCTGCTAAAAATTGAGTTGTTCTGGCTTTGAGCTGAAGGGTTTGATGGATGGAGTGCACTGCAGGAGCTTGTAACTTTTAGCAGGTTGTTGTGACTACCCTGAAGCGTCTGAGGTAATTAATAAACACGTTCATTAGCAGACAGAACCGTTAAATCAAATAGCACTCAGTCATCAGTCATGCACTGCTGGAATATGGCATTTTAACAAGGCTCACATCGGGATAATGAGGAGCTGAGTCTCAGAGAAATTATTGGCATCTTCAGACACAGTCAAAAATAAACACTGCCAATTTCCTGTTGGAGCTGAAGCTGTGACGGGAAGTCTTTCTCGCCACTTATGGAGTCTGCACAATCAGCCTAAGGAGAGGAGTGAAGGCACAGCACCTACAGTGTTATTCTGGGAGAGGAAATCACACAGCAGCCATTTTATATTGTGATCCTGAAAACAACTGGAACAAAACGTTGTGTTAATTCTTCAATAGTTTGACACTGGTGCCACTTTAGCAGTGTTAATTTTGACAGTACCTTTAAATTTAGTTTTAGTTATAGTCTATTGCTTAAAATATCTTTTACTTTTCGTCATAATTTAGTCATCAAAATTGTTTTAATTTTAGTCTAGTTTAAGTTAATGAAATTTCACAACATTCTATAAAGTCATGTTTAACACTTGGATAAAATGAAAAATCAATTACTCTTTACTGAATGTTACTAAAGTTTGAATGTGTAAATTGGCAGAAACAAATCCAACTTTTGTGTGAAATGCAGTCACCTTTATTTAGGCTACCTGGCAGAGCATCTTAGTTACAATACCAGAACTGACGACAAACAGTGAACCTGATCTACATGAATGTATCAATTCATAAAGAGAGCTGCTCTGATTGGATCGCTTCCCAACTTATCCCACCACCACCAAGCTAAGGCAGCTGTGATTGGATGTCCCTCTTAACTCATCCAATCTTTCCACACACCCAAAGTAGCGGTGATGGGATATATTTCTAAATTGTCTGATTGAATTAAGTCTATGACAAACATTTTAGTCTAGTTTTTGTGTTGACTAAACACATTCATCTGTGCTGTCATTCTGCAGGTTTTCCAGGTCAGTTATGCAGTTAATCAGGTTCTTTTTGGGGAAATTTGTTGTGATTATCTTACACTCCCATTATAAACTGTTTACATAAGAGAGAAAGCTGTGACAGCAGGGAGATGAGCTGAAGCCACAGGACACCTGGTGTGAAAGCTGTGGCGGCATATCCGCCAGGATTGACATGTATGGCAGGTGCACGCAAAGAAAATGCCTCCTGTGTGCAATGGGTGCAGCCAACCCATTATTGGAAAAGCTTGCTGGAAATACAACATATTTATGCTTGACTTAAATGGGCTTTAGCACAGCAACAGAGAATGACTTATTTTTGTGCACAGATATTTTCAATTGCTACTTTGGCCATGAGTCACCTTTAAACTTTCAACTTTCCTGGGCTCAAATCAAGTGAGACATCAGTCTCAACAAATCTACTATCCTGGTTTCTTGGAGGAGCATATCTGTGCTATGTTGGGCATAAGTGACATGAAGACCAGAACAGGAGATGATCCCTATTTCAATTTACACCATCTCATTCTCAATATCTGTCTTTTTTTTACATGCTCCTTTGAGTGTTGAGCAGACTTGCCAAGCACTGAACTGGCCTGCAGCTGCATGTCTCTGACCCTGCTCTGAATACATGGCCGACTGGTTTATATCCAAACCCTATCAGGTAAAAGAGGCACGTTGACGTTGAGCAGTGCCTTTAAAAAAGGCCTGAGAAAGTTGATACAATCAATCTGGAAGAGGTAGAGATGTCTTACAGCTGTATAAAGTACACAGACTGTGGGACAAAGAAAACAGCATGTGTGTGTTTTTTCTTATCTCTTGGTTCAGTTAATGGGATTACTTTTGATTAGACACCTCAAGAAATTCACCCCCACAGATGGCCAAAGATAATTGAAGTCCAAAATGCTTACTCACAATCCAATTAACTTATCTTGGCTCACACTGCACAGACACACTCATGTCCTGAATCAGGGTACTGTGTGTGTCTGTGTGGGGCAGTTGGTCTGGAAAATTTATACTTCCAAGGATTTAAGGTAATTTGCTCTAATTGGTGTTTGCTGTTCAGCAGCTACTAAGCGATAGTCAAATAAAATCTTAATGTTGTGCACCGTGGGCTGGTTTGGAGGATGGTCCTGTGTGCAGATACAGCACTAAAGATACTTTCTGTCACTCAGACCGCTTTGTATAAGACATAACTGAGGATTTATATGTATTTAAAGGGATAGTTCAGCATCTTCTATCAGGTTATTGACCATATTAAATGGCTATGTGTTCTTCCATTTCCATGCATTTAATTAGCCTGCTGAATCTCCTTCTGAAGAATTTCTTCTACTCCTGTTATTGTTGTCTTCCTGAGTTGATGGAGCTAAACAGCAGATTGCAGCAGAAGAGCTTGCTGCTTTGTTAAATAGTGCCAAACCCAGAGACCTCCTAGAGGAAAAATAAAAGCTCTGCTTTCCCCTCAAATGAACATTTAACCTTACAAGTTTTGTGGCTTGTTTATATGTAAAACTCACACAATAAATGCAAAAAACAGGTACCCATTAACACCAGCTACCTTACAGGTGGCCTCAGGCCCCGTTTACACATCTTCTCCAGACACAGAAAGGTTTTTCCTTTGTATTATCAAAAATTATCCTTGTCCACATGAAGACACAAGAATGACTGTAAACACTGTAGCATGCATGCCAGGCCAGTAGATGGCAATGTAGGTTTGTCAAGTAACATCAGTGTTAGAACGCACATACGAAGAAGACAAACTTTTCTCAAACAACAGTGGCGCGTGGACACAAAAAGACGCAGGAGTTTCTTGTCTAGAAAAAAATCAGTCTGGATGTTTCTGTCTGGAAAACAAACTAAGCACACTAAACAGCCAAAATGCTGCTTGGTAGACTTCTGAAGCTGTTGTTGTTCTTGGTATTCCTTCATGTGAAAGAGTACTGTGTATGCGGTGAATACCCCCGACATGGAGTCAGGCATGGATGCATTTTCAAAACTCTCCACTCTGGACCCTGGTTTCAAACGTTTGCAGATTCGGCACTCCAGGCACTGTTCTCGTGTGAAATGGGAGGCAAAAATGCAATGAAAACTCTTCTTTTTCAGCTTGATTTCCTTAAGTTGCAGCACTGGTGGGAGCCTTCTCAGTCACTTCACTGTCAGGTACCTGTACAGCCTCACCTCAAAAATATCGATCTGTCCCTTTAATATTCAGTACCATCATTGGAAAAACCAATCATAAAATCAAGGCCATCATCTTGTTTAGTAGCACGTGATACTTCAAACTATCAAAAAGAATCCAAGCAAGCCTGTGAGAGATTCTTCACTAACTCCATCCCTCCATCTTTCTTTCAGTCTGTAGTTAAACTTAAGATGTGTCAGAATCCCCACTAATATTCAACACTGCTGTTACAGATGAAAGTGAATTCAAGCTAAGACAAGTTATCCCTAAGTGTAGTTCTTCTTTTCTTTAATCCCCTTCAGTAAGAGGAGGGTCTACTTTTTGCCAGAGCTGCAGTTTCCACTCTTTCCCGGCGCTCTCAGTGTAGGATTTTTTCCCCCTGTGCTCTCATCAGCTTCAGCTCACACATCAGAGCGAGTTACTCAGTTCCTGTGAGATGAAGACTTGTGGTAACACCCATTGATTTGTGAGCAGCCACAGAGAAAAACTTGCATGCACTCATACAGGTAAAGCTCCTAAAATCCTCACTGATCTCAACAGAGGGGAGATTTTCAGTTTGTTTTTAAAAATGGAAACAAAGTCTGCTTTTTTATCACTTGCTGCCTCCATAAGAGCAGGAGTATGAAGGTGGATGCGGTGGTTTCCTCTTTCCCACATTACTTCAGTGAAATTTAGCTGCTGGGCTTTCAGAGTGTTGGTCTGCGCCTCCTGTGGAGCTCTGGATCTTTGAGGGATAGAAACAACTGTTTGAGGATTTCTGGAGGAATTTCCTGCTAGATGAGACTGTGGGGGGACCGTTCGCCCCTCTGTTGATGTGTGAGGGCCTTCCTCTGTCTAGGGCTGGGCATCAAGGACAAATCTCACCTCTGATGTTCTCCTTTTCCAAGTTTAGATGCCCTTTAGTGTGTTTAATATGTCTTTTTCGTGTGGCAGAGAAATACAGGTCTGCAGTATCTGGGCTCCTCCCTTAAAGCTCTTTTGAAGACCCACTTGATGCCAAAAACAGTTTATACCCCTGGACCCCTTAAATAGACCTACGTGTGTGACATCCTATCATTGTTTAGTCATCAGTTAACGCACCACTGATCCGACTACTCACAAATCACAACTACCATGTGAAGTTTCTTTTTTCTAGTGATTTTAATGATCCTGTGCTTAAAGGGACTGTGGGGAGTTTCCAAGTAATTACAAAAGAATCTCACTTTTAGATATATACCTGATCCAAATACACACTTTAAGATGAGTTTTGTAGCATCAAAAAAGGTTATCTATAAATGCTATTCCTTAGCCTTCTGGTTGGGTCGGACAGGGCTGGACTGGCCTGGATACTCAACTTCGGGAACAAAACAATTAAAATAAAACTAGAGCAAATTTATATTATTCGAACACGTCTTAGAGCACCGCGCTGTAAGTAGCAATATATAGCCAGCTACAAAACTACGATACTAAGTTTTTCAAAAATTGCTTGTTGTCACTCATCAAAAACTACCACTACGTGACTAGAAAGACATACATTACCTCGTCGCTTTGCATCCTGTAAGTTGCTGAAAAAAGAAGTTGTAAAGCAATGCAGAGTTCTGAGGAAGGTCCAAGCTGCATCACAACAAACACACGCTTTGGATTGCATACGTCTTTTGGTGTGTTACAGTTGTTGTCAGAAGTAGGAATTTTGAGTTCCGAGTAGGAAACTGCAACTAGATCGCCAACTGAATTTCCTACTGGGAATTCGGTGAAACCTCACCACCCCCGAGTTGACAATTGAAGATGGATGCCCCCATTGTGAACAGCTATTTAGCTCCTGTAATAATCAATTTATTTGCACTTCTGACTGGGGTGTGGCGTTTTAGATCAGCTGTATACATATTGTTAGACTTATATTTACAAAAATGCTGCCATAGTGATAATCACATTCTTCATGTGATATTTGAGAACAACAACGCAGGGCGTGCTACCAACAGCTAACAATAGCCTGGTAGATCGGCATGTTTTTTTCCGACTTCAACTGGAACGCCAATAAGTCAGAGATGATGTCACTTCCAGTTCCGGGGTTACTGGAACGCAGCATTACGACAGTCGCCGGTAATAGATTCTCCTAACAGTCCCTTTAAAGCTTCAAGGCCTGCACTTCACTGCTCTAAGTGGACGAGGACACACACACAGATGGTCAGGGCAAAGCTACATGATGCTGTGCCGCTGGACTATGTTGAAATCTGCCATATTTTGTGTTATACACTTGGTTTCAATAACTGCCAGAGTGTGTTTTTATAGTTCTAAACATTGAGTATTGAGTAACCCCAATGCACCTGTCTTCTCAGTCCATATGGGACTATGTTAGAGCTCTGGCCTCCTTTCAACCTACTCCTTCACGTGGGTCCAGTCCACTATGATTGGTTTGCTGGACTACTCTGTGGTAATTGGTCAGTTCAGCTTTACACCATGTTGTCAACAACTTCCAATGTACAAACAATGGTATGATGTCACACTGGTAGGTTTATCTGGGGGGATTTACTTGAATAAGTAAAAAGAACTCCAGCAGCATTTGTAGTTCAGGAAACAACTTTAAAAAGTTGAAGTGTGTTGCTGAAGCTTTTTTTCTTCAAGGATTTTTTTATTGGGGGGGGGGGGGATGATCTGTTTCAGGCAGCTACTGTTTAGAAAAGGGACATAGAGAGAAGTCCAAATGATACATGCTTTTTGACTTGTGCATAGAAGTACTCTGTCACACAGGAGCCATACACCACAATAAAGGGCATATGAAACTGAACTAAAAACAGGATATGGCTTCTTCTAAGCAACAAGAGCTCCAACGGATCATCCTGGACAGAGACAGAATACAGGTAATACAGGAGTACTTAAGTGAAAAGTGGAATGGCAGTTTATTGCTGTACCACACACACATGCGTCACACCCTGACATTGCCCAAGCTTGATTTTTAAAGTCAACGAAACAAAAGAAAATACTAGGGCTGCAACTAACGATTATTTTCATAATCGATTAATCGGGCGATTATTTAATCGATTAATCGGATAATGACACATTTTTGCAATTTCCTTTACAGTTTAGCTTAAAGTTGTTTTAGGTAATTTCTAAACAACAATAAAGGCAATTAAAAGCATTTTTCCTTCGTAATATTTTATTACAGCTTTTTTCTTTCTTGACTCATTGTAATAACTGTAAGTACATTAACAGTGTAGCAGTTCTATTGTTTGTTATGTGTTCAATGTAGATGTTAATGTTTCCTGAAAACTGATGGTCAGTGAAGAGACCAGGAAGGCAGGGCGAGCAGGTCAGAGTTCAGAAGGGAAGAGATAGTGTGTGGGTTCAAGCGAGGAGGGAGAGAGCCGCTAGCAGGAGGTCTAGAGAATACTACTCACTGTTTTGTTCGTAGATTGAAATTGTAGTTGGCGTGGTCACAGCCCACAGTGACTGTTAAATAAAAGCAGGTATTTTCGCAAGCAGGTATCACCTTTATTTATTGTAACGTCCGACAGACGTTACAATAAATTTGTTTGCATGTTGTTAAATAAATGCTCACAAGCTTACTTTTTTTTTCTTGAAACAAAGCAGGCAAAGTAGTAGCAGTCTTGTCTATAAAGTATTCAATAAAATAAGGTGCTGCTGAATGTAACAAACAAAGATAATCTTTATACCGAGGCGAGTATTCGTCCGTCTCTAACACGCAGATGTGCTTTCTCAGCAAGTGCTCTTTGATAGAGGTCGTGCTCCCATGCCAGATGAAGTCAGCCTTGCAATGTTTGCAAGTGATCCTTTGCTTTGCTTTGTTGAGCGTGACATGCTCCCAGCTTATGGAGGTTTTTGGTCGTTCACGAAGTGATGCTGCCATGGACGCCACCATTGTGAATCCTTCTGCATGTTGTGTGCAGTGACGGTCACTAGTACGCATGTGCACCTCTCACAGTAGCTTACAGCAAGAGAGCAGGCTCATTTCCTCCTAACTAACCAACTGTAAGCTACAATTTCATGCACCATAACACCCGCGATTCATGGCCGATGAAAACCGATAATTAAATTAGTTGACAACGAATTTAATTATCAAATTTCACTGATTTAATCGATCAGTTGTTGCAGCCCTACAAAATACCTAAATAGGATTGATGGAAAAATATTGGTTCTTCAAAATTAGATATACAGTCATGGAAAAAATTATTAGACCACCCTTGTTTTCTTCAATTTCTTGTTCATTCTAATATCTGGTACCACTAAACGTATAATACAATGAACACAACAAAAAATGCAGCTGGTCACATAATACTTTATGTCCTATTTGACATTCTTAAGCTTAATTGATTCCCAGGGTATATAAGAGGCCATTTCATGTCACAAGCAGCACTGCACATGCAAAGGCCTAGAGTGGTTTCCTGCTTACATTCAAGCCGTAGCACAACTCAGAAGTTGTCAGCTCTCACATAATGCCTAAAACAAAAGAATTATGCAAAGCCACAAAGGCAGCCATCTTGGCACTGCTGGAAATTGGCATGAGTGAGAGACAGGTAGCGAAAAAACTGAAGATCTCCAAGACAGCCGTTCATTACAACAAAAAAAAACAAGCTGAACATGGCACTACCAAATTGCTACCTGGCCGTGGCAGGAAACGTCTTTCTACCCCACGAGATGACCGTGCTCTCATCCGTTCATGTGTCAGGAATCGTCGTCAGACCTCCAGGGACCTTAAAAATGAGTGGGCACTGTCGAGAAATGTGACTTGTTCAGCAAGGACAGTTCGAAACCGACTTGTTGAAGCTGGTTTGAAGTCACACAGAGCACGCAAGAAGCCCTTCATCAATGAAAGGCAGAGGAAGGCCCGGTTACTCTTTGCTCGAGACCACAAGGATTGGACTGTTGATGATTGGGCTAAGGTTCTCTTCAGTGATGAATCCAATTTTGAATTGATGCCACTCCAGCCAACTTACTGGTTAGGAGGAAGCCTGGAGAAGCTTACAACCCAGACTGTCTTGCCCCTACAGTAAAACATGGGGGTGGATCAGTCATGATCTGGGGTTGTTTCAGTCTGAGTGGAACAGGGCAAATGCAATTGTGTGAAGGCCGAATGAACCAGGTCATGTACAGGACTACCCTTGAAAACAGTCTTCTTCCATCAGCTGGAAAACTCTTTCCTGCCTCGAATGACTGGATTTTCCAACAAGACAATGCCCCTTGCCACACGGCAAGGTCAGTTAAAGCCTGGATGGAGAAGCACAACGTGCACACCATGCCTTGACCAGCGCAAGCACCAGATCTTAATGCAATTGAAAACCTGTGGAAAATCATCAAACTCAAAATGGAGAACCACAAGCCCAAAAACAAAAGAAAATTTGTTTGAATTTGTCCAACAGGAATGGGCTGCTGTGACAGCAGAACAATGTCAGAAGCTGGTGGAGAGCATGCCAAGATGCATGGCTGCAGTCATCAAAAACAATGGTTATGCAATCAAGTATTAACTCTTGTGTGTATCATGTGTTTAAAGCAAACAGAAAAGAAAACATGGAATGCTTAAAAGTAGTGTTTTTGGCGGTACAATGCCATAGCTATTGATGTAAGAATTTAAGTAATTTTGGTTATTATCAAGAAAACCATGGAAAATGAATAGTTCTTAGTTCTTAAATTAAACTCTCATGAGCTATTTTTGTTGTTATCATTATAATTGTCCAAACAAATGTACCTTTAGTTGAGCCAGGCATTAAAATTAACAAGAAATTGAAGAAAACAAGGTTGGTCTAATAATTTTTTCCATGACTGTATTTCCAAGCCCTACCTTCATGTGGAGTCATAACTGTAGGCTTGTTGGCTGTAATGTTTGCAATGGTTGCGAGGGGAATAACTCAAAACATTTTCAGCATTCCCGGAGAGTTTTAAATCCTGCGTTTTATGATTAATCACCTCAGTAGGATGTTCAGTTGGTTATAGCTGTCAAAGTTGTTCAGATTTTTCAGAGCAGGTGGTCTGCTTTGGGAAAAAAAAATCCAACAAGAGCTTCAGTGCTGAAGAGTAAGTGTTTGAAAGCTGCAGGAGGGACTGATTTTTTGTCTTCACATACAGCATCAACAAACACTGTCACAGTCTGAAGCTTATTGTTCCAAACATCCCCAAGCTTTCGCTTTTTGACATCTAATCACTGTTGACCCAGGAATCCTCTTGATGTTTGTGTTCGCTCTGCATAATTCACGGTTCAAAATCTGTGCCTGTCATGAATCGAGCAGCCAGTGAAGGATTGTCTCCGACTTGTGCCATTGAAAACAGTTAATCCTCTGTGGATGGATATGTAAATATGACCGAGTGCCGCTCTGCGCTGCTGGAACACTTCTGATTGTTGCAGATGATTGTTGTATTTGTGTGGATGACAGTGCAGGGGGGATGAAGAAAGACCAAAAGAAGGGTTAGTAGGAGTTTAAAGACCTGTTTGATCCTTTAGGTACCTATAAGAACATATAATCTCCTTAAGACGCACTCAACATGATAATGGCAGTATGTTCTGCTGCATAAGCCAGCAGTGCATGCACTTATGATGCATCTTGATATGCTGTGCGATTTCAAAGCTCTCTCTTGTCATCCCATGCATAAATCACAAGTACTGCAGCACGAAATCTATTGAGGGTTGCAAGCAAAACTAGGATATATTTGTTGATAACAACTATGCGCTTAAAATCGGCACCTCCTCCGGGAACTTGTGTTTGCTGCAAATTAAAACATCTGTTTGCTCACAAAACCAAACACAAAAGCTCTTCATCTCCATCATCTGTAGCTGTAAAGAAAGAAACCAAAGCCAGAGAGTGAAGCTGCTGTGATGTAAAATGTACTTGGAGCTGTTTGTAAGTGAATGAAATGCATGTGTAAAGCGGTTGAGTCATCAAACATTTTGGATGTCGACTTCAGAAAGCTGTCATTCAGACGCTCTTCTCACTGAGAACAGCCAGTGACTGAGATTACAGAGCAACAAGCAAAACATTCACTTTGATAGAGGGAAACACGATCCAAAGTGATGCTGCTGGGTTAAAATCACAATGAGCAGTGATACTAATAAGATTTCCCGTCTATAGTGTACTCAAGGATCCTGTTAAGGTGATTGTGGGTGAAGGTACCCTGTGAGGAGAGGAATAATTCAGCAGCTTTGTGCAGGTCTGTGCTGTCGCTAAACACTGAGCACTGTGGAGGGATAAACCCACAGGAGCACAGCTGAATATAACACACCAGTCAATTAGGGCCAACAGGAAATAAATAATAAAAAAATCTCACAGACAGTCAGAAATAGCTCTGAGAGAAATGTGGAGCACTTAGACAGAGATCCAGCCCCCATGATATCACTGCAGCAGGAGGGATTATTTTATAAACCTACATTGTGTTGAGGGAGTGTGCTCTGTATGAGGCTGTAGAGGAGGAAAATAAGTTTGCAGTCGAGTACTTTAAAGGGTGCTGAAATTAAATATTTAACTAGGAGTGCAGCCAAGGCTTTTCTTTTTTTGTTAAGGTTATTTTTTGGAAATGTGTGCCTTTATTGATAGGTGAAAAGGGTGAGAGAGAGGAAGGGAGGACACTCAGCAGTCCTGCTCAGCATTATTGACACCCCTTCATTATTTTCATTGCTTTACCAATATCTTCAGAAATAAACTGAAATGTACCAAATTTATGTCATCAGGATCTTTTAATTGAAGGTCCAGAATACTTTAAGAAAAAAAACATTTATACAAGTTACATGTTGTAATTTCAAAGAGAGAACTGAAAAAAGCATGTGCAGCAATAATGGCACCCCTCTTCAGTATTTTGTTGCACACCCTTTGGCACTGATGACAGCCTCCAAATGTTTCTTGTCACCATCGATAAGCTTCTTGCACTTCTCAGCTGGTATTTTCTCCCACTTCTTCCTATGCAAATTGTTCAAGCTCTTGAACATTTGCAGGTTTCATTTCCCCAATGGCAGATTTCAGCCATACCAAAGGTTTTCAATCGGATTCAGATCAGGACTCATTGCTGGCCATTTTAAAACAGGCAATTTTTTTCCTTTTCAACCATTCCTGCGTGCTTTTGGATGTGTGCTTTGGGTCTTTGTCTTGCTGGAGAGCCCACGATCTTCGACTCAAACCAAGTGTTCTTACACTGGGTCGGACATTTCGCTCCAAAATTTCTTGATAATCCTCTGAATTAATGATTCCTGTGATACGGTCAAGGCCTCCAGTACCCGATGCAACAAAGCAGCCCCAAACCATTATGGAACCTCCATCATGCTTAATTGTTGGTAGGGTGTTCTTTTCCTTGCAGGCTTCAAGTGGTTGCAATTAAAACTGCCTAATCTAAATACGACTGCATGATCATAGTAGCCAATGAAGTATTATTTACAAACCTTAATATGTGAACATTACTTCTGCCAAGTTTGAGTCTGATAAAGTGATGCAAAGCAAAGTTAGAGAGGTTTTTAAAGAAACTGTACTGTCATATTGTGTACCTAAACTTCATGGGTGCCAATAATGATGAATAGGTTTGGAGTGCTTTGCAGTGTTTTAAGGGTTGATAAGTTTTGTGAATCATCTGGAGACCTGCAAGAAACAGAAAAATTTCAAACAAGAGAAGCACTGCATCATGAATGTGCACTGATATTCTGCAGGGCTTCAATGTGGCCTTCAATAAGTGACAGTGAAGATGCTGCTGCTTTTATTTAATTTAGAAGTTGATCTCTGGTTTTATTCACTGATCCCTGACCTGTCTACAGTCTCACGGTACTTTTAGTTTCATTTAGGGTCCCTCTGTTGTCTGTCATGTTGAACTGAACAGAGAGAGTAGTCAGAGAGCAGCAGTGAGGCTTTGCAGGACTGTAAGCCAAGGCTTGATCCCTGACATACACAGACAGACTTCAGCCATCTGGACTGATGAAACACTTGGATAGACTCCCCTCTCTCTCTCTCTCATAGACAATTCATGGCAGCTCTGGTTCTTTCTGTCATGTTTCTCAAGGTTTTCACAAGCCCTGTGGAAGTCACAGATACTGACCTTGCCCCCTTAGGCTTCTTATACGCTCTCAAAGTCGTGTATATAGATTTAAAACTCAAGGCCTTGGTATAAGCCTGCAGGTCTTGTAAGGGGCAGAGCATTAGGCTGCTAAGAAGGAGAGGAGAGTGAGGATAATGAGACATTTTTATTGTATATTTTAACGTGGACAGATGAGCTTTGGCTGTAACACTGAGGCTTCCATTCAGGATATAAAATAAAAATATACTGAGTGAAAACTGGTTTGTTTATTGTAATCCTAATTAATTATAACACAAAAATAACTGTTTGCAATGCAGCTGTATTATGTTAATTTCATTTTTAATCATCCAACACCTGCACTTGAATAGTTTCCTCAGTTTTCCTCGTGGACTCTTCGACGATCCCTCTAATAGTTCTATTTTATGCTCCACCTGCACAGACACAATGATGCGCATCCTCGGGAACTGGGACAACGTTACACTAAATTTATCAACTTCAAAGGTAATTCATTTTTACAGTTCAAGTGCGCTGAGCGATAGCAGTGCTCTAAGAAACAGGGGAAGATCACTTTGAACTGATGTGGGATTTAATGCAGCTGGAAAACAAGACTTTGGAGACCATTAACAAGAAAACTTTTATATTCAACTTGTTCATATTACACCTTAGTAACCAAGCAAACATCTTGTGGGAAACACTAATGCTGTATTTCCATCTGGCAGAGTGGTTCAGTTAAGCTGTTGAACAAAGCTAAATCAGTGCTCCATACTGTCCCACTTTTTTGACAGCCCTCTCTTGGGGTACCAAGAGTAGCTATCAAACCCCAAAGGGTGTAGCCAAACACGCTTCAGTCTTTTGATTGGACAAAAGTATCTCCACCTTTGCATCAAGTGTCCAAAAACATATCATTTTTAAATCTTTCCTGCATTTTTAGGCTTTATTTCTCTCTTACAGTCTTTAAATTTCATTTCTTAAGATGTTTTGCAGCTTTTTTATTGATAGTGAAAAGGACAGATAGACTTTTAAAGGGATGTAGAGGGCAGGGAGGACACACTGAAAATGGGCCCTGGTTGGATTGAATCAACATTATACTCAATGTGGTAGGTGCTCGGTTGCAACCTTTTCTGCCAATCCAGCACCCCCTGTTGTGCTGCTTTTGTCTGTTCAGGTTAAGCTTTCCCCCTAAAGCATAAGTACTGGTATCAAGTCAGACAAAAAAATCTATAGCCTAGTATACTAGGGGTATTAAGGTTCTGTGTGTAAACAGGGAAAAATACCAAGGTAATTCTATTTTTTAAAGCCAAATTCACATACTGAAAGCTTGACCAACTTCTTCAGATGCACACAAAAACAGAACTAAGTTAGAGCCAGTTGAGAAATGCTGGTGTTCAGAGGGTGATTAAACATTTTTTTTTACACATACTTAAAAATGTCCAAAGTTTGATCCAACAGGTATCTTAAAGGGACTGTGAGGGGAATCTATTACCGGCAACGTAAGGACTCTACTACCCATGAGCACGCGCCGCGACTGTCGTAATGCTGCGTTCCAGTAACCTCAGAACTGGGAGTGACATCATCTCTGACTTATCGGCGTTCCAGTTGAAGTCAGAAAAAAACATGCCGATCTACCAGGCTATTGTTAGCTGTTGTTAGCACGCCTGCATTGTTGTTCACAAATATCACATGAAGAATGTGATTATCACTATGGCAGCATTTTGTAAATATAAGTCTAACAATACGATGTATACAGCTGATCTAGAGTGACACAACCCAGTCAGAAGTGCTAATAAATGGATTATTACAGGAGCTAAATAACTGTTCACACTGGGGGCATCCATCTTCGATTGTCAACTGGGGGGTGGCGAGGTTTCACCGAGTTCCCAGTTGGAAATTCAGACTTCGATCCAGTTGCAGTTTCCTACTTGGAACTCAAAAGTCCTACTTCTGACTACAACTGGAACGCACCAAAGACGTGTGCAATCCAAAAATCTTGAAACAGATTGCATTACGACAGCGGCACAATTAATCACAATTCCCTCTAACAAAAATGAATGATTATTGGATGAGTGTAGAGAAGTTATGTTTTCTTACTCAGTTTATGCACATTTTTTACAAACTAGATAGGCTTTAGTATGATCATCAAGCTTTTACAAAGTTCTGTTGCAGTCAGATAAAGCTCTTTCACAGCTCAGACCTAAAGTTAGTGTTAAAAGCCTTTTGAGTAAAAAAAAATGATGCAGAAGACGTGTTGCAAGCAAATATGCAATATGTAAAACAACAGTTACAAAAGAAGAAAAGATGCTCGTCTCCTAGCTTTTTTATTAATTTCCCATCTCTAAAGTACTAATTGCCTGAAGCATATTCATACATACATTTCATTTTTAATAGATTCAGATGTATAAGTCCATAAGTATGTTGTAATTTTAATGAATCGTGTCTCTTATGCAGCTCATTAATAGAACTGCATGACCCTGAGAACAGCTCACTCTTACACAAGATAAAACACATATCTGCTCCCCCACACTCCCACTCACTGAATTCATGATCTGATCACTGATAGTCTTACTCAGGCCTCAGATTAATTCCCGCTCTCTCCAACCTCATGAGTATCTAATAACTTTGAAAATTGAAGCACGGACTCGGGCCCTCATCCATCTCTCTCCGAGTCACGTCTTCTTTCCCAGCATTCTTATGTTAATATCGCCGGGGCTGCTTCCCACACAGGCAGATCGCTCGCCTTCTCTCTCCGGTGATGCCTCACCCTGTGTGTTGAAAATAGCTGAGGCTAGAACACAACTTGTGTAACATTGATTTAAAATTCAATCTAGACAGCTACCTCGGAGCCCTGGGCCAAATCTTAGATCCCTCTCCCTGATACTGATGCTGAAGGAAGTGAGAAAAGTGGCCTGTGTGGAAGAAATACGAATACCAAGACAGAGTAAGAGAAAGTCTAAATCTATTAGGGTAGGAAATGTGGAGGAAAAATGTTTTTTGCAATTTCTTAGCGGAGTGGCAAACAGAATAAACAATTGCAGGACACTTTAAAATGCACACTTTGCTCTTAAGGTGCATTCACACTGAACGTATGAACTAGCTGACATTATTCCAGCTGTATTCTTCTCAGTCATCTGCCAACTTGAAAACCCTGCAGCTGATGGCCCTGCAGCAGCAGCATCTATCAGACACTTCTACAGTGGGAGCTTTCTGTGGTTTCATCTAGGCGGAACTAATGTACTCATTAACTAATGTTCCCGCACAGACATGGACTGTCACCCTAATCTGATCCAAAATAAAAACAGTTGTTGTCAGTGTGGTCACACACCCACACAACACTGACTGGCTGTCAGCACAACCACACGAGATGTTGCATGAAAGGTTCAAATTTTTTGACTTTGGTGGGCAAGTGATGCGACCTTGTCATGCTTCCAAAAGTGACCCAGCAGCTAGACCAATTCACCCAGATAGTGTCAGACACATTGTGTGAGGGTTGGCCCCGCCCCATCACGGTTGTGCATTGACTTTGCATGGAGAGTGGTCGTCAGAGCTGCCTACAATCTTTGTTGCATAGATTCAGCAATGTGCCAGAAACACCTCCATACTCCATACTGACATCATAGCATTGCACCATTGCAGCAGATTTGTCAGCTGCACTTCAGTGATGTAAATCCCCTGTTCCATCACATCCCTAAGGTGTACTGGATTGAGATCTGGAGACTGGGGAGGCTGCTCAAGTACAATTAACTCACTGACATGTTCCAGAAACCAGCTTGAGTTGATCTGAGCTTTGTGAGGTGGGGTGTTATCCTGTTGGAAGCAGCCATCTTAAGTTGATTTCACTGTTGTACTAAAAAGATGGAAGTGGTCAGTAAAAATACTCTGATGGGTTGTTGCAAGTTCAGGTCCATAAACCTAACTCGAATGCTACCTGAGCACATGGACATTCTCTACAAGCCGGGCCTGGCCACCTCCTTAAACTACAGATGCTACTGCTTCAATTTTCCTCACTTTCTATAACTGACTCTCAACTGGTGCCTGACTGAAAAGTGCTGGGACCTGACTGTAGTGAGGCCTCACGCTGCTACACTTTACATACAAGCTGGACACAGCAAAATTGACCCTGGTAATGTACTATCACCTAAACTTTGATCATTTTTTAATGTTGATCCACGTCATTTAATGTATTTTAATGTGTGAATGGGCTTTTATGGACTGGAATTGATGTGAGATGGGAAAAAAACAACCAGCATAAAAAGTGCTGAGACCTGACTGTAACGAGATCCCCTGCTGTTGTGTGACAAACACATTTAACTGATTACACTTACTCTAATAATTAGGCACACCCCAAGAGATTAAGTGGGAACTTTCAGTGGCTGGCAGTTGGCTGGTACTTGGCAGGCATTCAGCTGGAAGGTGAAAAATTGAAGCTGCTGCCTCTTTATATTCATTAGCCCAAGCCTGAGTCACACCTTATATTTCAACATAATAAAAAGGTTTTTAAGTGCTTTTTTAATAATAGAAATGTTTTTGGATGAGGCCTCATCACAGTGGTTTATGATTTATAAAAAAAACAAGCTGAAGTTGCTCTATTTCTGGCTTTCCTTCACACTGGGACAGCGTTGATTCGTGGCAGGGTTTTTCTTTTTACCTCCTCATGCTCTGTTTACTGTGGGATGAACTTATGCACAGGTGATGCACAAAGCTGAGAGGAGTCAAAGATGGCCGAGTGCGCACTGAGAATGCACACAGAAAATAATTCTGAAGTCTCACTTTGTGTGTTATGTGTAGCCATGGTTTAATAGGGTTGCCTGCTATGTACATATGTTATTCTAAATTATCACCATTTGTCTGTCTCCAAAAATAAATAGATTAAAAAAGGAGGAAAAACATTACCATGAGCTAATGGGGAGAACGCCTGGCTGGATCTGGCTCTGAACAGCAGGCAAGGTTGAGCTGGGCTCAGGCTCAAGAAGAAACTGTTTCCTATCATTGAGTTTAAAGCACGCTAAATTTGCAGCGATAAGCCTGTGGCGTCAGGTGAAAGCTAATAATACATCAATTGTAGCTTGAATATGTTTTATAAATGGCAAATACTTGGTCTTGTTTTGGTAAAAATCTGAGACGAGGAAAAAGGCGCATAAAAAAAAGGTGGCATCAGAGAAAATAACTAAAACTGGATAAACCATCAACCAGGGCGCAAAACAAAAAGAAAATTAGAGAAAAAGCATTGAAGGAGCAGAGGAAGGAGGCTGCAGGATTCTTGATAATTGGAGTCAAGTGGGGTCAGGCTGGCGAGAGGGAATTTCATTTGGCTGCCCAGTCACCAAACTGAACTGGTAAATTAAAGGCTGGAAGAAATAAACCTCTTCTCCCTGTAATTTTGGTACAGCTAAACCGTTTGAAAATAGGATGCTGAATGCACAAAATCTTTTGATTTTGTGCATTTAGGTCAACATGTTAAAGTTGTATATTGACAGATACACTGAAGTAACAATGCCCTCTCGTGTCTCTATTGCCCCACACAAACTCAAACACAGACACACAGGAGTTTCAAACAGGCAAAATGTGTGTCAGTGCCGGGGTGAAATCAGTGGAGGATTACCAAAATATGAGAGATTACCCATGCATAACCCCACCCTCTCTCTCTCCGTCAGTGTCTACAGTCAGTGAATCAGCAGCATGTCCTTATCGTATTAAGTTGGCCAAAGTTGGCCCTGACAAACAATTTAACCAGTCAAATGATGATAATATTTATTTAAAATATATTTCCCTAGATATTCCCGGACTGTTGTAAGATAACGTACAGTAATAATTTTAACATCGTGGCTGCATCAGTGTTAATTTACCGATAAAAAATTCTGACAGTTTAGCTTATATGTGATTACAAAACAACTTTGTAATTACATAATGCTACTGTTTGTTTGGCTATCTGTATGTTTGTGTATCCAGGTCCTTATTTTAAGCATATCTTTAGAAAGATTTGTAGGAATATCCTCAGCATTTATAGAAATATCTACCCTGACAAAATGGGAAACGGGTTAGATTTTGGAGGTCAAAGTACAAGGTCATGGAGTCCCAAGTCTGAAATGCTTTAAGGGACTTCTGTCGAATTTTTTGCACAAACGTAATCTTTTACTAAAGAACTTGAAGATCACAAGTAAAGGTCACTGGGCTCATATCCATCCCACAGTTGGAAGTGTGATATTGATAGAAAGAAGATTTAAAGTTCAAAGATCACTATATCTTAAATTCATCCTTCATCATGTCTGTGGTTTTGCACAAACGTCCATCCCAAATCAAAGAAGGATTGGAAAAGTCTAAGGTCTATGGGCATCCCCTGCTTGTTAGATATCTAAAAATTACACAACCTCAGAAGTCTGTCTCTCACTTGCTCTAAGTCCAATATCATACCTCCACTATACAGAAGCATCTTTTTGTGTGCACTCTTAAATGTGCCATGAAATTTGGTGTCCAGAGACATCACTCCTAAAAACGAAACCAATATCATCCAGCACTTTGGGGGATTGGAATTCTTCTACTATAATAGACCAACAAAAATGGCATGAAACAGGTTCAGGGTTTTGTGGATTTGTTTCACATCCGCTCACCTCCAGAAAAAGAAAAAAACAAAACTAGAAGGGCCCAAGAGCAAACTACTGATCACCTGCTAAGACATTTTCAGCTCTTTCAGGGGAGTTATTGTCAAAAATGTGCAAAACATCCCCGTCTTAAATGTTAAGAATTGCTTTACAATTAAATTCCTGGATCTGCATCTGGATTTAAATCACCACTAAAATGACATCACTTTTTCCTCGTGCCATGACCAACATTTCATTAAAATGTCATAAAAATCTGTTGAGAACTTCATTGAGTTATGGGTGAAAATGTTAAAAACTGCCCTTTCTCACAGTGTTGATAAGTCCTTTAAGAGTCCTGGATCTATATTCAGGTTCAGAGAACCACCAAAATATAGTCACTTCTTGCCTGTGCCATGATCAACATTAACCTTGAAACTTTATTAATATAATTTTATTAATGTTTTATGTTTTATCTTGTTCTCTATAGGGATGCACCAAAATGAAAATGTGTGGACGAAGCCAATAAAATATAAACGCTTGGCCGAATACCAAAGCAGTTCACTATGTTTTTTTATAGTGCATTAATAGCTTAGAGTGCATTTTTAGACATGTTATTAAAATAAATTATTTATTGAATATTGTGACATTTTATAATATTCCAGTAGCCTTTGCTTTTCAAGAAAGCCCTACAAAGTTTTTCATTCATATTAAGCCTTCAAACAAAACAAAACATGCATTAAAAAATACTAAAGTGCATTGAAGTGGATATAAACCAATAAACCAATAATACCAACAAATAAATAACTGTCCTTTTGACACAAGACTGCTTTAAGGCTCTCACTTTATGTTCGATATTTGAATAACCTTTCGAATATGGGAATAAATATCCGTAACCGAATTGTAAATAAGTATTTGATATAAATTTGGAGTGTGGCGGCACATCAGGTCTGGAGCAGTGGACTGTTCCATCCAACAGAGGGCGCTGTGAGTGCAGCTTGACCCTCAGTCACATCCGCTGCTCTCTTGACCTCCGTAAACAAAGAGTTTCCACTCCGAGCGGACATTAACAGCTCTGGATGTTTTGAGGAGAGCTGTGTGGAAGTAGTTTTGGTTCTACACAAATTATGGCAAACTTAAAATCGAAGACCAGGCTGTGTTTTCTGTGAAATTCAGTTTAGTCACTTGTCCTCCACTTATTTGCAGGCTCAGCCGTCGGCTTTTCATCCAAGCTATACAACCAAGTACAGCGGCGCTTCGTCAAGAGTTTATCCCCGTGTGACTGTGTTGTTTTCGGCAGGGTGGATAAGAGAGTCTCTGTCCCTTACTTGGGGGGGGGGGATCCAATCTCTTTGATTATTTGGGTGCATGATTGACTTTAATTTTTCGGAAAAGTGACAGCCTTAGTCTGCTTAGCCACAGTCACACGCAATGACGTAGTTGATTTGGTCATTGCATCACATGATACTATTTGGCCTTGCTATTAGCTCACTCCACCGAAGGCTGAATATGGCTTTTTTTGCATTATTCGGCCACCGAATGTTCGGTGCATCCTTAGTTCTCTAAATAACAAAACAAAAAAGCAGATGCTGGCAAAAACATAACCTCCTTTGTGGACTATTGATAAATCTGTTTATAATGAGAAATATTTGCCAGACCATGAGGGGGCAACCCTTTTACGTGTAAGCTGAGTGACTTGTCAACTTGTTTATGAAAAGGAGAATAGTCATGCTGCCCTGTTTCCATCACAGTCTGTTATTTACTTGCTCGTGCCATCGGCTACAGAGTTAATGTTTTGTGGGAGAAAAGAGGGGTGTGTCTGAGTATCCTGGTCAACAGCTGCTGTGGTTTTCTTCCTCCTCTGTCCCCATCTTCTAATAAAACCTTCCACTGTGCAGGTCGAAGCTCTTGAGGAGCATTGAAACTGCCGAGTCAGCCCAGAGTCCACAGAGACAGGCAGTTAAGCTTCATCACTTCACACTGTGAGATTCCGCTGAACTCCAGTATGTTTGCTGTATAGGCTGATCACACTCCAGATAAAGAGCCTTTTTATTAGCAAGGCCACTCACTCACATGGAAAGTGTTTGTGTTTACCTCTTCAGGGAAAGGTTTTTCCTCTTCAGTGAGAGGCTGTGTCCTCAAACTGTTTCCAATAGCCCACGCCTCATTGCAACAGAGTGGTGCAAGAGTGAAGTAGGCCAGCTTTGGAGGTGGCATCCTGTGGCGGATGCTTATTTCAAGGATCTTGTTTTGTTGTGGAAAAAGTTTGATGCATTTCGTTCATCAGAATAATCTTCACATATGAACATTACTCTGGTAAATGTTGGATACCTTAAGTTATTGACAAAAGTAAAAATCTTAACAGAAGCCTAAAAGTATGACTATACTGATGACTGATTTCAGCAGTAACTAGGGCTGTCAGTTTAGTGCATTAATTAGATTAATTAATTACACCGCAAATTAATGCGTTATAAACATTAATTGCAAGATTAATCATAGCACACAAACATTTTGATATTGGCCAGCTGGAGGACCCGTACATGGCAGTGGTACATCACTTCACACATGCATCTCTAGTCAAACCAAACAAAGCCCAGGTGACAACAGGAATGGCATATTTAAGACTTAGTCTTATTTTATTTTTGAAGTTATTTATCTATATTTGTACTACATTCTTTAATAATGCATCAGGCCTAATTGGTTTGCTGGATGTCCTCGACCTTTTTCTTATTTTGAATTTGATTTATGAAACACACTTAAAGTGTAATTTGAGTTGCCTGATTGAGCTTAGAATTTTCTGGACAACTTGCCCTGACTTTGGTTTTATTTAGTCACCAATAAAAATGTGGATTTACAAATCTTCACTTCTTAGTGTATTCATTTGATTAGTCCTGCACTACAATTTTATAATATCCTAGAATTCAAATTCTTTATTTGGGTACTTTAAGCAGGTATGAGATTAAAATGTGATTAATTAGATTAATTAATTATAAATCCGGTAATTAATTAGATTAATTTTTTAATCGCCTGACAGCACTAGCAGTAGCCCCTGCACTTTTCCCTCTTCCATAAAAGAGGTCATATATTATTCTAGAAATCATCTTACCTGAGTATCCTGTGCTGTGAGGTGTGTTAAGAGTCATCTTATCCTCATCCAAGAGCAACTAGATAATCTCATTTCAATTATCAACTTAAAATTGGGAAATTAGGATTAATATAAAATTAATAGAATAAAAATATGTAAAGCTTTTTCATTCTAATACAAAAAACTAGAGACACAATGTTGTGTAGTTTATCGAGTTTTGTATTTCACACAAAGTAAGGCAGAATTGTGATAAAATTATAAAACTGGAAATGAGTTTTCTTCAGTCTTTCCAATGTTTTAAATTTTGCCAACATGTTGGTGCAATTTTGATCATGCTTTTCCTCTCTTTTGGTTTTAAATAAGGCTGCATGTACTGTGGGTGATTTGAATGTTTGAATTTAGATGGTGTGTGGAAGATGATCTGCAAATTCAGTTGTAAAAATCAGTCAGTTAACCTTGCACTATACAATATAAAACAGTTATTATTATGATTATTTGTCTCACCTAATTGGACTAAGACATTTTCATCCATCCATTATTTTTACCACTTATCCCTTTTAGAGATCGCAAGGGGCTGGAGCCTGTCCCAGCTGACATAGGGCGAGAGGCAGGGTACGACAAGAACTGGTCACCAGTCAATCACAGGGCCACACAGAGAGACAGACAACCATCCACACTTAAAGGATAAGTTCGGTTTCTACAGCTTTCACATTGTTTATAGAATGAAGTAGAACAATATACTCACCCAGAAGGCTTTCCTGATCCAAACAGTGCTTCGGGAGATATTTAGATCCAAAATCGAGCGGCGGACATCCGTATAATGGTAGCACAGGGGGCATGTATAGCGCCGCTCCTAAAACGTCATTAATCATCCAAAAACTCATTAGTTTCACTAATATTTCATCATGGTCCGCTCGCGCTACTCCTCCATTACAGTCCGGGGTCACTCCAGCCATGTTTTCATGGCTGTGTTGACCTCGGAACTGAAGACTGCTCTCTGGCCAGCTGTTCTTCTCTTTGCCTCCGCGTCCTCCTTTCGATGAGCTCCTCATCTGTAAACTCTGGCTCGAAACTGTAAGGACACCCATCATATTCAAAGATCTCGCCCACAACATCTTCATCCGATAGATATTCGTCTATTTTGCACAAAACTTGAAGAAGAAAGTTGTTGAGTAGCCGGCTGTCTTCCCCTGAAATAATGAGCCGTACTGCGCATGCGCAGCAGCCATAAAGAAAGCTTTTAGTTAAGAGGTCAGCACAGTCACAAAGACATGTCTGGAGCGACACTAGACTGTCGTGGAGGAGTAGCACGAGCGAACCATGACGAAATATTGGTGAACCGAATGAGTTTTTGGACGATTAATGCATTTTTAAGAGCGGCGCTATACATGCCCCGTGTGCTACCATTATACGGATGTCCGCCACTCGATTTTGGATCTAAATATCTCCTGAAGCACTGTTAGGATCAGGAAAGCCTTCTGGGTGAGTATATTGTTCTACTTCATTCTATAAACAATATGAAAGCTGTAGAAACCAAACTTATCCTTTAAATGCATACTTAAGGGCAATTTGGAGTCATTGATTTACTCAATAAGCATGTTTTTGTTCTGTGGGGAGAAGCTGGAGTTCCCAGAGAGAACCCATGCATGCACTGGTAGAACATGCAAACTCCACACAGAAAGGCCCTGACCTACACAGGGATCAGACAAGCAGCCTTCTTGCTGTGAGGCAGCTGCACCACCATGCCGCCCTGAAAAGGATACATTTGAGTCTATATTTCCTCACACCATAACTCCTCATAAATAACACACATCTAATGTTTCCTGCATTAAAAGCTAGTAGGAGCTCTCACGACATTAAAATTCACTTTCAGGTCTGTGACTGGAAAAACTGAAGCTTGTAACATATTTTGCACATGAATATTCTAACCCAGGAGGAATATAGGGAGCAAATATGATGGAATAGCTCAGAAAGAAAGCATCATTATTGCAGATGATTACATAAAAACATTTTCCCTGAAATCCTGCTGTGATAAACAACCTTCAACTTTTGACTTCTTGTTTCCTCCTATTTTCTCTGCAGATCTTGTTAAATTAAAATCTGTTACCCAGAACTCATTTCTAAATCATAAAGATGGAAAAGCCTCAATTTCACCCCTCAGCTTGAGCTTCTCCTTCTGCTCCTTTGCCTTTTTAGCAGCGCTGATTATCTTTACATGATAAGACGCTTTGATAACAACACATTTCAGAGATAACAAGGTGCATCACAGGTGCAATGAGTCCACCAACTTGTAGAGGTCACCGTTTAAAGCTGCCTTTCTTCTTTATCTGAATCTTTTCTTTGCTGTGCGGCTTCCTGAAATTAGAGGCAACTTTGGTGCCTCCCTGGGATTGAAGGAGGGATTACAAAAGCACTGATTGATTTTTGGGTGAATGGCTGCTTCCCTGACACGTCAATGAAAAGAAAGGAAGGTTATTTTCTGTTGTTTGGGGAAAGTGGGCAACTAAAGACACTTCCCCTTGAAGTCTTTTTTAAATAAGGGGAAAGCAGGAGGGGATAAAGCAAATAAGAGCATAAATACTGACTTAAAAAGACAACTGATTGTGATAAAGAGGACAATATAGTTTATGTGGTCATGTAACAACCATAAGAAATATTCATATATTTTCTGTGCTTAAAAAATCAATGTGATTTATGCTCAGCCCCAAAAGAGCTTGTATGTGTGTTTGCAAGCAGAGCAGCTGCAGCAGGTTAATGCCAGGTATGTCTGCATCTGAGTAAAAGAGGAAGCAAGTGTGGGGGGATAATATCCTGCCAGACAGACAGGCATAGCAGACAGACAGACACAAAGAGGCTTCGAGCAGTGCCTGACTAAGATCCACGGCTCCACTGGCGCGGTTTCACATCTCTGGGATGAGTGCGTGCTCGAGTGTGCGAGCGTGATTGCTGGGAGGAACTGCAGGATGCGATCAAGAATCTCATCCAGCTCCCCTTCAGCAGCCTCGTCCGCTCAGGCTTTGGTCTCGTGCGTCAGCCGCCGTCCCGGAGACAGAGGCAGACGGCGAGATGAGTTTCACCCTGCAGGAGAGGGAAAGAGCTGATGAAAGCTGAGGAGATTTACACAGATGGGAGCTGAGAAGTCTTGAAATATGCTGAGAAGATCTGATTTAGAGGAAAAATGAAGTTCATCCGAGCTTCTATTTCAGATGAAGTATAGACGTCCAGATTGGTTAGAGATTGATCGACAATCTGCTGTTCTTTAAGATATTTTGGGGCATATATTGTGCCTTTAGGAGAGAGAGTCAGTGGATAGGCTTGTAAAGAGGGAGAGAGTAGGAGAGGACACTGCAAACTGGCCACAGGCTGGAGCAGAAGCTTACCACTCCACTAAACCAACTCCCCCATCACCTGATGTTCATTAAGAATACTTGTGTCTTTCAGGCAGACCCGGGACCAGGAAACCCCTCCAGACTTCTTCTACTTCTCTGACTTCGAGAGGCACAACGCTGAGATCGCTGCTTTCCACTTGGACAGGTGAGTTTTGTCAACAGAAAACCTCTGTTGTGCTGTGATTTCTCTGTGACTCATCAGTTTCCCCTCATGGAGCTATTTTCAAACCATCCTTCACAGTCTGTTACGTCTAGAATAAGAGGTCACAAGGTTCACCTCCACACAGACAGTGGACACTCGCACATTTATAAACCTGAGGTCTACATTTAATGGGCTCAGGCTGTGAAAATGTGAATGGGATTTGGTGCATGAGGGATTAGACAGCACACAAGAGAGCGAGGATAATCTCTACTTGATGCTGAGTTTGATGATTCCCTCATGATCCTTTTACTCTGCAGATTTCAGCAGACAAGGTAAAAAAAAAATCTAAAAAGAGGAGCGTTAAGAGGAGTTAGTCTGATAGTTTGGGATTCTGGGGGGGATGATTAAAGTTCTGAGGGGCCAGAAGTCAGCCTACAGAGAGGAATGTAAAGATTCATAAGGAGTCTTATCCCAGTTTACTGGCTATAACATCCAACTCTCCCCTTTCATATGCATGCTTGGAAATCTGGACACACTCAACACAGACTCAAAACAAATCATAACACCCCTGCTAGTTGCTCTATCGCCACAAAAACAATAAGCCAGAATGAGAAAAATAGGAAGAATCACACAATCATTTGAATAACAATCAGCTACACAAACAAAACAACCTTAAAAATTCAGTAGCACATATTCAACTATTCTGAGCTCAGTTCTCCAGCTGACAAACTGATGCCACTACACAACTCCAAATATACAAATACAACTGATAGTAAACACAGCATTCATGTACTCATTTTCTTACCACACTCAGCACCAAAGCCATCCTGGTATCCACTCTGAATTGTGTGTTTTATTTTTTTAAACTTTATTGAAATATTTATTTATTTAAATTATTGTATTATTATTATTATTTATTTTCCTCTCCCCCCCGTTTGTTTGTTTCACTTTTTTCCTACTTTTACCTACTATTTGTTTGTTGTTTTTTGGATTTTTCTCTTGCTTCTGCTGATGTTTTTCATGTTTGTTTGCTTGTTGTTTATTACCTCCGCCAAGGAGGTTATGTTTTTGGGAGAGTTTGTCTGTCTGTCAATCTGTCCGTCCGTCCGTCTGTGAACAAAATAACTCAAAAAGTAATGGATGGATTTGGATGAAATTTTCAGGAAATGTTCAGCATGGGAAAAGGAAGAACTGATTCGATTTTGGTGTTGATCCGGAGCAGCGTCCGGCCGCAATGGCGAAAAATTTGATTTTGCTGTATAACTACTGAACTAAAATAGATATCATTATGAATCCAGTTGCTATTGGTATGTTTTCATGGTCAAGGAATCTAAATATTGACATGAAATAAAGGTAGGGCTAATATTTATGGTCAAAATGACAATATGGCTGAGGACTGTGGTGCTGGCGGAGGTCTGTGCTCTCCGAGTGCTTTTCTAGTTTGATTATTTGCCTGTTCCCTTTTTTTATTGCTTTGTTACCTTGCTTTTCCTTTAAGTTTTACTTATTACTCACAGTAGCAGTATGTTTGTAGGTGTGTATAAATTAAACAATTAATTTTAAAAACAACTACATCCATTGCTAATGTCCAGTTGGAACATATTATAAAGTCCATCTCAGGGTGATTTCAAGCCACAGCAGAGACACCAGTAACCTACTGATGCAATCATCTATACAGCCCTGCATTAAAGATCAGAGTGCCATGTGTTTGGTATCGTTGACACTGAACACCTGTGTAAGCCAACATTTCCACATCCAAAAAAATCCCCAAGAATCAATCAGGGAATCAGAAAATAATGTAATCAATAGGCAGAATTGATTATGGTGTTATCATCCCTCCCATCCCTGACTTTTAGGTGTTAAATTAATTACCAAGAACGCTCTTACATTCCAAGTGGTACCACAACAACAGATCCCTTTCCCACTTAATCTCAGTCATAATGGGTATTTTAGCTTAATGTTCCTTATTTGTCGTGTAGTTGATCAGGGAAGTGTGCAGGTATTACCTGTAATTAACAGGATTTATAAGCAGGGCAGATGCAGAATTTAAACTTTAATGAAGCACTTTAAATGAGGCAGAGGCAGGATAATGATGCCCTTTAAACAGACGAATTTACTCTAATATTTGTGCAATTAATCTAATTGTGAATCTGGAACCTGAACCTGGTGAATCTTTACCTATATTGCAATTTGATTAAGTTTAATTTCTGAATTTAATTCAGAATTGATTTTTGATGTTGACCAATTTACGGCTCTTAATCTTCTTCGTTCAAAGGGTTCATATATCAAGATTTTCTTTAAGCTGAAAGAAAGCTCAGAAAAAAGGCTTTGAGACTCCAAAGATGTAAAATAAGCAAAATAATAGCTTGATATTATTCAGATTATATACTTAAACAGGGTTTCATAAGCTTTTTCCTTAATCAAAAGCCTTTGTCCTCTATGATGCTGTATGGGTGCAAGTCTTGATGCACTGAAAAGTTCAGTTTAAACCACGTCTCCATGCCTAAAAGCATTGAGCCATTGTCATGTGATTGGCTGATTAGCTCTTTGTAAACAACCAGTTGAGCTGGTGTACCGAATAAGTGTCCAGTGTATGTCAGAAGGAGAGAAGAAACAATTTTCCTTTTCTGGTAATATTCGTCCCTTTAGTCAGAGTGTGACCTTAAGGTCAGTTTGTCGGTCACTGGAAAAGCACAGAAAGCCCATGAGGTGATCTCAGATGTTTGTGTGGGCAGGAGGATGGACCCAAACAGGAAACAACAAGCACATCATAACACCAGGAGACAGTTTAAGAGCTGAGAATTATAGTCCAGTTACTCAACCATGGTAGCCTTTGGGACAAGTTTGAGCAATAACTTATTTAAAGCTCTGTATTGCCTCTGGGCTGCAGGATAGGAGGATGTTTTCCTCTCAATTTATTTTTAATTTTGTGTAAACTGTGATGAAATGCACTAAACTATATCCGGAAGACTTAAAGGCAGAAGTAAAATCTCTGCTTTCTAGTAATTACTTCAGATCTCTGGGGTGTTTTTATCCTTTGCCCTTTGCTTCTGCATTATATTACCATCTGTTGTGAGCCTGAGTGTGTATAGAAGGAGGCTGCACAGAAAATCTACACGTGTGAATGCACTCACACAGGTGTGCCTTTGTCACAGTGGTGCATGACGGTGCAGTTTTCAGATCCTATATAGTGTCCTCTATAGGCTAAAGTTTCACCTAACTCTGTGAATGTGTGTCCGCTCCCAGGAGGCTTAGTTTTAGTGTTTGGGGTCATCTGGACAGCAAACGCACAGAGATGGAGGAGAGAAAGGGGGTGAATGGGTGTAGTGTGCTGACATTAGAGGAGAAGAATGAGCAAGATAAACAAGAGGAGAGAAAAACAGGAACTTACTGAATTTAAAATAAAGTTAAAAACAGGAACTACCTCCTGGTGAAGGTCAAGAGCTGTTTTCCGAGTGATTCAGAGCAGAATGATGTTGGAAAAAATGACACTGCAATGTTTATTTCCTCCTGTGATATGTAATGTGATCTTCAAGGAGAGTGTATGAATAACACTGTGCCCTGTTGTTGAATAGGATCTTTAGTTCTGCTATCTATAAACCCACCCTTTCTTTTAAACAGTTAAGCTCTCTGACAGAATTAGCTTGTATTAATACACATTAACGCACAGAGGGGAAGAGCGTAATAAGACATTTCTTCAAAATATACTCATTGTTAGAGGTCCCCAGTTTTTCAAATTAAAGGATAAGTTCGGTTTCTACAGCTTTCACATTGTTTATAGAATGAAGTAGAACAATATACTCACCCAGAAGGCTTTCCTGATCCAAACAGTGCTTCAGGAGATATTTAGATCCAAAATCAAGCGGCGGACATCCGTATAATGGTAGTACATGGGGCATGTTAGCGCTGCTCCTAAAACTGCATTAATCATCCAAAAACTCATTAGTTTCACCAATATTTCATCATGGTCCACTCGTGCTACTCCTCCATTACAGTCTGTGTCGCTCCAGACATGTCTTTGTGACTGTGCTGACCTCTGAACTGAAGAAGAAGAGCGCTTGCCTCCGCACATGCGCAGTACTCTCTGGAGAGCTGTTCTTCTCTTTGCCTCCGCGTCCTCCTTTCGATGAGCTCCTCATCTGTAAACTCTGGCTCAAAACTGTAAGGGCACCCATCATATTCAAAGTTCTCCTCCACAACATCTTCATCCGATAGATATTCGTCCATTTTGCACAAAACTGGAAGAAGAAAGCCGTTGTGTAGCCGGCGGTCTTCCCCTGAGACAATGAGCCATACTGCACATGCGCGGAGGCAAACATTCTTCTTCTTCTTCAGTTCAGAGGTCAGCACAGTCATACATGTCTGGAGCGACACAGACTGTAATGGAGGAGTAGTGTGAGCAGACCATGATGAAATATTGGTGAAATGAATGAGTTTTTGGACGATTAATGCAGTTTTAGGAGCGGCGCTATACACGCCCTATGTGCTACCATTATATGGATGTCCGCCGCTCCATTTTGGATCTAAATATCTCCTGAAGCACTGTTTGGATCAGGAAAGCCTTCTGGGTGAGTATATTGTTCTGCTTCATTCTATAAACAATGTGAAAGCTGTAGAAACTGAACTTATCCTTTAAAGGATATTGAAAGGGACAAATGTGTATAATTTTCATAAGAAGTTACTTCATTGACATCCATAAACGTTAAAATTAAATGCAACTCCAATAACTCCAATAACAGTGAGCTAAAAGCTGAATTCAAGCTTATTTTTTGATACAAGGACAGGACATTTACAGGCTATCAGAGTAAATTTTACTTTCATTTTGACAAATGCAAAAAATTGAGTGTCACAGAGCCAGTTGCAGCCAATGACAGCTCTATTTTGTTGGAAATATTGCTATTCTATACTTGTTTAGATATTTTGTCAGTTTTTTTAACAGGAACTTTCATTTTTCTGATATTTTAAACAGACTAGAGGGCCTTCAGTTGCCCAACTTCAGTTTTATTTTCTTACAGAAACATGTAAATGTTTTACGTGTCTCCTACATGTGATAGAATACTTCGAAGCACAGGACAAAAAGTCTGCAGCATTAGACCTTCCCTCCTACCTGTTTACAGTGCCAGTAGCTGCCTGAAATGGCATGTTCCTCTGGCCCCCTAAATGGACCTACCAGTGTGATGTAATACCATATTTTGTAGCAGTTTAGGCCTTTTTGCTTGGACTGACAAGACCAGTGCAGAGCCTTGACAGGAGAATAAATACAGAGCTGCTGAAAACAGGGTGCTGAACAGACTAGACCAGTTGACTAACCTGAGCAGACTGGATCTACATGGAGAAGGGGGCAGGAGCGTCTAAGACTAACTGAGAACATGGATAGACCAGGGGTACTCAATGTGTGACAAGCATGCCCGCTTGGCTCACTGACACAATAATGAGACATGGAAGTTTCCTTGTACATGATGTCACTCAAGGCTTTTTTCCATCATATGTTTGATGAGAAAAGTGCAGTTTTAAAGATTCTCAAAACTGTGAACATCTCCCCTAATTGTAGGTCGTATTGCACAGAGTGTAACAGTTGGATTAGCTGGTGAAAAGTATGAACTGAATGAATTATCATTGTGTCAGCACAAGGCCGCCCAAGTGTATCATTACTGTTTTACTTTTTAATCTCCTAACATGGCAACCCAAATGATAACAAGAGGCTGCTGCAGCACCCCGTGATGCTGTCTGCAGGTTTTTCAGCTCATGTTTATACCAGCCGCTGTAACCGCTGCTTTATCTCCCCCCCCCTCCCCCTCTCTTTAGGATCCTTGACTTCCGGAGGGTGCCCCCAGTGGCAGGACGGCTTGTCAACATGACGAGAGAGATCAGAGATGTGACGCGCGATAAAAAGCTGTGGAGGACCTTCTTTATCTCACCAGGTAGAAACTCTGCCAGCCTCTGCAGCTTGGCACAGAGATTTTTGGCATCATCAAGTTTTTCTGTTTGAAACGAGAACAGAAAAAAATGGAACAACCCTGATTTCTGCTTCAAGTAAACAGAATGATGTTTGAATGGGGCAATGTGCCTGAAATTTGGGGATTTTTTGATTTTGTTGCCTTTGTCAGACTATTAAAGTAAAAGTGCTGAAGTAAAGCCATAAACAGGAGTTACCACAAGATGGCAGTGCAGGCTAGCTTCTGTAAAAATTCGACCAAGATAGTGATTTGTTTATAACAAAATTAAAACACAATCAAATGGAGTACAAATATATACATATAATAACATCTCCCTCTAATATAATAAAAAAAAATACACTGAAACCTAATAAATTAACATAAAAGGGAAAAGTAAAAATAGATGATGAAAATTAAACAAAAATAAAATGCTGGAAAACAGATAAAAAAGCTGTTAATTGTAATGAATAAATATAAATAAATAATAACAATAACAGAAGAACAGTCTGGTTTGGACCTCTTCTTTGTAAAGTGCCTTGAGATAACATTAGTTATGATTTGGCATTTATACTGCAGTTGAGGAAACAAACTGATGATGTATGGAAGATTATCTGGCTCTCTTGTATCTGATGTTTAATCTTAACTTTGTTAGCCTTTGACTGCTTTTTGTTTGGCCCTAATTTAACTTAATGGAACCTTTATCACCCTGTTTAGGTTGTCACATTTCCCTTAATCATTACATTTCTTCTTTCTGCATCTCTGAATGTGCCTGTGATTTACTTTTTCCATTCAGCCAATAACGTCTGCTTCTACGGCGAGTGCTCATACTACTGCTCCACTGAGCATGCTCTGTGCGGTAAACCGGACCAGATCGAAGGCTCGCTCGCAGCCTTCCTGCCAGACCTGAACCTGGCCAAACGGAAGACCTGGAGGAACCCCTGGAGACGCTCCTACCATAAACGGAAGAAAGCAGAGTAAGACTGAGAAATCAGTTTACCATGAGCCCAAGACCTGATTTCAGAAGAGCCGTTTTTAAAATTATGGGGTGTTTTTTATTCTTAGGTGGGAGGTTGACCAAGATTACTGTGATGAGGTGAAACAGACTCCTCCCTATGACCGGGGCACTCGACTACTGGATGTCATGGACATGACCATCTTTGACTTCTTGATGGGTAAGAGAGGATTGGTTATACCATAATTTGTTTTTTTTTTTAAAAAGAAGACATATTCATTGTTTGGTTATAATCCTCCTTTTACACATCTTACCTTTCACAGGTAACATGGATCGACATCATTATGAGACTTTTGAGAAGTTTGGAAATGACACCTTCATTATTCACCTGGACAACGGGAGAGGGTAACATTAAATATCCAGAACACAACTACATTACAATGACCAGATGTACTTGTATTAACATATGTCTGACACTCAAAACTCCAGCACAGAGTGTGATCATAAGTATTCCTGCTTCTGTGTCCCATATTTCTCTGGACTATCACAGGTTTGGAAAACACTCCCATGATGAGCTGTCCATCCTGGTGCCTCTCAGCCAGTGCTGCAGGTAAGACTTGATGACTTATTAGTCCTTTTTTTGGTTAGGCTGTATGCATTTTTGCCAGAAAAGGGGCCAAAGTATGTCTGTTTATTATGTGTTCTCCTCTGAAGCTCCTCTGATCCGCAATATGCCTTCAAAATCACCTGTAAAACAGTTCCTTACAGTTGTGTTCATCCTTTTGTGTTTAAGCTGATTTTTTTGTTTCATCAATTGTAGATGAAAATCTTCTGTAATCAATACCTCCATCTGTTGCTGTCAGTTAAATTTGGTGGATTTGTTCTTATACGAGTTTACACTGTTTGGTTCATATGAAAATGCATTACCATTACCATTATGATATGATTTCTTGGCCCTGAAATCCCACACTTAGCACTCAGAATCATGTTGATATCATTATTAGTTTGACAGTTAAAGAGCAAAAACAGTTGTTCACTAATGGCAGTTATCTGGATCACCACCAAAATCTAATCTTTTTCAAGTTGGCCGATTACCGGCAGCTCCTTACAATTTCAGGAAAGTCTGTCTTGTAGTGTTTGACTAATCCTGCTAACAAAAAAACAGACAAACAAACATACCCCAGCAAAAACATAACCTCCTTGGTGGAGGTAATAAATGTATCATCAGGCACTCAGGCTGCTACATAATAACATGCTAGACTCCACTGAGTCAGTTTCTGTGCTCAAACACAACCATGAAAATATCAACAGGTGAGTATCACATCGTCTCTACAGCAGATCATCACAGGGCTCAACAACACGACTGATTCAAAAGGTTTTGTAGACTCCAAAATGAAGTCTAGCTCTTTCAAGCAGGAGAAATCGCCCTTTGTAATGGCACTCTTTACTTTCAAGAATAATGGGCAGTTTATCTGTGGACACTTCTGTGGGTGTTATGGCTTAATAAGTCACCATGCTATCAGGTGTCCTTGTAGACACCAGCGAGCATTAAAAGCCTCTCTTCTTCTTGCAGAGATGTTTACATTTGTATCATAAGGTGTGTCTAATACTGACATATATGCTGATCTGTAAAACTGCTTGTGAGACCTTTGACCTCTTAAACAACAACTCGTTTAGTTGTTGGCTTAGCCTGCTAACTACTTTCTCAGAGTGCAGAGCCTGACTCAAAGTCATAAGAACGACGGCTTTAACGTAATGACCAGGCCAGCCCAGACTTCCTGTTTGGATCAAAATACTGCCATGAAGGCATGAAACAATCCAAGGACAATATGCAAATCTATGATATATTTTTTTCAAACTAATCAGAACAAATGAACTGAGCTGTAGGTGTTGTCAAATTGGTAAATCTCCAGTCGAGCAATCTGAGCTCAGTTATCTTGTAATCTTGGGGTATCTTGTAATCTATAAAAGCTGGTTTCACATATGCTTTTATGTCTTAAGTTCTCCAGAAAAACAACCAAAATAAAACATTCTTACAGGATATACAAAGTATACATGTCTTCTCTGGGATTTTATGCTTTTTGAACTTGCTTTTTTCTCCTGATTCTTTGCTGAATCCAAAGTTTCGCTCCACTTCATGACTGAACTGCAACAATTTATTAGAATTAAAATGAAAGTTTGGTTGCAGTATTCACTGGAGGTGGTGGTAGGCCTTGAGGCTAGACCAGTTGGGAGCAGCTGTTCTAATTAATGAGTCAGGCTGATAAATTATTCTCTTTTGTCTTTTGTGTGCAGGGTGAGGAAGTCCACCTACCTGCGCCTGCAGCTGTTGGCCAAAGAGGAGTACAAGCTGAGCTCGCTGATGGAGGAGTCTCTGATTCGGGACAAACTGACCCCCATCCTCATCCAGCCTCACCTCCAGGCCATGGACCGCAGGCTCCGGCTGGTGCTGCAGGTCCTGGCGGGCTGCATAGAGAAAGAAGGTTACATTAATGTGGTGGAGGAAGATCTGGTTGACACAGCCACCCACAGGAACCTGGGCCACAGGTAGTGAGGACCAAACCAGAGGAACATGTAAAAAAATGGACTACGTCTGTGGCTGTTTGTCCAATGGGGAAAAAAAGTCCCACTCCTGATACCAAGCTGAATTCAGTGAATTCCAAGACTTGCCATTATTGCCTCGATGGAACCTGCTTTTGAGTGTGTTTGTATAGAAGAGACTGTGCCGCGCAGAGGATCTGTTGGAAAGAATAAAATTTGGTCTCTTGAGATGTTTTGTGGGACATGAAAGAACCACTGCTGTGTTCAAATACCAGTTTAATTTTAACACACAGGGTTTGTTTTGAGTGTTTTATTATATTAGAACAGTATCAAATGAGAACTTACACTAACTGGGCAGCATACGGTCAGACAATAAGCTTTATTACCAGATTTCCAAATGTCTGAAATGGTACAGACATCACGTTGAGGATATATTTTTTTTTTGTAAACTTTGTCTCAGTTCTTTGATTTTCAGCTACAATCAGCAGAGAAAATGTACAACCAGGAGATTTTAACGGAGCATCTCATAAGCTTTCTGCCTCTGCACAGAGTAGGAACAGTCCGACTTAAAAATGTTACAAACATCTGACTTGCAAAAGTTTTGTTAATGTTATACTTTGACAGCACCTTCACTTTGCCTTATTTGATTTTTTCTGACCCTCTTACCCGTAAAGCAGGCTCTACATGCAGTACAACAAAGCTAAGCTAAAATCTGGGGCTTTTACAGCAAAGCTATGAGAAGGTTCGTCTTAAGACCTGGTGTGAAGCCCACCCTTAAGCTCAAGTTGTGTCTTTGTTTGTTTGCACAAAAGGGAGAGAAGGCTCATCTTGACCAGAAGAGCGTAACGTTCAAACTCAGATCTCCGTCAAGGTATGTCTGACATGTCTCGAAAATGTGGAAAACTGTCCCATCGTGCACTGTTAGAAAACCCTTCCTGGATCCTCATCCAGATTTGTTCCACTACCAAAATCTTGTCACTTCTCTCTTGTGCCATAACCAACAATCACTGAGAATGGCATCAAAATCTGTTGAGAACTTTGTGAGTTAGGGCCTGTCCAAAAGAGGCATAATTTTCCATTTAAAATGCTCTCAGTCTTAGTTTCATTGTGCTTCTTGCCAGTGCCTATTGTTGCCAGGTAACAAGAGCTGACTTTTGTTTCTCAGTAAAACCCATACATCCATAAAAAAATTGCTGTGTGTATCATATTTTCTTTAGTTCACCCAGAAAACAACGAAAACCATGTCTGGAAAATATGTCAGAGGAACTGGGGACCAGGAAATAACCCCTGTTAATACAAGGCAGCTCAGTTTTACATCCACCAATGCTGTTTACAAAACAAAAAGCAGAAGTCCCGCCTCTTTTTGAGTCTGATTGGTCAGTGAGGGAGAAGTAGCATTGATGGGAGAGGCACTGTTTTAGAAGTTGAACTGTCTTGAACTTGGAGTGTAGCATCAGAAATGGCGCTTAGAGCAATTTCCCATTCACGACACAAAGCTCTGCCAGCAAAAACTACGCTACCTGTGGACACAAGCCTAATGTCCAAAGAATATCATTACCATTTAGACAGTTATTGAGCAAAACGATTGCTCCCTAATGGTGATTATCTGGATCACCACCAAAATCGAATCATTTTTGAGTTGGGCCACTACCAACATCTCCTGAAAATTTAAGTAAGTAGTTTTTAAGAAATCTTGCTAACGAACAAACAACATATGCTGGCAAAGCATTACCCCCTTGGTGGAGGTATTGAATTATGATTAAGTTTAAGGGTGCAAACTCTACACCCTGAGACTTGGAGGCAAGAACACAAACCCCTTCAGCTGCTGCACCACCTGCCATAGCCTGCTGCCACCAAATCAACGTTAAAGCATGCTTCAATCAGGACTTAAACCAGCCACCCTCTAGGCCCCAGATCAAGCCCTTATGGACCAAATTATCTGCTACTTTTGGAGACAGGTGTAGGCAAAAGTGGGGGTAGGGGTTTCACAGCCCTGGTTTAGGGTCAGGGTAGGCAAAACCAGAGACCAAAAGACAGCCTGGGTATGCTGAGCTCACTTTGTCGTTAAAGCCCCAGATTTTACAACCAAAAATCCTCTCAATGCAAGAACCAGTGTGCTGGTTAGAGTTGTTCAAATATTTGACTGCACCACCAACTTCACAGGTCTGATACATTTACAGCTGTGTATTTATGCAATGCAAAAGCTACAGTTTGTATGTTGTTTCTTTTTTATGATGTCCAAATGACTATTTATTGGGGATGGGAGTGTTTTCATGAGTTCTAGGCTGTTGTATTTTGCTTTACTATTTGGGGAATATTTACTTTAGTTAGCTTAGCATTTGGATATTATTTAATTCACATTCCTGAGGGTACTTTAACACATTCAGAGGATTAAAAAACAACACTCACTTCTGGACTTTTCGTTGCTGAAGTAGTGCCATGCAGTTTTTTCCTCCTCAGAGTCCTGTGCACTGGTTGACCTGGTACCTGTGCAATGACAGATATACAGTACTTGAATGTTTTGGGGTTTTCAGTGTGGACAGGATTCACGGAGCTACAAACAGTTTAAAGCCAGAGAGGCTGGACTTGAGCCTGAAAAGTGCTTTGGGGACGACAAAAACGGTCAAAAAGCCTCATCTCTCTACAGGGAAAAGCTCTGGCACTGGTTTCATATTGTCATGTAAATACCTATAAATACACCGAAGACCAAACAAGCTTCACTGCACAGTGGTTTGCTTCTGTTTTCAGCTATTGCATTGTTACTGTGAAGATCTGTTTACTAAATGATTAAAGTGTGCAATAAAAGCAAAAGTGAGCACAAATCCTTGTTGTGTTGGTGGCTTCATACGTTTGACTGTTTCCTGTCTTATTTATGAAAATGCAGATTTTTATATTAATAAAAATGAAATTAGCAGCATCTTATCAATGCAAGATTTGGATGTCTCAAGACTCAATTACTGCCTAAAAAACTTGTACTTATTTTATTCAGTTATTTATTTTGATCCTGTTATTCTGTTGTCCCCAACTGTTTTCTTCTTCAGAGCTCAATCAGTTTGTATCAAAGAAAGTCTCTTATTCTGCACATGGTGACATCAACATGAAACAGATCCAACAGCATTTAATAAAAACAAATATACTCTCTATGAATGGCTTGTAAAAAAACAACATAATCAAAAGGGCTTCATTTGATTTAACAGGGACAAGTTCAAAATGCTAAAGTACTGTCAGAGCATGGACTTCCAGAAAACATTACCTACTAAGAAAATAGATTGTTTCATTAAAGTATAGCTGTTTAAAAAGGTAATATTTACTACAACTTAAAATTCTGTGGCTTTTCATCTGAGAAAGGCCATTGACCTACCTGTTCACTCCCAAATGAAACCTATAGATGTCTCATAAAGGTTCACTGACTTATAATACCTAAACAAAAAGACAAATATTTACTTTAGTAATATGTCAAATTCAAGCAGTTGTTTTCATTTAACACTGAAGGCCAGCTGCTCTGAAACTCTTTCTGCTCAAGGCACAAGATGCTTTACCATGAAGTGTTACCTTTTCCACAGGTGTTACTGCAACTTTACAATCTGCATGATTATTTCTGTCCAGTAATGACTACTTATACATGACTGAAAAGCAGAATTACCCATGAAATATTTAATTCATGCAGATTTTTTTGACAACATTTGATCAATTTAGTGACGCATTTAAACCTATCAGGTCACAAATTAAAAATCAGATACACTCATGAATGGAAAAACTAATGTAATAATTCCCTCTACCTAATTTCTACTAGCTGCAGAACCCTTCAAGATTTTCTTTTGAAATACAATTTGACAGTGTTTAACTAATTATTGTATACAAATCATTATAAAGTAAATCTGAAAGTCATTCATTAAAGTTGTACATTATGATTGTACAAATCCCACAGGAACACCTGGACCTGCTTTAGGGCCACCAGTGAAGAACCAGAACCACATAAAAGCTCTAGAAGGTAAAACAGTACCCTTACAATGTAATTCAACACCAACAACGTTTAAAGTAGTGGCCTTTTATTCTTGCTTTTTAAATTACATTTTTGGTCCAAAAAAGATGGAAAATAAATGCAAATTAAAATACTTTAAAAACAGTATTGAGCAACAAATTGGTCAAACCATGATTTTAATTAACCACATTTACACGGTAAGTAGAAATTGATTTATCCTTAAACCATGTAATAGTGTTCCCGGCTTTTAAGTTTAAAAGCATGATTTTATAAGAAACAGAGATTGTTCTTGTATGGACAACTGGTTTGTTTTAAGGTTTCTCCATAGTGTGATAGTCACGAGCGGTCGGCGCATAACGACAACTTAAACTGTTTATCAGTATAAAACCATTGTGGATTGGTCAAACATGAATTTTCTAATCATGAATAACTTTGTTTCAAACACTTTTCTACCTCATATAACATCTTGACAGGTGGAGCATCTACATATTTGCTCTGGCATTTTCTAAATGGATCTTTCAGGTAAACTGCATAAACTGGTACTATCTACATGTTCAGAGACAGAGCAGCCATGAAGAGACATGTGGAGCTGTCCGTGGTGCTGAAGGAAGATAAAACTGCAGCCAAACAGGACCATGGACAGCTCCATGATGATCCTGGTGCAGCTGGAGAAAGGGGGAGCTTTATGGGGACTGTGGGACTTATTTATCACAAACATGTGAACTCTGGGAAAGTAATTTTGGGCAGCTGTGGGCTTCATGTTAGAAATAACTCCTACTTCATTCACCAGTACAGGTGATTTAAAGTATTCAACCACGAGAGGGAGCCTGTGTATCACAGTTAAGATACCAGAGCAAACGAGGATGCAGCTTCAGGTACATGTCACTAGGTGGCACCCAAGTTTCAGCATAACACGGAGGATGTTTACATGTTTCTCATGGGTGAGTTTTTCTCTTGCCCTGGATAAACAGAAGAATACAGTCCTCTTTACTTTGAGACTTATTTAAATAGATGTCACTGAATCTTCACTTTAGTGGCATTCAGAGGGTCGACAGCAGGAATGAGCAACTTTGGTTCCAAAATGGACCACATGATTTTTGTTCACAACAAACTGTAGGATACAATAAAGTAGACAATTACCGCTTATCATTGAACAAACACATAATATTTCAAGCTTATATCTGCATTTATTACTTATATGGCACTTCTTAAACAAATGCACTACGTACAATCAGAACTAAGCTGACTGGGACATCATTTTATAAGAATAACTTCAACAATTTACTTGGTTTAAGGAAACATGAATATACTTTTATATGCATGTAGTAATTCTTCATCTAATAAGTACACAAAATTATTAAAACCAGTTACATTCCTGGATTTATTGTTAAACCTTAACAAATACAAAAAATAGATATTCTGTGTAAATATTTTCCATATTCCATATTGTGCATGGTTTTGTTTTGCAAACTTAGGTTTAAAACCCCTATGGAAGGTTTAGTCATGTGTCATTAATACTTACAGTTAATTCATATTTGAAACCTAAATCAGTTGCCACAATGGGTGCAAATTAGAAATGGGGGCCTATGTTTGCTCACTACTGGTCTACAGGCAGACACAGGATTTTAGAGTGATGCTTTAAAACATTCATGTCAGACTGAATCTGCATTCTGATTACGAAAAAGTGATACAAAATCGTTGGAAACATTGTACTATATATTTAGATTGGGAAAATGTGTGTGCAGTGTTTTTGCAGTTAAACCCATTGACCACTAGGTAGTGCAATAAACCACATTGCAACATTGCTGTGTGCATATCACAACAATTTTTATCAGACTAAAATGACCATAACACAATTTAAAAGATTTGGTGTTGTGCATTATATTTTCAAATTAGAAGGGTTTTAAGCATGTTAACAGCATATGTGTTTTGCATAGCTTTTTGCCTGCCTACCTACCTACCTTCCAATCTATCTGCCTATCTGTTTGTTTGTCTATCCATCTGTCTGTTTATCTATTTATCTATCTATCTATTTATCCATCAGTCTATCCATCCATCCATCCACCCATCCATCCATCTGGCCAACAACATATCCAATGTTCATCCGTCTCTCTGTCAGTCTGTCCATTAAGCTATCCAATCATTTTTAAATCAACATATCTATCCATATTATTTTTTTATTCACTTCCTCAAATCATGTGACTGTCTCAAGTCATTTCCTTCATTCACTGGTACAAAAATCAACAGAACTTTACTTTGAAATATTTGACCTAAGTCTGAAAATGATTTCACTTAATGCTTTTAGTTTGTTTGTTTAAACCAAAGACAAGAAAAAACTTCTGATATTTTTTTTAAACAATAAGACTGAAATATGAATACAATCCTCCTTTTTGCTACATTATATGACACACTGATACATTACATTATATGATAATTTGGTACTTGATCTTTAATAAAGACTTTTCCTTTTATGTCAACAAACAGGCCTTCTACGATATCAGGCTAAAAAGGGGGATGTATGATTCTCTCTTGAAATTTTTTCTATAGAATTTGTCTATTTTAAACCCTGTGAGTATTTATTCAACCAGATCAGAGAAGTGTATAACCCTGACAGTATTCCCACTCGGCCCTGACGCCGTTTACCCTCCACAGCAGACCACCCCGCAGCTTCTCATTCAGCAGCAGCCTCTCCTGCCTGGTAACAGTATCCAACACCACTGTCCTCCCGTCTCCATGGCAACAGAGCAGCAACCTCCCCCTTTCCCTCCCTGGCCTGCCTCCCATTGATCCAAGGTGCACATGTGTGTGCTGGAGTCCTCAACGACCCTGACCCTTGAACACCTCCCCCTCCCCCATCAGTGAACTTGCTGTCTGTGTGAATGGGTGCTCAGTTTCTTTAAATCCCTGCATATTTCCAAGACACTGACATGACACCCAAGTGAATTAACTTAACCAGGTCACTTCATTCAAATAAAACTGCACATTTCTTGTTAAAATACTGATGAAAAGTGCTGATATTGCATAAAAAATGAATGTAAATCTCATAAAACAGTGAAAATTTAGCATTTCGATGCTGAATCAACAATTTGACTCATTCAGAAAGTCTATATTTTTCTCTCTGTACCTCACCACCAGAGGTCAAATAAACATATGTTATTATTCATATCACTGTTTCATATTTTGTCTGTACTCTTTCCTGTGGACTGATAGAGAACAATAAAATGAAAAAACACTTTTATGAATATGGTTCGATATTGAGGAGGTCTACTAGGCTGCCACAATACTGTACACTTTTGGTGTTATGTTTTTGTGTATGCATGCATGTATTTATTACCTCTGCAAGGAGGTTCTTTTATTGCTGGTGTCTGTTGGTTTGCTAGGTTGTTTGTTTCACTGTTAGCAAGATAACTCAAAAAGTTATGGATGGATTTCAATGAAATTTTCAGAAAATGTCCAGATTAAGACAAGGAACAAATGATTAGATTTTGGGAGTGATCCGGATCACTGTCTGGATCTGGCATGACAAAGACTGGGATTTTTGTGAATAACAACTGAACTAAAATATTTATCATTATGAATCCAATTGCTAATGGCATGTTTTCATGATAACATGCATGGTCATGTATTAATTCATTATTTAGCTGATTATGAAATCAATAAAACACAAACTATGATGAAAAAGACAATGGCAAAAAGGATGAACTAGGCAAAAATACAGCAACAGACTGGCAAGAAATCTCTCCAGAATGATTCTAATATCATTATTTACGATATGTTAACATTATTTACACAGAAAATACCAATGAACCACTGATAAATGACTCACATTTGTCTCTGAATCTTCTCTCTGCTCTCTGGCTCAGTCAGCTCACTTCCCGTCCCTCCCCCTCAGCCTTTACTGTGATGTACCATATATCAGTGGAAGCTTTGCTTCTCAGCTTTCAGAATCTGTTGGAATTACTTGGATAGCATAGATTTATCAGTTTGCTAAAAACAGTTTCATCTGTGCAAGCTGAGCAAAACTAGACATTATAGGGTATTTTTTTAAATCCGCAACATAATTATACAACCAAAAAGGAGGTCATGTCTGTGCAAAAGAGGACGTATGGTCACCCTTTAAACCAACATATCTCAAAATCTTGATAAAGAGCGTAGTCCTAACCCCCTGAAGTGTGTGGTACGGAGAATATCTGTCTTTGCGATCAATGCGGGTGCAAACACACAAACATCGGCGTACAAACATAGACGTGTTCCAAGCTGAGCGTCTGTCGAGCTGAGCCGAGCAGAGATGAGAGGAGCTTTCAAACGCTCCTTCAGAGGCAGTCGTTTTTAACCCCTGTCCGTCTCCATTGATGTCAGCGCTGTCGGCGAAATCACGCTTCACTCAGATCCACATTGATCAAAACAAATGCATCCCAGGAAGGAGGGCTGCACCCAAATGATTCTGGCACAGGGGCTCCAGCACATATATGCATGTGGGGCTCAAAAGTAAGCTTTTCAAAACTGTCAGATCCTCGTCATCAGCATCTTTTCACGTGTGGTTTCCTTCTTCTAAGCTGAATGAGTCAGACTGAGCAGGGAGGAGCAGGGGCAGCATTAGTGATGTGGAGGCCTCAGGCAGCCCTGATATGAGAGCATCGTGGGGTTTTTAAAGAGGTTTCTTGATACATCGGAATAGAAACTTTATGTAATTTGGGAATTTGTAAAAGGTCACATATATAACTCTTTTTCAACTAATTTCCAGGGATCCAGATGTCCTTAGAACAAATTTTATTTGAAGAAAATTCCTTCAGATATTGAATTTGGGCATACCTAAAAACCCTTCTGTTTCAGTTCTGTTTATAACATGCTGTCTGGGGGCGCTTTCAAACCTACTGGACCAGACCCAACAAGTTCTGGTTTGCTTTTTGGGAAACTCCAGCTCATTTAGAGCTGTGTGAGCGTACGCAAACTCTGGTGCTTGCAAAAGAGCTGAACGCTGGTCTGCCTGAAAAAGGTCTCGGTTCACTTTTGAGTGGACCAGACATCAGTTAGTAGTGGATGCAAACAATTGGAAATGGAATTGAGCTTGTATAGCGTTTTTCTAGTCTTTGACTACTCAAAGCAGCTTCACACCACAGGTCACACTTACCTTTTCACAATCATTTGCTCTCACATTCACTCACTGATTTTTCTGAGTTTCTATGTTAGTTATCTACCAGTATCAACTAGAACATTCATGCTCTTTCATGCCAATGTTCATGCCACTGATGCCGCAGTAGGAGCAAGTTTGGGTTAAGTGTCTTGCCCAAAGAGGACACATTGCCATGAGTTGCCTGGAGCTGGGCTTGAACCTGCAACCTCCCGAATGCTGACCAAGCACTCTATCCAACAGTATCACCAACGTAAAACCACCCAACCAAGCAAGGCCCAAACAAGGTCGTAACAAGGCCCAGACATCGTCCAAATGAGGTTCAAACAAGGTCCAAATGAAGCCCAAACAAGGTCAAAAAAAGACCCAATCAGGGTCCAAATGAGGTCCAAACAATGCCCAAATAAGGCCCAAACAAGGTCCAATCAAGGTACAAACAAGGTCAGAACAAGGCCCAAATAGAGTCCAAGAAAGGCCCAAATATGGTCCAAACGAGGTCCAAACAAGGTCCAAATGAAGCCCAAACAAGGTCAAAACAAGGCCCAAACAGGGTCCAAATGAGGTCCAAACAATGTCCTAATAAGGCCCAAACAACGTCCAAACAAGGTCCAAGCAAGGAACAAACAATGTTAGAACAAGGCCCAAACACGGTCCAAAAGAGGTCCAAACAAAGTCCAAATGAGGCCCAAACAGGGTCCAAATGAGGTTCAAACAAGTTCCATACAAGGTCCATACAAGACCCAAACAAAGTCATTAGAAGGCCCAAGCATTGTCAAAACAAGGTCCAAACAAGGCCAAATAAGACCCAAAAAAAGGTCCCATCGAGGTCCAAACAAGGACCAATCAAGGCCCAAACAGGGTCCAAATGAGGTCCAAACCAGGTCCATACAAGGCCCAACCAAAGTCCAAACAAGATCATTAGAAGGCCTAAGCATTGTCCAATCGAGGTTCAAACAACGACCAAACAAGGTCAGAACAAGGCTCAAACAGGGTCCAAACAAGGCCTAAACAGGGTCCAAAAAAGGCTCAAACAGGGTCCTAAAGAGGTCCAAACAAGTTCCACACAAGACCCAAACAAGATCGAAACATGGCCCAAACAGGGTCCAAACAAGGTCCAACCAAGGTCCCAAGGAAATAAATAAAATACACAGCATTGTGATCTGAATTTAGCTCAAAGTCATGACAGTATGAAGCAGAGTGCAGCAAAGATAGCATCACTGGAAGTGTCAGCCTTCGGCCCTCTCAACAGATAAATATCTCTTTCTGAGGAATGCATTTACTTATCACTTTAGTCAACATACAAGTACCACCCGATGCAGCCCACATTAAGCATTATCTTTATTTTATGGCACAGAACACTTTTGAACTGCTTTGACCTAAACAATGTTCAAACTCAAAGCCAGGTTAGAGTTCTCAGGTCATGGTGCAACAATTGACAGCAAGGATGGACCGGAGCTACAGCAACAACTATTGGAAGGTGGCTAAACAGAATCTTGACCAAATGACTGAATGAGGAAGTGACCTCAGTGTGAATGCTCATGAGATGTGACCACATCACCCTAAAAACCTGATGTGACTTTGGCTTTTCTGTGCTGTGCTCTAATGTTTATGGCTGCTGAAGCATGCCTAGACAATAGTCATCTCCCTTGAATTGCCAGTCTGCTGAACAAACACCTGGCTATGGGACTGTGTCCTATTTAGGGAAGGTGGCATGTCACCACAAGAGAAAATTGCTCAATATTCTGTTTTAATACATATTTTTATATACACTGACTGGCTTTGACTGGGTTTCAACTAAGCAAATAGGTACAAGCCTCTGATTGGATAATTAATGCAATTATCTTTCAGCTGGAAACAAGTTATTTAACCCCAGCTGATGCAACAAGTAGCTTCTCATTTCTTAAACCACCATGTGGTAAGATACAACCTGTGGTCGTGGAAAAGCTATTGGTCTGTTTAAGAAGGGTCAAATCATCGGCATCTAGCAGAGAAAACATTTAAGTTGATTGAAGAAACTACTAAAATTGTTCAATGCATTATTAGTGACTAGAAGGATAGTGGGGAACCATTGTCTTTGAGGAAGAAATGTGGTCAGAAAAGTCTTGAATGGTAGTGATTGGTGGATCAGTTAAAAGTTTGGCGAATCATAGAAAAACAACAGTAGAACAGGAAGATATGTTTATTAGTCAAAGTAAGAGCATTCCGCACATACAATGTGAAGGGAACTCAAGGGACTGGGACTGAACAGCTGTGTAGCCTTAAGAAAACCACTAATCAGTAAGGCTAACCGGAAAAAAGTCTTCAGTTTGCTAGGGAGCATCAAGACTGGACTGTGGAGGACTGGAAGAAGGTCATGTGGTCTGATGAGTCCAGATTGACCCTGTTCCAGAGTGAAGGGAGCATCAGGGTAAGAAGAGAGGCAGGTGAAGTGATGCACCCATCATACCTAGTGCCTACTGTCCAAGCCTGTGGGGGCAGGTCGAGGTTCAGCAACATTATGGCCAAAAGAATGAGCTCAGCTAACTACCTGAATACACTGAATGACCAGGTTATTTCATCAGTGGATTTTTTTCTTCCCTAATGTCACGGGCATTTTCCAAGACGACAAGGCCAGGATTCATCTGGCTCAAATTGTGAAAGAGTGGTTCAGGGAGCAGAAGACCTCATTTTCACACATGGATTGGCCTCCACAGCGTCCACCCTTAACCACACTGAGAATCTTTGGGATGTGGTCGAGATGGTTTTGCACAGTGGTCAGACTCTCCTGTCATCAATACAAGATCCTGGTGAAAAATCAATGCAACACTAGATGGAAATAAATCTTCTGACATTGCAGAAGCTTATCGAAGCAATGCCACAGTGAATGTGTGCTGTAATCAAAGCTAAAGGCGGTCCAATGAAACATTAGAGTGTATGACCTTGTTTCTGTGGTGACTTTTTTGTCGGCCAGGTAGTGTAGTTTGAGCAAGCAAAAGAGGAAGGGGGGGAATGTTTGCCATTTTAAAGAGTTTGAAGACAGGCCATGAGCACATTTTTGTATTAAAACTTTAAAAATTGAATTTTACAAAATAATAATAATCCATTTAATTTAAAAGCACCTTTCAGGACACTCAAGGATGCTGTAAAAGATTAAAAGATCATGTCAACAGTAGAACAATAAAATCAGTAAAAACAACAGGCAAAACAGATTAGCAGATGTAAGTGGCAGGTCGTTGTTAAATGGGATATGCAGTCTCTGAGCAGGTGGGTTTAGAGTCTGGATTTAAAGAGGGACAGAAACCTTTAACAAAAGCAGATTTCTGAAGAACTGAGTATGTTAATACTTGAAAAAGTGGGGGAAAAGAGCAGAAACCACAGCTGCGGACCAGTTTACTGTGCTTCCCTCTGTTTTTCTGATAATCTGATTTCTCTGTTCTTATTTAGAGCCTCGGCAGCTCTGTCGCAGCGCCGTCCTTCTCTGAAAAACAGCCAGGCAGATCCAGCCTGTTTTTCCGAGAGCAGCGCCCCAGCAGCCACTGTGTGCCTGTCGGAGCAGGCTCTGTGTCTGAACTCATGAATTATTAAACAGGCCACGATTTCGCCGCTGCGGCTAAAATTAGGAATAGCCCGATGTTGGCTATAATTAGAAAGCAGATGGAAAGCATTCATTTATAACAGTACATGTTAGGTTTTTATGTCTTAAGAGAAGATGTTGTGGTGAAGAGGGTGTTTGCGTGCACATGCATGGACCTGTGTGTTATTTGTCTCTCTAGTACGGTGGCCCTGAAGGTAAAGTGCAAAAACATTTGATTGAAGTAAAACAAGCAAAAATAATCTCACTAAATATTTAAAAATAGTAAATCACATTTCATGTAATAAAAAAAACCTTTGGGGAAACAAAAGAACCAAATAAAAACTCTTTAATCATTATTATTTATTATTTTATTAAGAATAATACAATTAAATAACATATTTTGCCTCATTTAATATCTACAAAAATGTTTTCAAGTTCAGCAACATTCATTCATTTTCTATACCCTTTTATCCCTTTAGGTGTTGCGGGGTCTTGGAGCCTATCCCAGCTGTAATTGGGCGAGAGGCGGGGTACACCCTGAACCAGTCGCCAATCACAGGGCCAGATAGAGTGACAGACGACCATACACACTCACCCTCATACCTAAGGGCAATTTAGAGTCAACGTTAAACCTAATAAGCATGTTTTTGATCTGTTGGAGGAAGCAGGAGTGATTCAGCAACATATTATTTCAATTTACAGTATATTTATAATTTTAATTTTATAGCCTATGATTTAAAAACAGGTTTTTAATATTCAAACAATATCCAATAGATGTTTTTGTGCTAATTGACAACTTAATTAATTTTGAAATATAATATGCATTTCTAAAAAATTGTTTAAATAGACATTTTTGTTATGTCTAGTAGATCACAACATGTTTTGTGTATCATTAATATTTCTGTCATTTGCATGTTACTGTTGCTTGAATATTTAGTTTTTTAGTTGGAATATTTTAAAATTACCCCCACTACATGTCAGCCATGTTTTACAATCATTTATCAGTCAGTTTGTTTGTTATCAGAATAACAGAAAAAGCTAAAAATGGATTTTAATGACATTTTCAGGAAATGTTGGTCATGGCACGATCAAGAAATGTTTTGATATTGGGTGGTGATTAAAATACAGATGTGGAAAAAGGAATTTTCATTAATGATTTGTTAACCACAGAGATAGGACGGTTTTCCATTTCTGATTATAACTCCACTGACAGTACAAAATGCTTTAGCTGAGGTTGGGGCAGCCGTAAAGAGAGGTAGAGTTGGAATGCTTTTAAGGGCCCTTGACTTGTAGGGGCTTTTAGAAATGATATGCTACCAGCAACAATTTGCCACAGATGATTTAAGATTTCTCTATATTCCACTTACAAAAGAACATGTTTTTCCTTTTTTTCCTTGCTAGAAAATCAAGTATATATGCATATGTTTGAGGATATTACTTTTTTCTTTTTATTTTGCATATACCTGAATGTCTGAATGATACAGACAAATAAAATATTAGGTAACAAAAAACATAAATAAAAACAACTAAATGCTAAAAAAAATATAAAGATTATTGTTTAGTTTACCATTCACTGTAGAGTTTTCTGAACAAGATATTTATGTGTCTCTAAACAGGAATTCTTGACTGTACTTATTACATGCTATCATTTTTTTCCTTGCCATATTTATTTACTTGTCAGATGTTTGCTTCGAGAAACTGTGCAGAGATGCTTTGGGCCAATGTCACAAATTGTCATAGGGCCAACGATTTCTGGTAGCACCCATATTTCCGTACATTAATGTCCTTTTTTCCGTTTTTCGAAGTTGATCCTCAGGGCCACCATACATCAGCCTGCATGGCGACAAGAGACAAAGCTGCCCCAGCAGGCCGTCAAGGTCAGACGGAGGCGCATCATTTTGCGTCAGGAGCACCGGGAGAGAAATTAAACTCCAAATCAATCGCCCTTGAGCCTCTGAGATAGAGAGAGAGAGAGAGAGCGAAAGAGAGAGAGAGGGAGAGTGGGTGTGTGTTTGTGCGCGCGTGTCTGACTGACAGGCTGCCAGCTAAGGCGCGTGCGCGCACCAATTTGTCTACAAGAGGGAGAAAAGGCAGCAGAGGTTTGTGCGCCGCTCATTTACGCATCTGTCCACCCCTGACGCGTTTTCGTCTGCGTGCCAGCAGCGATCACGGGGCCGGTGCATGCACGGCGGGGAGGAAGGGGCTCGTAAACCCGATGAAACAGCCTTGATTGCGCAGGAGAAATTCAGAATGACCGGGATAAGCCACGCACGAGCGGCTCCGCGCGCTGCGACAATCGCTCCTCTCTGCACGACACGCGCCGAATGAAAATCAGGAGCGAGGATGCTAATTATTGACGCGCGTCTGAGCGAGCCGCCAGCAGCCGCTCATCTGTCAGTCAGGAGGAGAGAGAGAGAGCGAAAGAGAGAGAGAGAGAGGGAGAGGGGTAGTGTGTTTGTGCGCGCGTGCGGTCTGACTGACAGGCTGTTGTGCCAGAGCGTAAGGCACCAATTTGTCTACCACGCAGAAGCTGGCTCAGTCCCTCTCCATCAAAAGACCTGTCGTCCTCTCTCTCTGACACAAACACACACTCAGGCAGCCTCACGCGCACACACACCCTCCTTTTTGTTATCTAATTTTCTTATAACCACACACACACAACCTCCCTCAGCTCTCCTTTTACTGCCTCTCATGCCAGAATTTTGCTCATCTGTGTTTTTATTTCAGTAAATATCAATGGAAGTGCGCCTCACACTAGAGGTGGGCGATCACTGATATTCAATATTGATATTTTACCTTCCCGCAGTCATGAAAGAAGAGAATTAAGATTAAACAATGCTATGATCTATGCCATTCACATTAATTTACAGGTTTTGTCATGTAGGGATGGGAATTTGTCCAGTATTATTGATATTAGGGCTGAACAAACATATCGCAGTAGTGATCTTGTGTGAACTGTGCATACATTTTATCATCTGTATATGTAATTTTTAATAATAATAAGACCATAACAATTATAGAGGTTGATTGAGCATGCTTCTGCTTACTCATTTTTTATTTTCTTGAGCTGTACCTATTGCCTGCATCTATGTAATGACATTAATTCATGATTAGTCGAAATTAAGCACTCACACAGGGCTGGGAAATATGGGCAAAAAATAAAATCCCTGATTTTATTTTCCTACTGCACTCGCTTTACAGTTTTGATTTTTTTCCACTTTAAGAAAAAGAAAAAAAATTCAAAGTGACACAAATATGACGTGAATCAAGTTTCACTTTATGTTGCCAATACAGCCCCTAAATAAATAGAATTTCTCTGTCAAAATTAAAGTGTGTACCATAAAATGTTAATTATGTAGTTGAATCATAGGTGGGGTTGTCTAGAAAGCTGAGCCATTTTCACAGTATATTAACTTAAAACAAAATGTAATCTCATTTTAAAAAACAAGCCTATAAAATTGCTTGTGCAAAACCTTGAAAAGTCCTACCATCATGAAAACTACACTTTCAGTATTTACATTTTCCACAACTTAAAATTGGGGTAAGTCAAGAAAAAAAATCTTGATCTTTAACTTTTAAATCTTCTGCTATAAATAATTTGAATTAAAAAAATATAATTAATTTAATTCCCATCCCTGTACTCAGAAACAGAGTAAAGAGATCATTTCTGATTCCCAAAAGCTGTATCACTGTGAATTCAGGAGAACATAACATGGAATAATGTGAATATCCTGATGTGTGATAAGCCACATTCACACTGCCATTTCAAGCCATAATATTTACGCTCTCCTAGAGGCATGGTATTGGGGAGAGGGAGGCGCGTAGACCCAATGGGAGACGGGATCGTCACGAGTGAATGGTAAATGGACTTGAGCATGTAAAGAGCTCTTCTGATCTTTGCCTCAAAGCAGCTTCACACTGCAGATGACACCTACACATTCACACCCATTCGCTCCCACACTCATTCACTGATGGTTTGAGTTTCTATATTTATGTCCAACAGTATCTGCTAACACATTAACAGCCTTTAATGCCCATTTACACACCACTGTCAACGCAGTGGGAGCAACTTGGGGTTGTCTTTTGCCCAAGGACACATGGCCATGTGACAGCCACAGCTGGGCTTAAACCTGCAAACTTCCAATTACCAACCAAGCCCACGATCAGACTGCACCACAGACACCTCAAGCTTACAGCAGATCGGATGAGATTGTGTGTTTAGGGCATATAGCTGTAAGACGAGTGCCAGATTGCATCTTGATTTGGCTCAGATGTAACGGCCTGACAGTGTTCATGCAAATGTCTTGATTGTTAAAGGGACTGTGAGGAGAATCTATTACTGGCGACACAAAGACTCTGCTGCCTATGAGCATGCGCGGTGACTGTCGTAATGCTGTGTTCCAGTAACCGCGGAACTGGGAGTGACATCATCTCCGACTTATCGGCATTCAAGTTGAAGTCGGAAAAAAACATGCCGATCCACCAGGCTATTGTTAGCTGTTGTTAGCACGCCCTGTGTTGTTGTTCACAAATATCACATGAAGAATGTGATTATCACTATGGCAGCATTTTTGTAAATATAAGTCTAACAATACTATGTATACAGCTGATCTAGAGCGACACACCCCAGTCAGAAGTGCAAATAAATTGATTATTACAGGAGCTAAATAACTTTTCACACTGGGGGCATCCATCTTCGATTATCAACTCGGGGGTGGCGAGGTTTCACCGAGTTCCCAGTAGGAAATTCCAACTTCGGGGGTCGTTCCAGTTGCAGATTCCTACTCAGAACCGGAAATTTCTACTTCTGACTACTACTGGAACGCACCAAAGACGTTACCGAAGCCAAAGCGTGTCTGTGTTGTGTTGTAGCTCGGTCCTTCCTCAGAACTCTGCGTCGATTTACAGCTTCTTTTTTCAACAACTTACAGGATGCAAAGCGACGAGGTAATGTATCTCTGTCTAGTCACGTAGCGGTAGTTTTTGATGTGTGACAACAACCAAGTTTTAAAAAACTTAGTATCGTAGTTTTGCAGCCGGCTATATATCGCTACTAACAGCCCGGTGCTCTAAGACGTGTCTGAATAATATAAATTTGCTCTAGTTTTAATTGTCTTGTTCCCAAAGTTGAGTATCCAGGCCAGTCCAGTCCAGCCCTGTCCTGTCCGACCCTAAGTGCGTATTTCAATCAGGCATATATCTAAAAGTGAGACTTTTTTGCAATTACTTAGAAACTCCTCACAGTCCCTTCAGTATGATGGACCCTCATTGTGGTTGCGTTGCATAAAGGCACTGTGGAAAGCCAACAGTGTGGTGCGGGAATGGGTCCAAAAAAATTGGAAGATAATTAGCATTTTGCTCTTCAAAGGCTAAAAATGAATTGGATGTCATAAAAGCTGTTTTGGATCATTACCTGAAGTGAGGTCACACATGCACACAAGATTTTATTGTTTAACTTTAAAAATGAAATTGCATCTGATATTACTGTTGTTTAGCATCAGAGATACATGTCAATATTTTGACCATAGAGGATGTATTTAGACTACAGGGATTAAATCAGAGCTGTTTGTGGCTGCTCTTCAAGGCAGTGCTGTGAACTTACCCGTCATTTGAAATCCATGCACGTATGATTATATCAAGTCAATAAATGACGGTCATTAACAATCAGATTATGATTTATGCTGCAACTGAGCAGCCCTACTTCAAGCACACACAGAGGCAGTTGTGTTTGCAGACACACACGCAGCCTCCTCACCGCCCACTCAGAAAGAGACAGAGCGAGAGGAGGTGAAGAGAAGGGGGGGAGGAGGGAGGGGGAGCAAACCTGAGACAGGGGAGGGCTTTGAAGCCGCCGCTCGCCCTTCTCTCCCCTGCTACAGAGCCAGTGAGAGAGAGAGAGAGAGAGAGAGAGAGGTGGTCCCATAGCTCAACCTCTCCCTCCTTCATTTCATTGGCACATCAGTAACCCCCCCATCCCTGACACACAATGTAAGGCTGGGAAATATGGGCCAAAAATAACACCTAAATATTATCAAGCAAAGTGAGCAAAAATAACAATGAGAAGATTCTACTACAAGCAAACAATAATAATATTTGTTTTTTTACCATGTATTGGACCAATTGTTTGTTTGCTGTTTACTATTAATTCAAACAATCTTTGCCTTCCAGTCCAAATTAGAGGACAAAGATGTCCAACATTTTAGTAAATTGCGGGAAAAATTTCTACTCTCCAAATAGACTGACAAACTCTTTAGTCCCTCAGGCCGTCAGACCATGCAGCTCTTTTTAAAGGGGAAGGAGGAGTAACAGGAAGACAGAGGATGGGAAGGAGCAGTAGCCAACCTGTAGCCTCATTTTTCTTTCATTTTTTAATTTTAATTTTTGTTTATATTTAGTGTTTTTATATATCTTTTTATCTGTTATACTAAACTATTACCAGAATCCTTATTTCCCCAAGAGAGTTTTCCAAAAGGATAAATAAAGTTTATCTCATCTTATTAAATCTGTTTAATTGGTGTTATCAAAAACTACGGAAAAGTTTTCTATTTGTATTCCGTGCAACATCATAAAATTTCACTGTTTTTTTAAAAACATTTTGGTAAATGTTTTGAAAATGTTCATCAAATGTTAAATGTACAACAAAATCCTTGTTTTTTCAATATATGTCAAATGTTTAATTAAAGGGAAGAATTCTCCCTTCTCAGCCAGTTTATACTTGTCTCAGATGTGCTCGAAGCCCCACAGTTTCAGCCCAGTTACACATGCACACTAGATTTTATTGTTTAACTTTAAAAATGAAATTTCATCTGATATTACTGTTGCTTAGCATCAGATACATGTCAATATTTTGACCATAGACGATGTATTTAGACTACAAGGATAAAGTCAGAGCTGATAAACTGTTACCAGAATCCTCATTTCCCCAAGAGAGTTTTCCAAAAGGATAAATGAAGTTCAGTCTAATATAATGCAACATAATCTGTTTAATTGGTGTTATCAAAAACTAGGGAAAAGTTTTCTATTTTTTTATTCGGTGCAACATCATAAAATTTCACTGTTTTTTTTTTTTTTAAACATTTTGGTAAATGTTTTAAAAATGTGTATCAAATGTTGCATGTACAACAAAATCCTTGTTTTTTCAATATATGTATCTAATGTTTAATTAACGGAGATAATTCTCCCTTTTCAGCAACTTTATATTTGTCTCAGATGTGCTCTGCTCACACACTGTGTCCGGATATCAGCCTCCACCCCCCCCAAAAAAAATGGTAAGGGGATCGTTTCTGGGGTTGTGCTCTAATGTTTACTGTGGCTGAAAGACATGTAGAGGTACAAACGGGGTGCTCTGTAAGTATTTTCCTTTTTCAGATAGTCCCGACTCGTGGTGGTTCACTGACCATTCAGAGGTCAGCAGTGTCTCCAGGTCATATTCAGTCTCAGCTCATCGGGAACTTCACTGGAGGTGATATGAAAAAAAGTGCCAAGGTTTTGGACACGATTGTTTGTGAAAAATGAAGACAAAAAAGTAAAGTCCATCAGAGTTACTGTGTAGGCCGACCGCTGTTCACACAGAGAATCCAGGGAATCAATGAAGAAAGGGATTATAAATTGGATCAATATGTTGATTCCATAACAGTGGTGCTGTCAACAAAATCTTATTGTTCCCCATCCCTAATCTGATTCATAGTTTCACCAAAAAACAGAGTACCATTAAAATTGCACTCAAGTTTAAGCAATTAGATGGATCGTAAGTGTTCCTGTTTTGAGAATTAAAATTGTCAGAATTACTCAATATTTGGCTTTTTTGACTTCTAATTTCTTTTGTCATTATATCAAAGAGGTATCAACATTTTTTTTTAATTTCTACAACTGATTTACAGAACATGAAAGGTTCCTTGACTGAGCTACAATAATTGGAAAGACAATCCCCCATTTGGAGAAAACATTTCCAACATCTGACTTAAACTGCAATGAGAGTAGCAATGTTGATTAAATCATTTTTCCCATTATCTTCTTGAACACTACATCCATACGTACTAAAATGTGACATATTCCCAGCCCTAACACATACACATATATGTTGTGTATGCACACACACACACACACACTCAGCATGATGGCAATCACTCCTCACCCCTCCTTCTCCGATCCCTCTCCAACACACACTCATCTGTGCGTTGTGACCGTCTGACAGGCAGCGAGACTTTCCAGCAGAGGCTACAGGACAAAGCACCCCAGCGCCCCCTCACCCATCACACACACCCCTCCTGTACTCCATCAGCCCCCTCCTCACCCCCCCACCTACCCAGAGCTAATTCCATTATACATTCCTGACTGGAAGGAAGAGGGGCTGTCTTCTAATTGCTTTCTTATTCCCCTGAGTCCCCCCTCACTCTCCCCTCCTCCTGCATCTCCTTCTTTACCACTACGGCTGGGCAATAAACTGCATTTTTAGACATATTTATGCTTCTTTATTTAACAAGTTACAGGGTAAAACACTTTTGTTTACATTGTTATAAGTCAAAAAGTCCATCCCTAGTGCTTAGTAAAAATATTGTTTACAGGAAGAACCAATAAAGGCTATATTGCTGCCATCAGCCCAATATCTCTTTTTTAAAATTAATTGTATAAAACAGTGAACTTGGAAAACTTTCACACTGGTGAGCTGTTTTTATAAAATGTTCTTTGTAAATCAGACCTATTCGTGCACCTTTGATTGCTGGATCCGTTTGTTTTAATCATCTGTCAAATACGAGCAAAATATTCCATGTGCCAAATTTTCTTCATCTTTTGGAACTTGCTTTAAGCAAAGAGAGAGTTCACTGTGGGCCTTGGCTCGTAGGATAGGAATCGAGAAACAATTCCAGTCGAGAATCGTTAACAGCTCCATCAAAGAATCGATATCATGATCTTCTTGCTAATCAGTTCCCTTATCAATTCCTTCCACTGACAGGGTTCAAAAGCATCAGAACTGCGGCTTAATTTTTTACAAAAGGCACCTTCTGCACAACCTTAAGTGAGTGGAAACACTCACAACTTGCAGAAGCAGTTATCCATGCTGTGACGTGTGTTTGGCATTGTTGTCACTAAAAGACTGCAAATTAGCTGAAGCTATACGTCTTATATACATTCACATTTTCCCATTTTCTGTGGCAATGTTGTATGTATCGTCCCTGTTAAATAAACATTAAATAAATAAATAAAATCTACAGGCTGACATTTGCTGACATGGAAAATCTGCAGGAATCAATAAGGGAATCATTAAAGAACTGGATCGATTAGCAGGATCGTTTATAGCATCACTATCAATAAAATCAATTCACGTCCCTATTAGCTGGTCCCTAGGCCATAGTTTGGACACCTCTGATTTAGGCAATGGATGCAAATTTGACAGAAACTTTTTAAAAATAAACAAAAAGGTGTCCCATATCTGGGGCTTACAATATCTGTTTCTGCTGCCATTGTAACAAACGAGTACCAACATTGTTTGATCATCAGAAAACAAGATTTTAAACTTTATTATTATGGTAGTCTGACAGCTGTTTGTATTTCCTATTTTGAAAAAAAAATGCCTATGAGGTGTTTCCTTTCAACTAGAAATATTAAGATGTAATTTTTGGCCCACATCACCCAACCCTAACAGCATCACACCCCTCCTTCTGCTTTCAGCCCGCCCCTCGCCCTGCGTGCACTCAACATGGCAGCAGACAAGCTGAGGAGGGAGGTGAGATAGAGAGCAGGAGAGAGAGAGAGAGTGAGAGAGAGAGAGACGCAGGCAGGCTGCTGCTATCAGGGAATACTGGTGCCATTTTCAGCATCGCAGGGTAAAAGGATTGAGCCTCGCCGCTGCACGCTCGCCTTGGCTCAGCTCGCCCCATCTCTGAATAGCAGAACAAGAGAGGGACTGGAGGGACAACAAACGGAGGAGAGAACGGCTGACCCCTAACGCAGGTACCCCGCTCTTTTGCATCTCTTGTTGCAGCAGGACAGCATCACTGTGCAGATGGAAGTGAGGGGGCGTGTGTGTTTGTGCGAGTGTGTCTGCGTTTGCATGCTGAATAGAGGACAGCAGGGTCCCTGGTGGGACTGCGTTCTATTTTCATTTTGTAGGAGAACATTTTGCCTCCCACACACTCAAACACAAACAGCACCAGACACCTGCCTCAGCCCTGTTTTCCTGCAGCATCTGTCCAAACAACAGGCGCAAAAATCCAGAACAAATACTGAGAGTTCCTGCAGCACACATGGACAACATGCTGCAGCCTGTGTGTTTGTCTCAGGTTTGTTTTTCCTCCTCCCTTGCTGCGTTTTAGCATCCTGAGCCCAAGGATGTGTTACGTAGTGCTATAAAAGGGACGCTATGTCAGAGCGGTGATGTGTCATAGCATGCTGTTTACTCTGACTATTGCATAAGGATGAATGATCACATCAACACTTATGAAACCTCCGGAGAACACAGGCTCAGATTTTTCTGACCCAAGATCACATTTGATACGTGGATCCAGAGCTCACATGCATGCATAGGTAGAGCTGTTTGGTATTCTGTGCTGTGTGACGGGGAGAGATGGTGCATTGGTAAAATCATTCACTCAATCTTCAGACTCAGAGCATCCTCTGTGTGGACTTTAAGGCTCAAGATATTCTTAGTTTTGCCTTTCATATGCAAACCAGGTCTTCATTTGATCTGTTTTTATTTCTATTTGCAACAGTAATGTTATTTAGGGCAAAAACAACATATGTTTTGATATGGCTGTTTCAAATTAGAGCATTTTAACAACATAACAACTAGGGATCTTAATTGTTCAGGGCCTGCGGGAGGTAAAATGTTTATCCATGGATCTATTTTCCCTTTGTGGTGCATATGCATACATAAATGAAACTGTGACTTGCATTCTTTCCATCTAAAGAGAACATAGTGGGGAATTGCAAAATGTTTTGAATTATTGTTATGAATCTGAGCTTTCTTTGAGTAAATTTTAAAGTAAATGCAATTTTTAGCTTTACCCTAGGTGTGTACAATGTTGATTCATTTAAGTTTGTTTTTGTTTGTCTTGCATTGTAACTGTTTTGTTGTTGTACTTTTGTGTGGGTGTGCATGTGTGTGTGTTTGTTGTTTTCCTTTCTTTGATATATTATCATTTCAAGCAACTAAAGCACTAAATTTCATGAAATGGCTGTTTCATTATAGAAGCTTCCATACAACACAACAACTAGGACACTGACACTGAAGAACTTGGAAGAAAAATATTCGTCTGAGCACAAAATTAACTACAATAATGTAATTACAGAAGCTTGTATTTTATGCTGTTTGTTCTAAAAACATAAATTTTTCAAGTTTTATGCAATTTTTAGCATGTCTCTGCCTCATATGGGCAAAGTGAGGATTCATTTATTCCAGCGTATTTTTGCATTTCTTTCTAATTCTCTTAACATTATTAAGAAGGCTCAAAAACCTATTTTCTATTGGGCTGTTTCACAACAAAGCATACCATAACTAAAATAACAACATGGCTAACGTAACAACATAGGACTGTAATCAAGACAACCTTGTCAGAGACACCTTCAGCTAAGCTGGAGTACCAGAGCTACTATTAGCATCTAGCTACATTTGACCACATCAACTCTTAAAACACCACTTAAGAGATTTTTAAATACTCTAGTATGATTACTTGCAGTACATCCCACCATAATTATCAATCTACTTTGTTCTTGTACTATTTTTAATATAGTTTTTACTTGCATGCGCAATCAAGGGCTTCTTTTACATCATATTGTTGTTGTTGTTGTTTTGTTGTGTCTTCTGCTTCAACAGAAATATATTGGACTGCACATACCCCATTTCCTGAAATATTTTTTTTCACTCTAAAAACATTTTCGTTGATGCCAAGTTAAGTCAATGTAGCTACAACTACTAAAAGGGCTAACATGGTGTTGTTAACAGTGATGAAACCACAGAAAATCATAAATTCAAAGGTTTTGCTTTTGTATGTCTCGCAATGAATGGATCCATAACAGTTTTTTTGTCAATGTTAATCTATGTGTATCATTGAAGTCGGTATCTGGTGCTGTGTGAAGAATAGAGGATGATACATCACCAAAAAAAATGGATCATATAATGCTACTGAGCCTTATTTGTGTAGATTTTAAAGCTTCTGCTACTCTAACATGGCTTTAGCCTACATGTATAATGATTTCCTTATACCACAGTATTTATTTTTTATAGTCATCAACTGGCAACCCGCAACCCAAGAATATTACCAATTTCAGGAATGTGAAAACGGGAAATATGTTGTTACTTTAAGGAGATCTTTTGAGTCCCAAAATCCCAATCCCAACAACTGAAACCTAAACAGTTTTTATCAGCAATGACTTTGTACTTGATCTGACACCTACCAGTCATTATTACCCACTATTCAAGCTGAAAAACAAGAATGTTGGAGTCAAAAATGTGGCAAGTACATGACCTAACCTGAGACAGATGAGGCCAAAGTATCCACATTGTCACATATGGACAGCAGCTGCATGGATGATAGTGTCTGATCTCTCTTAAAGGCAAGAAATATGTAGAATTTGGGAAGATATTCAAATATTTAACCAATGATATGCAAGTCAGACCAAAACGTAAACATTGAACAAATGTAGTTGATGACCACTGGTGCAAGGGCAGCAAAACCCGTTTACTGATAGGGCTGTTTCATAATAAAGCATTTGAACAACATAACAACTGGGGACTCCTTTTAAGGAGAACTTTACAGAAAAAATATTATTATAAAGTTTATTGAGCTTTTGCAACAGCAAGTAAAGAAACAATGAGCATGAAGGGTAATAAGTTCACATCTACTAATAGAGAAACGCAGATCCTGTTTTTTTATGTTTTATTCTCAGTGCATGAATTAATTTATCTTCAGGTTAAAATCCCTTTTAATGTCTTTCTGTATCTCATCAGCAATCAAGCATTCATAATCCAGCGATCAATACCCAGATTTGGAGCATCTTTTATGTAACTTGAAGCTTAAATGCTATTTTTGGCATGGATATAATTAACAACCACAACTCAGGGATTCTTGATGCACGCTATAGATGTATATGGGCCCTATAAGCGTGTGTGGTTTAGTGCGTCACTTCAGAGGCGGCTTTACTACAGCGTGCTGTCAAAAGATGCTCTAAGACTGCAGTGTCACCACCAACAGAAACTGATGCTACCAACTGCCTCGCTCACCCAGAAGAGTGAGAGGGAGCAGGAGACGAAGGTGACAGGAAGAGGGAGAGTTTAAAAAAAGAAGGAAGGAGAAGGTGGAGGTGCATTCAAGTGTGTGGGTGAGAGAGGGAGAGGGAGGAAAAGAGCGCAACAGGGAGGAGGGGGAAACAGCAGAGATAACAGAGAGAGGGCGTAGAGACGTGTCAGAGAGAAAAAACAGAGGTGAGGGAGAGAGTGGTGTTTATGCGTGTGTGTCCATAAAGATAGTGACAGTGAGAGAGAATTATAGAGCAGCAGAGGGAGAGTGATAAGTGCTGGAGGGAGGGGAGAATATATGAATGGACGATGAGAGGCTGAGCCCCTATAGCGTCGCAGCCAGAGCACTTAAACATCCACGCTGGGGTAAACAAAGTGTGTGTTTGATTGTGATGGTGTGTGCAGGAAATCTGAGGACACAAGGGCATGTGAACCTATTTGTAGTGCATGCATGTAAAGCACACTGCAAAGAATGTGGACTTTCTTTTAGCCCTGTCAATACAAAAACGATCTATATTTTTCCCTAAAAAAGTTTTCCTTAGACACAGCATCATTTAAAAAAATATATCCATCAACACAAAAACACTGAAAACTCTGTAGTACATAAGTCAGGCCTGTGAATGGTGCTGTTACGCTGCTGCAGACACACCAAAACCAGAGAAGAAGACATGTAGCATAAACATAACACGTGCAATTTAAACAAACACAACAAGAACAAGAAAAAGACTACAAAACTGCAGGAGATGTTGACTGGGAGTTCTGCCAGACAAATACATCAATATAATATGATGGACACATTTCTGAGGCACCTGACAGTAAATTTACCTCAAAGTATTAACGACATAACAACGCATGTGGTTTAAAGGAGACGTGGGGCTATGAGATCACTATTTCTGAAACTATGCATATTTATCAACAAGAAAACACAAGGGTGGCATTTTGACATTTGTTCACTCCAAATACATACTCCCAAAAACAACATATAATAAAATCGTTTGTGGATACTCTTAAAACTGGGATTGTGTGAACGCTCCTGAATCTAAAAGTGCAAAGTTATAATCATTATTTGTGACTGCTGTTCTGATGTTTGGGCACTTTTTAGGTAGTTGTAATGGTAGCCATGCATTGCAGCTGGATCAGCCTGACTCAATGTCTAAAAATCAGGGTTGCCAAGCTCCAATCTGCAATGTTTGTAAGCAGCCCAAAGTGAGATGGCCCAATCAGAGTCCTGAGTGGACAGAGGTGGGAGTTAGGAGCATGAAGTGACTACTCGTACACAGATTAGCATAGATGCTAACAGCTTCAGTGGCAATTTTATTAGGTCAGGACCATATTTTTTGAAAAATTGAAAAAGTAATAAAAGTAGTACAAGCATCTCTGACATGTTTTGGTGAGAGTTTGTTTTACGGAGTGGCTCACATTCTGTAGTTGTGTTCGAAATCGCTCACTATCACGGATATAGTGCACTGTACAGTGTGTTCGCCATTTTCTAGTGTTGTTCGAATTCTCAGCAGTTAATTTCATTCACTATATAGTGCACTACAAAATACCCACAATGCACAGCAAAAGTGAGTGTACATACGATGTACCCTATATTGTACTCCCGTATACCACAAAGCAATGCGGTCGTGTTTTTCCATAGAAGAAGAAGAGAAGGAAGGCTGTTGGGCACTGCTTTCACTCATAAATGTAAAAAAACATTAAAGTATCTTTGACACGTTCGTAGCGTAGCTCTGTAACGTCTTTTAGCGGCTGTAAACAGCTTTGAAATTTGCTACTTATCCTCCCGAGTGCCCGGTTTGTTTACGTGATTTTTGGCGCGTCCACTTCCGTCACGGGAATATCCGGCTCATCTGCAGACGCTATGACATTTAGAAAATATCAGTGTAGTATCCGAAATGGTCATTCCCTATGTAGGCCACTATTTCATTTACACTACATAGGGAATAGTGAGTGAGTGAATGAGTGGACGATTTCGAACACAGCTTGTGTTTTAGACTGTTGCAGTAGAGCCCGCCTACTAACTAATTTGACTGACAGAATAATCATCCAATCACCTGCCAGATATGCCTTTTAAGGGTTTTTCCCATTCCTAAACTATTTCAATGGGATCTTTCCCAGATAAAGAGGGAAATTTTAATGAATGGTTCACCTGTTGTGTCAAATTAGACACACTTAGTTCATTCAAGCAAACAGTCTGGACCAAAGTCCAAGCGAAAAAAAACCCAAGAGAGACTTAAAAAGCAAGCACATTCACTACTAGTTTAGAAATTACCTTCATCATTAGCACTGACACCTGCTCTGACACAAGGAGGAGGCAGTTCTGTCAAGTTAATGAGTATGGAAGCCTTTCCAGTCTTGACCTTTAGAGTCAGACACAGACTTGCAGAAGGCCAAGACTCCATATCGCTGTTGCCTTGCATATGCTGCTTTTGCACTCTGTTGAAGCTGCAAAAAGTGTGTTTAAACCAGTGGCGGCAGTGCTGAAATTAATTTGCCTGATGATAAGGTTTTCACAAAATAGTCTGTAACTGTATTTGTACACGTTCAGAAAACACACAACTGATGGCACAAATTGTAGCCTAAAAGTACAAAGTTATTGATAATTAAAGCTCTTTGTGATGCCTCAGTTAACTTGTCTGCCTTTTGCAGTGCGCGTTCTTCAGTGTGTGTGTTTCTGTGCTGTTTATCTCAAAGTATATGTGTGCAAAAGCAATATTTCTGCAGTCAAAAGAAATAGATAAGACAAGAGCCAGCCCACTGGATTGGCACAGCACAGCATGGCAACAAAACATATCTTGAATACGCAACTGCTGCTTAAGACAGAAGAGGCTAGTGCACACAAACGTCAAACACACACACACTCTATAAAGCACTCTTTAAGTCTGCTCTCTCCTGACTTTACTCTTCACACTCACACACACATATTCAGGCCAACAGTGGGTCTCCTGCATGATGCAACACAATGAAAGGAAGCTGATTATCATGGAGATTGGGGGACGTGGGGAGAACAGGTTTCAGTCGAGGTGTGTGTGTGAGTGTGTGATGGTCAGGAAAGGGCATTCTGAAATTGGCATCTCATTGTGGCGGTGAAATGAAAGGTGAAAGCTCCCCTCTGCGTCGCTCACCCTCTCTCTCTCTAGCTCGCTCCTCTCTCTCCCTCCGCCTTCAATCTCCGCTCTGTCTCCGGGTCTCAGACCAAAACAAATATATGAGGTCAGGGAGCGGAGCGGCTGACAGAACAGGCAAAATAATGAAACAACGGCGCAAATCAGAGGAAGATAAGAAGGATGAGAGGAGGCCAGATCATCAATCCCTCGCGGCTCTTTCTCTCAATTTAAAGGTGACACATCATACCCCTTCTCCACCTTTAAATGAAACATCCGTGCCACGCTTTGGGCAAAATATGATATGGATCAAGAGCCAGAAGGGATTTTTTTTATCCTTAGAAACTACTTTGAGGAGACTTTTTCTAATACGTTGGGTTTGGCATGTCTCTTTACATGCATATAAGCTCGCTCTCCCCCCTCTGGAGTGGGCCGACTCAAGTATTGCTGCAGACTATATCGGCAACTCATCAGAATGGCTGAGAGTAACATAATAGCCCTGCAACAGCATGAGTAGAGAAACTGTGCCAACCGCAGTTCCTTGAATGTCCACTAGAGGCTGGGTGGAAAAGTTCAAGAACTTACATGCACACTCCATGTTAAAGTTCCCCTCTTTGAGTTTTTTAAATAGGTTTACATCTTGGTCTTAAAGCAAGTTTGGTCAAAACAGCTGATGACTTTATGGACACACACTGTTAGGAGGTTAAATTTGCACATTTTATGAGAAGAACACATTATTTAGAATTAGGGGCATCGTTAGCATAGTTGGAGGCATGATTGTAGACATGATATAGGCATTAGTCAGGAGGCTTTAAGAGCCCACATGTTGCTTTAACTCTGGTTTGTATGTTAAATTTTGGTGACTACTAAAATATGTTATCATTAAAGGGATAGTTCAGTATTTTTGAAGCTGGGTTGCTTCTGGTACTTGACACTGGTCAAGTGGCTGAAGAGTCTGTTAAGTGGCTCTATGTAAAAATGAGTCACAAAACCACTTTGGGTCAAATATACGATTGGGTGGATGGGAGTATGACTAGCCAGGAAGTATCTGTGTGTGGCACTATTTTTTAAAAAAATGCAGTAAATAGTTTCAGTATGTATTCCTCTGCCTGAAACAGCAGTTTGGTGAAATTAATGCTCACAGGCGGAAGAGCACAAAGTCATTTACTGCATGTAAAATACTGTCAAACAGAAATTTTCTAGAGATAATATAAAGGACTCCAGATTGTTTCCAAATAACAATACAAGCCAACCTATTAGTACTTGTGCCAACTGGCTCAGAGCAACCTGCATCTGCAACACCTTAAACTTGAACCCCAACTATTGAAATGAGGCAACTGACTTGAAATCCAGACCAAAAGCTGTTGTTTCCAGGCCAGCCTTACGGATACAGTAGGCTTGTACACAGGCTAACTTCTGTCCTTGCTAACATCTTCAGCATGTACTCCACGTCTAAAGCATCATAACATGCATTTGTATTATGCAGATTTGACACAGTTTGTATAAAGGCATATTCCAAGTGAAATTTGGCATCCACTCTTGCATTACACTGCTTAAGATTGATGAAGCAGTCATGTATGTAGTTTTTGGTGTTGTAAAATGGAAAATTCTATACTCAATGGTGGTCCTTTGAGAAACTTAAAGTGTAGTAAATACCACTGAGGTATGGGCATGATAATAATGGATATAGTTGTAAGTGAGGTGACCAAATTAACATTTTGTTGCTTACTATCGATAACCAAACTCATGCACAAAAACACTCAAATAAGTGGACTGTCCTTAATAAGTCCCATTTTAAACTTTGCTTCCACACTTATTTGCTCCCCAGTTGATACCTTGTTTCGAAATAACTTTGGCCTCATTGTCGCACTTCCTCTTACGGTGTGTGTGTGCTTATAAGCCCCAAGTGCCCACCTAATTGCCCTGGAGGCTCATGGTTACTTACTGTAGGGGGTTATTAGGCAGTCGGGAAAAAAGAGAATGATGGGGAGAGAGAGAGAGGGATGTTTGTCGCTCATTAAAGAGAAGTGCCGCAAACATGAGCGGGGCTGTATGCGGGGAGAGACTGAACCACAGCACTGTCATTAAAAACACACAAACACAGGCAGCTGAAAATGAATGTGGACACTCCACCTATGACTCATAGTATGTCATATATATTCTTACTGAATGACAATCAGTGCTTCTTGTTATTAATAGCAGTATGGCTGTCTGAGAACACTGCAGCCATGGTTACAGTTGAGTGATTCCCTCATTAGACATATTGTAGAGGGTGGATATGCCTGATGTGGATACAACAGCTACACAGGAGCTTAGCATCAGGGTGAGTTAAATGATAAACACTGGATACAAATGATTCTACTACTTTATCCATTTTCTAAAGTTGTGCTGTTCCCTAGACTTATACTGTGGGCATTATCCCAATAGCTGGTCTATTATTATGTTCCTTAAGGCACATTTGTGTTTGTTTTTGTTGCCATGTTTGTAAGCTCGGGTTTCCTGGTGTTATGATGGGTTCAGTTTGCTACTGTGGGCAATAAGTTAGCAGGGGGGGAACTGAAATGGTGAGTATCATCATATATGTTTGTAGATGAGGGCCAAATTGGACAAAAAACATAAGCTGAATATCGTCTAGTTAGCCTCAGGGGTGCAGGAGTCAATGCCCTGTAGGAGCGTATAAAACCAGAACAAATTTCCAAAAAAATGTCACATACTTAGAGAGTTTCTAAATCTCTTAACCTTCTCCAGATATAAACCATGTAATGGATATTTTGTACTATTTGTTCAGTGCTGTTTGTCCAAATCTCAGCATTTGAATACAAAATATTAAAATATTACTTATTGTTTAAGATGTATAGCTACTGCCCTCTACAGGTTAAACTGTAGTTGAATTTTGCTATTGGCTGGAGTCAGATGGCATATGGTGTCAACTTTTGCCACTGCAGTATGTAAGTATTAGGGCTGGGTATTTCCAGCAACCTCACAATACAATACATATCCCGATACTAAGGCCACGATAATTTAAAATTCTTGAAAAGTTTATTTTTTTCTTATAAGAAGAAAAAGAACAAGGATGAGTTTTAAGTGGTTCTACAACTTGAGGGACATGAATTCAGATCCTCAAAGATGGTAGACCTAAGTTCAAGTTTAGAACATATGCTTCATCATGTAGCTCGTCTTCTACCTTGAACTGTGCCTCTGATAACATTATCCAAAGTGTATTTACAACAACTGTCAAAATATTTAGGCCGTATCCATTCTGTAGAATCAGTATCGATACACGTATCCCGAAGGAGTGCGACACGATATTTTGCCGTATCGATATTTTGAGCACAGGCCTTGTAAGTATGGCATCCAATTTTTCTGTTACCTTCAGAGTGGACTACAGCAATCAGAGGCATTATTTGTTGAGTCAAGGATTCTAAGTACTCCAGGTCATTCACCTAATAATGCAACAAAAAACATGTTTTACCTAAACAAAGTCAACAACACACATACCTGCACCTGCCCCCGGTTCATTATTCTTCATTTGCCAAAATATATGGATGTATGAGTAGGAGCAGCAGACTGTGGAAGCTAGCGATTGTGAACATACTCTAGCATTTATCAAAATCGAATATGTGAAGCACAGTCAAGGAAAATGTGGGCTCTTAAAAATAAAGTTAGAGCTGTTTCGGTGAGAGAGGGTTAGAACTTGCTCAAGGTACCATGGTAGATTGTAGAAAGAAATTAGATGAAGCCATGAGATGTCAGATACTTGATAATCAAAGGAGCCTTTGGGTACATTGTGATGGATGCTGCCATACTAAAAGGTGTAATTTTGGTACTGCGACCGTCTGACCAATAGCATCTTCAGATAGATGCAGCTATATCAATCATGTCCCTTACCTCTAAAACCAGGACTCCTGAATGAAATGAGACAGGAAAAAAAAAAAAAACTAACCACAGTAAGACCACATATAGGTATTATAGATTAAGACATTGTGTTTCTCAAGCACAACCAACACCTTCAGGGCTCCTGGACTAAGCCTTAAATGGAATCTTGAGGAACTAAAGCGTGCTGCTTGCTTACCCTACAAGACAAAACCTATAGACAGAGCATTGTCAGCATTTAATCTTAATTAGCATGTCTTCATAATTGAAGAAAGCCAAAATCTTAACCAAAATCATAACCTATCCATCAGGTCCTGGAGAATGAATGTTTTTTTTCACTGTTTCCACCCCTAATATTTGTTAATATTTGTTGATAAACAAACATAATATCGAATATCCAGTCAAATGTGGTCTACTGGCACACAGTGCTGTCATATTATACTAATATTTCAAATATTGGTCATTTTAATAGTGTAACTTTGTCCTTGTTCATAGTCTCACTTTGCTTATTGTACTTATTTTTTCCATCATGAGGAAGTTGATATAGCTTAAAGATTCACTTAAGCTCTTAGCTATATTATGTCTTCATTCAATGTTCCTATAGCTATAATAGAAATAAAGTTATTATATTATGTATAAGAGCAACTGTAGCAATCAAATTTCCCCTTGGGGATTAATTAGGTATTTCTGACTTATGACTCTAATAAAATGCAACTTCATTCATTTCCTAATGCTAAAAAAACATATATTTTATAAGACAATTTGGGTTTTTCATGAACTATGTTCAACAGTATTCTCCAAAACACAAAATAAACAAAGTGATTAATCAAAGACAGTCTTCTTTCTTGTCTTGTATGAATGATTATAAATGAATATGGATCAAAAGCACATACAAAACCCAGAAAATCACTCAAACTTAAAATGTAAAAATAAACACATGTAGGATCCACACAAACCTTTGACACATTCACAAGCAACAACACCAAAAACAGTCGCTAAATCCTCTTTCCTCATCACATCCCTGTATCCACACAAACACAAGTTTTATTTCTTGAGCTCCAAATTTACCTGCATCACACATCTTAACCCTCACACCCTCTCCCAACACACTCGCGCGGACTCACACTGTTTATTTCAAGGAGCTCAGTTTGAGTGCAGCGTGCGCCAGCCGGGTACACTCTGTTCCAGTGGCAGTGTACCTCAGCTGCTAACCTAGATCTGATTACACACAGCGCCGCTCCTCGGGTGTGTGTGTGCGCCTGCGTCTCAGTGTGTGTGTCTAATGCAGTTTGTAGGTAATATGTTTTTATTGGACGGTCCGGGACAGTGTCAGTGCAGTGTGTTTGTCTACCGAGGGCTGATGTATTTCCTTCTACGAGCGTGAGGAACATAAGAGAGAGGGTTAGAGACAGAAGGGGGATGGTGGGGAGGATGAGCGAGGGGTTACTGCAGGGAAGAGAAGACAGAGGTTGGGATGAGAGAGGAGGGGGTAGAGAGGAAGAGGAGAGGCTCATCTGTATGCTGGTTACCGTGCGCCGCTTGTTTGATCTGGGGGGAGTACTTAGCGCGGGATGGTGGGATGCTGCAGCGTGAGGAAGGCAAAAATAAGGCTTCTGCAAGAGTGTGTATGACAGGAAGAGCGAGTGTGTGTGTGCGTAATTAGGTGTGAGGTGTTGGGTGCAGCACTTTGCTCATTAAAAGGATCTGGCGGCCGTCCAGCTTGGTGCAGTTCATCAACCGTCCTTCACGTCTCTCATCCTCTCCCTCAGCTCGTCATCTGTCCTCTCCTTTCTTCCCTCCTTCCTTCCTTGCTCATCTTCTCTCGTCTAATCTCTGTATTTTTCATCCTCTATCTCTGCACGCCATCCTCGAAGCTTCACAGCGTCAAGATTCGCAATGAGGGTACTGAAAGATAAGGCAGGGATGTGAAGGCGAAGAAATTTAAAGATATAGAAAGATAGAAGGTAAGATAATATTGTTTATATTAACATCATTTATAGTGATGTTGATTAGAAGAATTAAGTCCAGATTCATGCTCCATGAAGAGATGTAAAACAGTACCAAATTCGTCATTGTTTGTCAGAAGAAGAAGAGAAGAAATTCTATCAATGCAAAGAGCAAATTAAAGTCTGGCAGGTAATATAACCTGCTGTATCCATTAGATTGGACTACATTTGATTAGACAGATCTGTATTAATCCCTTCCAGCGGCATTGTATAGTACAAAAGGTAAAAAGGAACACAGGATATCCCGAAGTAGAAAAGTAAAAACAATTTGCTAACATAACTAAAAAACAGAATAACATATATATATATATATAAATCTACGTAAAAATAAGCAAAAATAAAAATATGGCTCCTGGTTGGCTACTGGTCCTTGTTGTCCTCTTTCTTCCTGTTACTCCTCCTCCCCCTAATGAGGAGCTGTACAGTCTGATGGCCTGAGGGACAAAAGAGTTTCTCCATCTGACAGTCCTGTACATGTTGCTCTTCCATAATCCATGACCTCACAATTACCTTTGAACTTGGGCTAATCCCATGATCTTGAAATCTTGTTTTTTAAGCTAATTAGAACCCTGCCCCACTGCGCAGTGCTTTAAATATGCTCCCTGTGGGTGAAGGTATGAACCAACAGTTGGAGCAAAACAACAGCACAGATGTGGCACAACACAGACTGACCATGCAGGAACTTGGGGTGATGGATGCATAATGGCTGTGTTATGATAACCTAACAGCAAAGGGGGTTTGGATTATAATTTTGGTATGCTCAAAATCAGGGCAGTCAGGTTGTATGCTTTGCATGTAGTTTTGAGGCTGTCAAAATTTGGTTTAAATATTTTTAATAAAAAAAAAATAACCTTCACACTTAGCTCATACTGTCTACATAGATTATTTGGACAAGAACACATGAGGGTCCATGTTACCCAAATTAATTTATTGGATATACCAAGCATTCTTTGCATGGTCCGAGGTGTGCTGGTTCTTCCTGGGTACAGCTTAGAAACTCTGGCCACATGCAGACCTTGGCTAAAACAGAGCAGAACATAATGAATGCTGCTCTTGTGTTTCTCTATTTTAAGCATGTTTTGTGCAGCTACAAATAAATTATCTTTCTACTCTGCCTCGACGGCACGTTTAGTCACAGTACTTTTGGTTGTCTTGACTATAGTCCATCGTTTTCATCTTGTCATGGAGTAGACAAGTGGGGAATCACTCCCACAACCTCAGCAGTCTTTTATTATTGTTTTGACCGAGAACTCCCTGTCTATGTAATTTACATAGTGTGCATTTAAATAAACCTGTCCCCAGAAAGCAAACAAAACCAAAAGATTCCAAACCAGCAGTTAATCCCATGAAGGACAGGTGCGTGAAAAGCAAGGGCAGCAGCGCAGTCTATGCATGTCCATTTAGGCTGAAGAAATGCATAATCAGGCCTTTTACTCAGGGAGGAGTTGCACGATTTAGCTCTTGAATGAAGTGACTTTGCACACTCCCCATTGTTAACATATGAAAATACAGTCCACACTCACTATTATTACAGTTCTGCGGGTGACTGTTCAAGTGTAGGGCAAAGTTTTATTCACTTTGCATGGCTATTCAGCTCAGTATCCTCCAAGCAAGGCCATTATTTACATGAGAGTGTGTTTAAGGGGATGCAAATGGATGTGTTAAAGGGTAGTTGTGTGTTTAACTCAAGAGTGCTGCCAAGTAAGGCCTGTACTTCTGTTGTTTAACTCAAAGAAATAAGAAAGCAAAGAATACAGCAATGACGTTTAAACCCCTGCTTGTCAAGTGTGTGCAGCAGTGGGTGGAGGAGAAGCACTGCAATAATTCAATTAAAGTGTGATATTATAAATCTTATGACCAGAGGATGGATATAAGGTCCAAATACTGACTTTTAAAGGCCAAAATCGGATCAGGTCCTCCTTACATTTATTCACACTTAAAAAAAACTGTGATTATCCAGGTGAGCCGTACTGTATGTGTGAACACAAACAACAATTTCTCCAACCAGACTTGGCCCAGGTAACTCCTTTCAGTTTTAAGTCTGGGTGAGTTGAAGTTTGAATGCAGCAGCAAATAATCAGGGAATTCCGAGGGCAAAAGAGAAGGGTAAATGAAATCCCCGGAAAAGGGAAACTTGACAGGATGCATACAAATGTTTATTTGATTGTAAGGAGAGTAACACAAACTTAAACGTGCGTCTGGACTAGGGATGAACGATATTGGATTTTTTCTGATAGCCAATATTTTTGAATTAATTGTTGATACTGATACCAATATTTCTGGTCAAGAGCAGAAGCTCTTTACATACAGTACAGGCCAAAAGTTTGGACACACCTTCTCATTCAATGTGTTTTCTTTATTTTCATCACTAATTCCATTGTAGATTCACACTGAAGTAATGATGGCCACTTGTTTCTCTTAGCTTAGCTGATTGGTTCTTGCCATAATATTAATTCTAATAATTGTCTAATAGGGCTGTCGGCTGTGCATCAGCCTGATTTCTGAACAACACAAATGATGGTCCCAACCCCATTAAAAAGGCAAAAAATTTCATTAATTAACCCTGACAAGGCACACCTGAGAAGTGAAAACCATTTTAGGCGACTACCTCTTAAAGCTCATGAAGAGAATGCCAAAAGTCTGCAAAGCAGTAATCAGAGCAAAGGGTGGATACTTTGAAGAAACTATAAGACATGTTTTCATTTATTTCACACTTTTTTGTTCAGTATATAATTCCACACATGTTCATTCATAGTGTGTCCAACTTTTGGCCTGTACTGTAACAAAACTGACTTGTTTCTTGTGTTACAGAATATTTTTGTTAGGAATCGATGTTAAACAAGAAAACTGCATTCAGCTCTTGCAAAAATGAAACCCTTGAGTGATGAGAAAGTGCATCAATATTGTACATTTGTGCCGTTTATCGATATTCAAGCTGATGTGGCAAATATAAATCTTCTGTAAATATCTCTAAAAATTTCAATATCAACCAATACAGATACTTATATTTCAGGCTGATATTAACAATAACAAACCGATAATATCCTGCATCCTTTCTCCGGATATTTGAGAGTGCCGTTTCTGTTGCACATTATCATAGTTTTGTAGATCATCAGCTCCAAAATGACTACCAGCAGGTCTCTCACACATCAAAAGAACCTTCACTGCTGCTGAATACAGAGCTGAAACACTGCAGCTTTCTGTCTCCAGCCTAATCATCTTGTACTGTTGCAGCTTCATATTCACTTCTGCATGCTACAATGCTCTCCTCTACTCTCTTTACATACATGTTTGAAATAAATTTAGTTCAATTCAGTTAAAAGAAAATCTTTCATCAATGCTGTTGATACCTTTTTTTTACCACTTATTAAAGGGACTGTGAGTAGAATCTGTTTCCTGCGACATTAAGACTCTGCTACCCATGAGCATGCGCAGCGACTGTTGTAATGCTGCGTTCCAGTAACCTCGGAACTGGGAGTGACATCATCTCTGACTTATCGGTGTTACAGATGAAGTCGGAAAAAAACATGCCGATCTACAAGGCTATTGTTAGCTGTTGTTAGCACGCCCTGTATTGTTGTATGAACAATGTGATTATCACTATGGCAGCATTTTTGTAAATATAAGTCTAACAATACTATGTATACAGCTGATCTAGAGCAACACACCCCAGTCAGAAGTGCAAATAAATTATTCCAGGAGCTAAAGTTCACACTGGGGCATCCATCTTCTATTCCTACTTCTAACTACAACTTGAACGCACCACAATCCAAAGCGTGCGTGTGTTGTGATGCTAATGAATGCAGCTCAGACCTTCCTCAGAGCTCTGCATTGCTTTACAACTTCTTTTTCAACAACTTACAGGATGCAAAGCGACAAGGTAATTTATCTCTTTCTAGTTATGTAGCAATAGTTTTTGATGTGTGACAACAAGCAATTTTTGGAAAACTTAGTATCGTAGTTTGGAGCCGGCTATATATCGCTACTTACAGCCCGGTGCTCTTAAGACGTGTCTGAATAATAAAAATTTCCTCTAGTTTTAATTGTCTTGTTCCCGAAGTTGAGTATCCAGGCCAGTCCAGCCCTGTCTGACCCGACCGGAAGGCTAAGGAATAGCATTCATAGATAACCTATTTAGATGCCATAAAACTCATCTTAAAGTGTGTATTTCGATCAGGCATATATATAAAAGTAAGACTTTTTTGTAATTACTTAGAAACTCCTCACAGTCCCTTTAACAATGTTAGAATATAAATTGTGATCACAGCATAAAGTTCTGATTCCTTATCCACTATATTATGAACACTGACTTCTGCTGCATATTTTTGATGTTGTGTTTTTGTTACTGGCTATCCCCCAACCTCCTACCACCACTTATCCCCTGAGAGGCGCAAGTGTGAACAACCTCGTCAATAAATTTCCTGGACTGACTACCTGGACATTATCCTGATAATGCCAAGTGAAAACGGCTTCCAACAGAAGTACTTCAAATCATTTTAGAGATAATGCATTTACAACATAAGGCACCATGACCTTGAACTTCATCCTTTGCTCTTCAAAATCTATTCAAAACATTCATGTAGCAAAGCAGATATTTGTGAGAAATTTCACAGATTGCTCTCAAAGCATTTTCCAGGGCTTTGACCTTCAACCTTCAATGTCAGAAACATTACCCTTTAATGGGGTAGACATTTGTCTGACAGAACTATCTTAAATATTCTTAAGAAACTACATTTCAGAGACAAGAGATGTCATGAGGCTTGATTACTTTTGCCTTAAAAATCTAATGATCACATTTATGAGACATGATGGACATTTTTAAAGAGTTTGAAGAAAATTACTCAGGACATTCTTGAGTTTTAACGTCCACAAGAGCTGGAGAAAAAGTTGACAACCCACAAAAACAAGAGGCAAAGGAAGGAAGGAGTTGAGAAAGACAATGATTGTTACTAAAGTGAGGATCATGGAGGAGACGGAGATGGATCAGGGAGCGGATTAAATAAAAAAAAAACTGAAAGTGATACGAGAAGTTTGAGCAAAATGGAGGAGCAATAAGAACCAAAGACTGTTTAATGTGCGTCTGTGTGTGTGAGAGAGAGAGAGGAGGAACAGAGAGGTGGAAATAACATCCATTAGCGCTCACAGGACGTGTGTGATGGGACCAGGCGGGCGTCAGAAACCTAACTGGAATGAGAATCTGTCATCAGCTTCTCTCCTGTGTTTCTGTGAACGCAGCAACAACGGCCCTTTGAAAAGTTTTCTACCCACCTTCCCCCCCTTATGTGCCTTCAAACAGCTGCTGGAGTTACATAATCCTGAGAGGAACGATGAGAACGAGAAAGATCAGAGACGGAGACGAACCGAGAGGGAGAAGTATTACAGAACATGTTCTCTGTCATGATATGATACACAAAACACACTTCCTAACATGCTCTATTTATGACAGCCTTGGCCTGAATACACCTCTAAATATAGTCCATTAAAACGGGTTAAATCTGCTCAAAAGACTTTTAAAACTGAGTTTGAAATTGTTAAAACATGGATCGTAACAAGGTTCAGACATTCACAGGAAATCAAATGGAAGTATACTTTGAAAACCATCAGATATGCAGTTTAATAATTGCACATTTTGTTGAATACAGATTTTTTAAACACATTTGTATGCAAATTAATAAAAGTAACAGCCACTACTGATCCCTGGATTCTGATCCAGGGACAGGAGAACATGCAGGAGGTACCTGGAAACATTAAATAATTTTATTTCCAACTTGGAATTACTAAGACATTCTATAAATAAAATGGTATGTGTGCACTACAAACAGTTTTCCAGGGCAGACAATAACCTGTGGCACTGTCGTCACCAAAATGAAAGCAGCTGCTTACCTGCAGCCAGGTAAATATGGATAAACGGCTGAAATGTCAAGTTGTTCTCGATTCAGGAGAGGGTTCAAGAGCCCGTCAAGAAACTATTTTGTTAAGTGTTTTGTTCTTGATAAAGTTAAAAATCCCTGTTTAAAGTGCTTATTCAAAGTAGTTCCAGTGCTTTGTGGTAAACTTTACAACAATAATAATATCCAACAAAGGCAGGTTGATTATTTTGATTTCACATCTATTTATTTTGATGACTTATTTATTTTTAAGGCAACATATTTCTTTTTATTTTTAAATTGAGTTTAAAAGAAGAAAAGCTCTGAGAATTAAAGGTTTAAATTAAGGAGATAAAATAAAATACATTTAATAATAAGTTGTGTTTGATTCTACGATTGAAGACTCATCAACACATTGACATGGACAAGGCGCAGGGAAGAGGGATTCTGAAGAGCTGCTGGAGGGATATTCTTGATCTTCTTTGTCTTTTCTTATTCAGCAGAACTTGTTAATCTGTTTATAATGGCAGAGATGAGGAAGCATTGATCATTGTCAGTGAGTAACATTATTTACTTTTAACTCTCAGAAATAAAACGTTTAGCCTACAGAGAGCTACGTACTGACGAGTCTCTGAGTCAAGCACTACTCAATGCAAAGCACTTCATGTCCATTTCCTGGGCTGTACAGTAAAAGCACTTGATGTACTGTTCACAAGGAAACATGGGACATTATCGGATGTTGTGTGGAGAACAGGTGTGTTATTGTGCACAATGCAACATCAGCTTTTTTCAGAGGACTTTCAAAGCCTCTGTTTACAATGTCTCTGTTTAGACATCGTAACAAGGTGGTCAAAGTGATGACAAACTCTCAACATTATGACTGTTGTTTACATGTGTTGCTGCAAACACCACTAAAATGGTGCTGTTGTGTTGATAACTGGACTGTTTACTTGCTGCGTCTACAAATGCTGCAGACGTTTCAAAAAAGACCAGGTGTGATAGTTTCAGCAGTGACCAGGTTGACAAGTGGCCCATTACCGCTTGTATCAGTGGATGCTATAGCCACAGCAGAGTTAAAAACAAACAAAAGTATCCACAAAACACTTTTAATGACAGGATTTAATTAAGATTACCAGATATGTAACAGAGAAATACTTACTCAATACACCTGCTAATGCCAGTTTACAAAGCTATAAATTAAATCATAACACCAGTCAGATTTGTGTTTGGAATAAATATTATAATGTATATAAATATTGAAATAATATCGCTAAAATGTTGCATATCATGGACATCCATACATTGTAATAAACAGTGTTTTACATTGCATTTAATGCATTTTGTGTGGACAAATATGTTCTTAAAAACGCCCCGTGTGGGCAGGATTATTTTATAAACCAGAAGAAAACCTCCATCTCCAAAAAAAATTATCTACGTCTGGGTCTGACAGCAACCTTCAGGGCTGAGAGTGGAGGCCCAAAAGAAGGAGTTCCCCAAAGTGTAATCCTGAGACAGGCTGCAGAAACATGACATCTAATTGGCGTATGCAAAAATGGTTAATACACATTTTTACAGCTAGGTTCAAAGACAGCTTTAATACAAATATATAATACATCTGTGTGCTTTCACTGTGAGGAAGTGAATTCATTTATATTCACCTGTTTTTCATTTATTGAGGATTTCTGGTTTTGGAAACGCAGCTGTTGGTCAGATGGCATAAAGTCTCATCTCAACACAACCTCTCTGTTTGTGAGTAAATGGAATTAAAATTCGAGATGACACAAACAGTGTGGCAGCGTTAAAGGGCATCAAGAGCGTGCCAAAGGCTCCAATTATATTCAAACTACTGACATCACATAATGGTGGTCTGGACTTCACCTCTGGGGCAGGAAGGGTCGAAAAATGTCACGTATCACTGTTCAGCTAAAAAATATAAAGATGTAAGCTTTGGTCCATCTTGCCCAGCCCTAGCATCCCCTCTTTAATCCCCACATTTCCAGTTTTGTTGCTAGGTTGCACGCCCATGTCTGCTGACATGTGCCGTATGTGTGCGTCCCTGCCTGTGTGTGTGCATGTCTCACTTGACTGCCTCCATGCTGTGGCCACAAAGTGAGTTCTCTGCCTGTGATTTAGCTTCCATAGCAACTAGTGCCACACAGCCCGCCACACAGCCAGCCGGGCGAGCGGGCAGGTCGGCAAGGAGCGAGAGAAACACCGCCTGTGCGATCAGAAAGCACGCACAGGCCTGATGCCAAATCTGGGTGCACGGTGGCACGCTGGCATGCTGTCGGGCAGAGACAATGGGGCGTTGCAGTGGTGGAAGGAAGGCTTGTGTTGCAGGGGGTTGTGGGTAATGATGTGTATTAGTGCGTGGATGGCGGATAAAGTCTAAAGCAGCGTTCAGTTTGATGATGCTGTGACTGTTTGAAGCTGCTTTAGTTTGTTTTTGGACTCTTTCTTTTCTTCCATCGCTATTTTTGTTTTCAGCCAAGTATCTCTTCACTTATTCCTCCTCTGTTCTCTCTGTTTAGTTTTCAGCTCTTATCTCTCTCTCTCTTTCTGTTTGTTTTCCTCCGCTCCTGTCTCTCTGTCTCTCTCAGATAGAGGTTGCAGCAATGCGGAGGTGGATGTAGTGCGGGGGCAGAGCAGATTTTTTTTATCAGAGTGTTATTGTCAGAGCTGGCCGATCACCTTGGATACACACACATATGCCCCCCGCACACACAGACGTCAAACACACGTCAAACTTTCACAACTAACAGTCAACATATTGTACGCCGGGCCCAGCGGTCCGCGACTTGCACAGTGTGTGGTATTAAAACAACTAAACTCCCAGAGTCATAGACAAAAACACCACAAGGAAAAGAACACAAACAACAGCGGCACAGACGTCACGCTCGGACATCACGTGGTCTTGTGATCCAGACGATAGCCACGTCCCTGAAAGCTGCCCGGTCACACACACAGCAGGGCGACCGGCAGATAGTCGGGATCCGGTTAATTACTAATGTTCTCATGCAGAGTAAACAAGAGGGAGATGCTAATGACCTCTCACTCTGATGTCTATCGACTGACCAAGCCGTGACCATGGCAGCCGGCGCAAACACACACATATACCTGCACACAAAACACCGGCACCTGAAGCTCAGATGAGGATTTTGGCAGTACCCACATGTTTAGCTGTGCTGCTTAATCAACAAATGCACAGCCCATACACATTTTACCTTGCTGTAAAAGTGACCAATAGTCGGGCTGGGAAGATACGCTTTTCTCTCAATTCGATTTTTCAGGATCTTTTAGGTGCCGATTCAATTTAAATTGCGTTTCTATAATATTGCAGATTTTTGCAATCTTTAGTTAGCTTTTTTAACACCAGTGAAAAAGATGAACAATGATGATGCCTACAGGCTATATCAGGAAAAGTACACATCACATGTAAGTCAGTTTTTAGGTTTTATTCAGCAATATATTTTAGCCAGCTGTTAATACTCTCTCTTCAAAAGCCTGGACTGCATTAATAAGTGGCTTATTAACACAGACTAAAATGAAGCATTTAAATTTGAAAAAAAATCTATTTTTGAACAAAGAATTGATTAAAAAATTGTCAAACAAAAAATCAAGTCAAATCAAATCAAGAGTCAAATCAAGCCCTACTAATCAGGTTTTCCATACATAAAAATATAGGGATACACAATATTGAATAATTGACAATATCCAATATGCCAATATGCCAATATTTTTTTAATTCATCACTGCCGATACCGATATTATTTCTGGTCAAACGCACATGGGTTTGTTAGGAACAGATGCAAAATAAGAAAAAAAGCATTTCTCTCTTAAAAAATGGAAATCCTTGATTTTGTAAATGTACCAGTGCAGTGATGAGAAGGTGCATCGGTATTGTTCACTAGTATAATTTGTTGAATTTGCCAATATTGGCCGATACAGGTACTTAACTTTTCAGGCTGACATCGGCCGATACCGATAGCAAACCAATAAAATCGTGCATCCCTAATAAAAAAACAACACCAGGAATATGTGACTCAAATAATGTTTCTAAATTTTTATGTAGTAAAGTTCACAGCTACATCCTGTTTTCTCCACTTGAACCATGTGTGTTGAGCTCTTACGTAAAGAGGAGGAGGAAGAAGAGACAGAAAGGGGAGAGAGAGTGAAGGCTGCTGAACAGTGAAACACCTGGAGGTGTGTAAGAGAAGGCAGCCTTCACATGCATGTTCACACATAAACACACCACAAAAGACAGAAAATCTGCACATACTACAGCTGGGCTGAAAGGAGCCATCTGTAATACCAAAATACAGCACAGAGTGTGTGTTCAAGAGTGTGTATGTTCTGTGTGTTTGTCTGTGTGCTGTGTGTGAGGTTGAATTTTCTCTCATGTTAGACTGCACGCATGTGCATGCAAGCAAAATTAAGATCAAGTTCAAATTCATTCAACCAAGTCTCTGCTCACGGCCTGGATTTACATGCATACACACTCTTCTGCCGACACATGCATGCTCGCTAACCCTCGCTGTCAAACACACACACACACACACACACATTCACAGGAACTCATGCATAAGCATCAACTCTCACCTGCAGCCGTAGACTTCATAGCAATGCATACTAAAAAGATCAGGATAAGAGAAGGGCAAAGAGCGGAGAGAGAGATGGATGAGACAAGCCAGAGATGGAGGGAAGGATGGATGAATGGGGGTGGGGGGTGTTTGAAGGAGAGGGGGGTTGTGATGGGGTTTGTGCGGACAGATAGATCTGTAATGAGATCTCAGTTGGACACTTTTTCAGGCTGGATAACAGACGAGCTGCAGGGAATGCATTAGAATGCATTTGCCTAGCTGGCTAATATCAAACCCTGTGTCAGTGCTGTTAGCATAAAGCAACACAAACCTGTGCTGATTCAGAAGCTTCTTCATTTTGGGCTCATATCATTCTGGTGTGTAGGAAAAATGTCTTAACCTGATAATCCTGATAATTTTACGCTCATGTTGTTTTAAAAGCTAATGAACACTGGTCAAACATCCTGCACCCGCAGCATAGAACTTAAGTCAGTGTATACTCTTCCTTTCATGCTCTATGAATACATTTGTAAGGTCTTGGCATCCTTACAAGACGTTTTTTTAGTCGGAACTTCACCAAGCTGTTAAACCAGAGCTCAACAACTGGCTCATTTTATCTTGGAGGAAGATACAGCACACGTCCTTTTGACGGGATATGGGTAACAGTCTGGATCATGGTGTGGTGAAGATGTTACACACGCAGATTTGATCTGGATCAATTTAGGAGTGGCCTAGCAAATGAAAAGCCTACTCACAACTGCAAATCAGTTCTCCTTGTTCATTTAAAAGAGCTGTTCAAAAGAGTCAACTCACATCACCACGAAAGTGCTGGTAAGCAGGTCAACAATACAAAGCCTCTGTTTTGAAGCAGAAGTTGGAGCATCCCTTAAATAATGAAAACAGATTATTTATAATAAATAGTATATGATGAATAATGTGTCGTGCTTTTGATAATTGATTTTCTGTACTGTAAACATAGTGAATATTTCACTGAAGCTTCATTTGAACAAAACCACGAAACCAATTAAAATAGCAATATTTGACAGAATAATTGCAATTAGATCTTTAAATAAAACCATCCATCCCTACCACAAAACTTTAAAAAAAAGTAACATCTGGAGGCCAGTATGGCAGAGTGGGTACATTGAGACTTATCTGTCATGGGTAGTACAGGTTGATGTTGACTTGAGGCCCATTTTGCTGCATGTTCTCTGCCCCCATATCCAAGTCTATCAACTGTCTCTCTACAATAATAAAAGCCAAAAGCCTCCCAAAAGTAAAAATAGAAAAAAACAGCACAACATTGGCTACAAAATGTGACAGTATAAACAAACCAAAACAAACCAGGAAAGAAAACAAAAATTCCAAATATGCAAAAATGTATAAAAAGTTAAACAAGAAATTCAAATTCAACAACAACAGAATCACATCACAATAAAAAACATGCTGTTAAGTTTTTTAACAAACATGCTTGTCGTGCTTTACTTTTATTTATGTTTTGCATTTCTGTGCAAGAAATAAGCATATTTTACCTAAAAATAAAAGAAAAATACTTGAGTTTTTTCCTGTCTGGTTCTTAAGAAGTGAATATACATTTCATAATAAAGGTGCACTTTTATCCAATCATCTTCCATTATAGTCACGAAAAGGAAGTTGTCAAACATTTTTGGTCATATTTTTTCCAACAAGATTCTTACTGCACCTAAAGTGCTCTAACACATCAATCTCTCTGAAAAACAAGTAGCTTCGTCATCTGGGGGTTGGAATTAGCAAAGGCGGGCAACAATTCACAGCTACCTAGGCACTTTTCCCCGCAGCGTTAAATTAGAAAAGGTTGTTGTGTTCGCTTGTATCAGAGGGTGAGTCACAAGCTTAGCTGGGAGAAGCCACGGCACAAATTTAAACATCAGAGCAGTCAATAAACCCTAGGCTATCTCCGTGGCCATATTTATTCATGTGGTTTGACACCCACAAACACGCACACACACACACACACCCACACACACACACACAATGAGAGCACACAGACTGCAGCACAGATGAGGAAGTGCCTCTGATGTATATTTTAAGGACAGCGCTGGCAATACTCAGTCTTCCTCTTAATGTCAACAAACCCTGTGGTTGCTTCCTCTCTGTGCAATGACTTCCATTGTTGTCAAACAGCTAATCAGAATGCTTCAGTGAGCCAGAGCTGCACTGGAACATATATTCTTTTACTCTCTTGAATAAAAAGCCTGCAGTTGATTTACAGCTACACCCACTGATGGATTTGATACCCTCCGCTCATATGTGTTCATCAGGTTCATAGTTATGCACATTTGAAAACTCACCAACGTTGAAACATCACTGGAAATTCTGGGGTTATGGTTTATCAGTGTTGCAAATGGTTTAAGCCAGGCAAGAACATCACATGGAGGAATTCAGGATATGGCAATACATCCATCTGCTGGTGAACAAAGACATCATAGAGTCCATCACTTTTACTAGATTTTTGTCTTTACTCAAAGAGACTGAGGAGTTTCTACGTAATTACAAAAAAGTCTCACTTTTAGATAAATGCCTGATGGAAATACACACTTCAAGATGAGTTTTATAGCATCAAAATAGGTTATCTATAAATGCTATTCCTTAGCCTTCGCAGTCGGGTCGGACAGGGCTGGACTGGCCTGGATACTCAACTTCGGGGAACAAGACAATTAAAACTAGAGCAAATTTATATTATTCAGACACGTCTTAGAGCACCGGGCTGTAAGTAGCAATATATAGCCGGCTACAACTACGATAACAAGTTTTCCAAAAATTGTTTGTTGTCACACATCAAAAACTACCGCAACGTAACTAGACAGAGATACATTACCTCGTCGCTTTGCATCCTGTAAGTTATTGAAAAAAAGAAGTTGTAAAGCAATGCAGAGTTCTGGGGAAGGTCCAAGCTGCATTTACCACAACAAACACACGCTTCAGGCTTCAGTCACGTCTTTGGTGCATTCCAGATGTAGTCAGAAGCAGGAATTTCCAAGTTCCGAGTAGGAAACTGCAACTGGAATGCCCCCCGAGGTCGGAATTTCCTACTGGGAACTCGGTGAAACCTCACCAACCCCAAGTTGATAATTGAAGATGGATGCCCCCAGAGTGAACAGTTATTTAGCTCCTGTAATAATCAATTTATTTGCACTTCTGACTGGGGTGTGTCGCTCTAGATCAGCTGTATACATAGTATTGTTAGACTTATATTTACAAAAATGCTGCCAAAGTGATAATCACATTCTTCATACAACAACGAAGGGTGTGCTAACAACAGCTAACAATAGCCTTGTAGATCGGCATGTTTTTTTCTGACTTCAACTGGAACAACAATAAGTCGGAGATGATGTCACTCCCACTTCCGAGGTTACTGGAATGTAGCATTACGACATTCGGCGCGCATGCTCATGGGTAGCAGAGTCTTTATTTAGCCGGTAATAGATTCTCCTCATAGCACCTTTAAGGTCTGTGCTCACAGTGACAAACGAATGATACACAGATGTAGCTGCTTCAGTTTTCCTCTTCCAGCTGAATGCCTGCTGAGTCTCAGACAATTACAAGCCGGCTCCCAGCCACTGGGAGTCTTTGCGGTATGCCACCATAAACCATGTAACCTCATGCAGCTGCAGGGTGTCCCCATGAGATGGTGCTTAGGTCACAAGAACATCTGCACTGGGCTTTAACCTTTTCCCTTTTATATCCTCAATGAGCAAGCCTGTCACCACAGGTTCACCAAATCACCTCCTACACCTGTTAGAGAATTCCTTCATGTTCTACTGATGATGAGCCAAGTACAGACACCAAGTACTGAGTATTGAGTATAACACAAATAGCTGTTTACTACATTTAAGGGTCTCAAAGAGGCACTCAACAGGGCCATCAAGGGGCCACATTTCTCACAGAGGGGCCAAGTGCTTGTCAAACATGCATGGAGCATGGAATAGGGACTGAACAGTCCATCTGGTGTGTCAGGTTATAAAAATTTATAAGAAAAGTCGTAGAATGTCAACATTCTCTTTGCTACCAGTTTGCAAACAGTTATTTGCTTTCAATAATCTCCTTACCCTGACATCAAGCAGAAATTTTTGCATGTAGTCCCTCAGAAAATGTCAAAGGTGAGTTGAGGTGAGAACAGTTCTTTGCATGCACACTTGAAGCTCACGCTGCAAACTAATCTAGTTTTAAAGCTTTGTGCATGTGCAAAAACAGCCAGGTTCCTCCTGTCTGCCTTTGTTTAAGCTGACTTCAGGACAAGGGAAGGACTGCATTTTAATTAAGAACCTAGATGATGCTTGTTGATGATCTGGTATGCATCTGTGGGTATGCTCCAAATATTTATGCAAGCCAGGAAAGCTGAGATAAAATCACGTTAATCTTTCTCTGCCCATTAATATACATTTTTCTTGTCCTTAAACCAGGATTAATAATCTGTGATAATCTATGAGCCACTACTGGCATCTGCACATTTTGTAACAGAGATACCTCTAGCTCTGGTGTTATCATGTCTGTCCTCCCCCTCCTCTCACATCTGGATTCACACACTCTCCCTCCCTCGCCTTAAATATCCCTTATTATCTCCACCTCTTCCCCTTAACAGCTCCATCTTTTAATACGGCATTCGACTCAACGGTCCCCCCTCCCTCCCCTGAGTTACCCCAGTCTCTCTCTTTATCTTCTCTCTCTCTGCCTCCATCTTTCTGTTCCTCTCTGCTTCTTCCGCTCCCCATCCTTTACCCCCCATCTCCTTTCATGCTCCCCTTCTCCTCCTCCTCCGCCTTTTCTATCGCTCTCTTCTCGCAGTGCGTCTCAGTTCTGTTTCAGTCTTTCCGTCATTCTCCCCGTCAACATCCTACACCACGCTTCCTCCTTCTCGTCTTTTCCCCTCTTTCTTTTGCCTTTCTTCATCTCCAGCTCACATCTACCAGTCTAACACTCACCTCCTCTCTTTTTAGCATGCCCTTCTCACCCCCCATTACACTTCATTATTGGGTCTGGGCTTCTTCTTCTTTCTTTTATCACCCTCCTTTTCTCCGCCCCACTATCTCACATTCAGGATGACGCATGATTGCTTATTTCTGTCTCATTCAAGCAGCCACATGCTCACACACACACCTTCTCTCCTGTGAATATATTCAGTGTGCATAATGTCATCTTCAAGGTTAACAGCTGAGGTGCTAATGGGGAGAGGATTCAAGGGGTTATGGGTAATGTAGGAAACTCAGAGCTATGGGCACTCATGCTGATTAGAGGATATTTAGAGGTGTTATCTATGGCAGAGTTTCTAAGATGCATCAATATATTATTCATAGAGGATATAGGTGAAGGATGTGTGGCCTGATGCTCAGTTAGTGCTACACTGACATTATAGACTGAGAAATAATGTTTTTGGGATGTTAGTCGAAACTAGGGTGGTGTAGCAGGTCATGCTGTTCCCTTACAGCATGTTGCTGGATCAACACTCCGGTTGGTTGAGGCCTTTCTGTGGAGTTTCTATGTTCTTTTCATGCATGCATGTTTTTTTTTGAATACTCCAGTTTCCTCTGTCTTATCAAAAACATGCTTGATAGGTCACGTTTACTCTAACCTGCCCTTAAATGTGAGTGTGTGTATATATTCAGAGTTTATACCATATATGATGTATCTACATGTCAGGCCTGTTATTGATTAGCCATCTAACCCTGTCTCTTGCCTAATGTCAGGCAGGATTGGCTACAGTTCCGCTACAATACCAAGAAGGTAAAAAAGGTCAAAGCCATATTCATGCATGCAACCCTGATGTTTCCTTGACAGTATCGACTTAACCTGTGTAGATAATTTCCTGAGCTTCATGTTCGAACTTGGTCATTATAGAAGGAAGTTTCCCTGCAGTGTGGATAACAGTCAATGCGGGTTGGGAGGGGATAAACCAGGGGGGCAGCAGGTCAATTTCAGGGTAATATTGGAGTGAAAAACTCTGCTGATTGTGTTAACACGTGTTTACCCTGATAATTTCAGGGTTTTTCTACTAGTGCAAAAAAGGTTTAATTTAATGGGTGTGCAGATGGGTAGTGTCTAATCCTTCGTCTATTCCACTTACATATTTCTGGGTTCCAGGGCCTGGAGTCTATGCCATCTAACATTGGTTATCAGTCAGTTGCATGGCCACATAGACAGACAAACATCCATTCACACACTCACCAATACTGAGGGTAATTTGTAGTCACCAGTTAACCTAACAAGCATGTCTTGAAAGCCCAAATTCCACTGCATGCGTATCCGGTCCGTCTCCGCTCCGCCTGCCTCCGGCAGACGGAGCAGATATGCAGAGCTTCTATTTTTGCCAGATGCCGGACCACGGCGCAGCAATTTAGCACACAGAATATCGTGCAGGACAGGAAGTTGAGTACAAACACAAAATAAAAAATCCGTAGATGTTTCAAAATAAAATAAACCGTGTCAACAACGGAAAAGTACTGTACCTGGAAAACGTCTTTTAGGGCGGAGACAGACCTGGTGTCAAAAGTTCAGTCTCACCCCACTTCACCATGGATGAGGAGCTTTTGATTTTGGAGGTGCAAAACCACAAAATACTTTATGAGCTCGTTGACCCGCTGCAAGGCGGAGCCGCAATGCTTCGCACCGCAGACGGATCCAGTGGGAGTAGACGCGCGTCAGATTACGGAGCAGAGCGGAGTGGAGAAGGACCGGATACGCATCCAGTGGAATCCCCCAGTTAGTCTGTAGGAGGCAGGCAGAGTTCCCACGCATGCACAGGGAGATCATGCAAAATCCACACAGAAAGACCCTCTGCTGACCCTGAGGTCCACACACTACCTGCTGCCCCACAAAGGACATGTTATGCAAGGCAAATGACAATGACTCTGCAAGTCCAATGGTCCCTGAACTACTGAGGGATATATCTCTTTGAATGACCTTACTGCAAATCGTCAAGGGAACAAGTACAGTAATGGTTCTGGTATTAAACTGAATAGAAATGGAAGTATGATGTGTTCTGAGTCTTGGGACCGAATACGCATATTCTGCGATGCAACTTTTACAGATGCCCATACTGCTATTATGATGTTTAAGCTACATATTATCTGGTCCTTAAAAGGGATGCACAAAATTATCAGAACAATATCTTCATTATCAGGTAATTGATTAAAAAGCTAAATATCAATACTGGCAGAGTAACATTTTTGCTGATATTTTGGCCACACAACTCAGCCATATATCCTTTATATTACTGGCTGTAATATCAGCAGATTGTACAAATGAAATACCATGGTTTTCCTCATCATCTCTAAATGTTCACTTTTAAAATTTAAAAGCAAGTTTATCAAGAAATGGCATTTTTTTCTTGCCTCAAATCTATTTCCAACACAAATGGACTGTCACCATCAGGTTAAAGCATTGTGTACTTGAGAGAAAATATCAGCATCAGTACTAACATAGACAATAATAAGAACAGAAATATTGGCATTTCGGATATCAGAAAAATCCAATATTGTACATCCCTAGTCCTGATAACCAAGTATCACCACTCATCTTTAAAATACCAAGGCATGATGTTTGGTCTATATCAGCAAGCCCTTGCATCATCTGATGATTTTTCATATCATTCATGGGAGAAAACAGAAACAGGAACAACTGACTTCCTTAGTTAATCAGTAATTATGGTCGTGAATGTTTGGAGCTAAAGGTAATCAGCTGAAGAGAATTTCATGCCATTTTAGCTTCAGTCCCCGTATCTTTGTCCCCTCATTTATGTTCATTAACGTGAGAAGCCGCCATTGTTCCATGGATAATTCATTGACATGCGTGGCAGCAGAGCCTGTGTGTGTTTGTTTGTGTGTGCGTGTTGTTTGTGTGTGTTTCTTCACAGTGGTGGGTGAACAGATGCAAAAGGCATGACAAGAAAATAACCTTTCCTCTCCCCCTCCCTCCCTCCCTCGTCTGTGGTGATGACGAGACGCCTCCCTCGCTCTCTCTTCCCCCCCTCTATTTTTATCGTCCTGACACCCCCCACCATCACTCCGCTCCTTCCATCCCTCCCTCCCTCTCTCTCTTTCCGTCTCTCTGTCCTTGGGTGTCTGCAGCCAGCTGTGTCTTCGGGCCATTAGTGCCCCCCCTTCTCTCCATCCATTTTCCCCATCACTGATTCCTCCAGCAGACTTTACCCCCTCCCCCATGTCGCTCTCTCCCCGCCTCCTCTCCCTCTGTCCCCGTGACAGAGTGACCACTGGGGCTCCATTGTCACGGCAACTGCTGATAACAGTCCCCACCTCGGTTCAGCATTCCTCTACGCCACTGCGCCAAAATCAGACGGCGTGCACGGACACATCTGTAAACAACCACATTCTGGGAGAGAAATATGCTCTAAAGTACAAAAACACAAATAAAAACATCTGATTTGGCGAACACATTATGCTCGCACACCCACGCACACGCAGCAGAATCCACACAGTCAGCATCCTCCTCCTCTCTGTTTATGTAAACATCTTGTTGCCTCTCGCGTTATGAAAAGTTATTGCACCGCATAATGTAGTGCCATTTACTTCCCCTGCACACCTACCCCAGCTCACTCATCATAATAAAACCGTGATTGATCTGCTCTCCTCAAGCCGTGCTGATGCCCAGAAAGTCTTTGGCCTAAGACGCGTAGAGGAGAACGAGCAGACTGCCTTTGACAAAGTGGGCCACGGGTATTGTGTCTTCTTCCGTGCGGTCAGGAAAGGGGAGCTAGCAGGGACGTGTGACGCAGATGATGATTACTGTTTTCATCTTTGAGCTCACTCAACTTCAGAAGAGCGTTAAATAACAGTGATTTCTGTTCTTATGTAACAAAATATATAAAGGAAGGAGTTGTGTTTTATTTATGTGACTTTAGTAGGGTAGAATTAGCATTTTTTCCCCTCAAAACATAATAAAATACAGCTACTGCCTGAGGGGGTTATGCCTCCAGAAAAAAAAGAACAGCAGTGGGTCAAGAAGAAGGAATAGGGGGATTCTGGGTCTTCCAAGCAAAGGATGAGGCTCTTAGAAATCATAACTCAAAAATCTAAAACGTTCAACCATTAGTAGACTAGATATTGGTGTACAGTTTAAATTTAAAACTTTTGGCCCTTTTCCACTAGCACGCCTTGGCCCTACTCTACTCGGCCCTACTCCATTTGCAGCATGTTTCCACTAGCCTGGTACCTCCTAAAACAAGCTAATTTTAGTACCTACTCCGCTCTTGTTCCAAGCGAGCTGAGTCGATACTAAAAGATGACGTCAACAACTGCCGGCTACTGATTGGTCAGACAATATCGTCATCGATGAGTCATGAGCGTGACTACCCAGCATGATAGCGGAAGCTACCGTTAGCTTACCCTCATACGTCTTTTCTTTGCAGCTCGATTGCTCTCGTCCTCGGCTTCATTCTGTTGTATAACTTTCAAAACTCTCCTGTGCTTCTCAAGGGGTATTTTTTTGCCACCTGCAGTCTTCTTCTTCTTTCCTTTTTTACTCGGTTTGTGACAAAAAGCCACAGATTGTTGTGTCGCACTCAAAATGACGTCACCGCAGAGTCGCTCAACGACACTCCACTCTGTTGGGCAGGCGACTGGGGCTAATGGAAAAGCAGCACAAGGTGAGTAGAGTAGAGTAGAGTAGGGCTAATGGAAAAGGCCCATTTGAGATCTCATGTCCACAGGAGAGAGGTAAACATAAGACCCTGAATGTCCTTGATTATCATGAGAAAATCCAGGGTCAAAAAAGGAGGCCCTTGCAGAAGCGCCAAAACTGCAGTTCCTCAAGAGTCCACATGAGGTTGTCTGCAGGATTCCAGGAGATGACCTGAATGTGTGCAAGTAAAGGACCGTTTTTATGGCCTAAATAAACATATTAACAGCCTGGTTTAAAAAAAAAACATATTTGGCTAAAAACTATTATATATCTAAATTCTCCACGGTATGGATGTTGATTTTCTTTATATTATGCCCGCTTTATTTGATCGTGGACTTCAGGATTTGCAAATAGGGACATGGCTGTAAGGCTTGAATTCTCACTCAGTACAGCCTCTTCATGTTTGAGTAGGTTGAGCTTAAGTTTGGTTGAGATGGCACACACAGTTCAGCAGAATCCACTGGTACGCATCAACAGTGTTTAAAATATCTGACACCAAATGTCTTTGTCCAGAACTTTCTACAGTCAAGGGTCAGCCCACACTTTTTCTCCCTTGTCTGACAATCAGAGCTACCATTTCGAGACAAACTTTCCACTTAAACTTCTAACTTAGCATTTACTCCGATGAGTGCACCAGGTTTTAGAAACAAATCTTTGCTATTCGTGGTCCAGTGGTTCTACACAAAGAAGAGGTCAATACCCTGCAAGGGGCCGGCTCAGATGCCATGCTGAGTTTTCTTGTAAACAAACAAAGGTCATGTTAAAGTTCAGCGCGACTACAGGAGCATGGACTGTAAAAGTGGTCATGTTTTGAACTTGCAGTTTCGTTTTTACGTTTTTATTCTTCTTCACTGCTTTTCTCAATATTGTTTTGTATTAATGAGCAAAATATTGAGAGAAACCCTTGGCAGAAAGGTGCATCTCTGGTGTGTTTCTGGATGTGAGCATGAAACATTAATGGGGGAGTTGGACGGACATCAACTCTGACATTGTCCACGGCAAAATAACAGCTGCTCTGCCACAACAGCACATAAAAATCCACACAATCAAACACATCTACACTCCTACTGAAAGCCATAATGGGGGCCCCTTTTAGCAGCTGAAGGACAACAGAAGCAGGTCATTAAAACAGGGGTTGGCATCACAGACATATACACAAAATGACGGCCCATTGCATCATCCAACACCAACACCCCTTCCTTTCAGCCTCCCCTTCCTTCATCTTTCCATCATTCCCTCCTTTAACCACTCTATTGATTGGCTCTTTCAATTTCCGGCTGTAATTCAACTACACTGTTGCACTTGAATATGTAAATGAACCCGGGGGGGCTTACCGGCGCTGCTGTTGTCATGGAAACCTCTCATCAAACACAGAGACATGCACGCACACGGGAACGAGGCGGTCTCCTTTGGGGTTAGGAAGGAGAGACAAGGTGAAATGTGTGCTTGCGTGTTGTGTATTTTGTGCTCATGTGAAACTAAAACTTTGGCAGTGGCGTGAGATTTGGGGAGGGCACGAATGACCTCGACGTGCCCTTGGGGGTGTGTGCATGTTAGGTGTGTGTGTGAGGATATGTGTAGCAGAAACAGCGTGTGTATGGCGTCTGCAGCTCATTCGTTCGCTCTTTGAATATCCACTCTCGAACCCCTCCCTCTCTTCTCTATGGCTGGGAAATGTAGACAAAAAATCATATCTTAGTATTCGTACCCCAATTGTGGACACACAATACACACTTACTGGCCTGCTTTTAATGTAAATAGCAAATGAGCGAATCACATGGCAGCAACTCAATGCATTTAGGTATGCAGACAACCTGCTGAAGTTTGAAGTAAGCATCAGAATGAAGAAGAAAGGTGATTTAAAGGACTCTGAACATGGCAGACAAGCTGGTCTGAGATTTTCACAACCATCTCTAGGGTTTCCAGAGAATGGTCCCAAAATGAAAAAATATCCAGCTAGAAGCTACCCTTGCATTGCAGCTGCATTAGAATGATTCAAGGTCAGTAATCAGGCAGATCCATCTTGTCGAGTTTCGATCTACAACAAATGCACTTGGCTCATAGTGGGACAGACAACTCAGCATCCTTTGTTGTAAGATGTTAGCATAGATGCTAACAGCCCTAGTTTGCAGTTTTAACAGGTCTGGACAACATTACTTTATTAAATGAATAAAACATAACTGGAAGCATTTCTCGATAGAAATGGCTTTTTCACTCCTCTTCAGACATTTTTTGGCCATAGGTTGTTTCACAAGTGGCTTACAGTTTGTATTTTACTTCATAGCAGCAGCGCTCACAGGCTACAATTTTGATTTGCTCCTGATGAATGTGGTCCATTCACTTCTCGTACATGCTTTTGAAAGGTTCTGCCACTTTTTAAAACACTTTCTATGGGATCTTTCCAAGGTTGACTGGTGAAATGAAGGTTCAACAGTTTGAATGAATGCAGAGTTGTTGACCACATGGCACTAAAATGACGATTTACCCAGCTGACCCAGCTAGATGGTGCTTGAGTTTTAGTGATCATATACCAGCAGTCATCAAACATGAATATACAGATCTGATTTAAGTAAAACTGTGACCTCTTAAAATGCACTATAAGCTATGAAGTTGATGACAGATTTTGTTCAAGCCTGCATCTCCTTGTAATTAAACTGATTTTCATCCTTAAACCCTGATGTCTTGCCCAGCCCTAGTCTCCTCTCTCCCTCCATTTCCCCTTTCACCATGTATGTGCGTCCCTTTAATCGCCCTGACAGAAGAACAGCTCTCTGTGTGGCTCCTGCAGACAAGCACACACAGGAACACACCATGAACGTGACCACATGTAGAATTTAAACATCCTCCATGTTCTCTGCTTCTCACATGTGCACACAGGCAAACCCATGCACACAAAAACACTCGGACACTCAGTGTTTCAGCCCCCTGTATTGGTTTATGCTGTGGGTCATTCGCTTGCTGCTGTGCCCCTGTGCTGCTGTCTGTCCTTGTGTGCTGCTTTGGGGACATTTTTAGGTCATGAAGATGTCACACCAATCTGTGTCTGAGTGTGTGTTTGTGTGCTCAGGGGGGCAGCAAGAGTGTCTGTGTTTACTGCAGTACGTGCCTTCATCTGTGAGTGTGTTTCATGTCTCTCTCTGCTGTCTTTAGTACATGTTTCCATGCAAACAAACAGAAACCACATAAGAGTATCAGCAGATAAATGCCTACAATGGTTGTCTGTACTGGCAGATCTGACATTTTTGCTAATATAAAGCCTAAATTTTTGCTGTACGAATTGGGCAGAATGTTCAAATGTGCCATAGCTTGAGTTTGGCAATATTGGCCTATTAGATATCAGCAAAAATCCAATATTTTGTATACCTATAAACCTTCATTTAAAACTTTAACTGAACTAAATTCTAAATTCTTTAAGTCTGTATTTATTTTGGGTGCACCCAAATCTAGAAAAAGGTGATATCTAGTATAAGTCCATCGCTGTCAGGGACAAGTGTGCTGAGGAAGCTTCAGTGTAGCCGGCTTTGCCTTTGCCTGTTACTACCTCCAAGGCCTGAATATAAGGCACTGTGTAACTTCCATGTGACATTTTAAGTAAAAGCTCTGCCCAGTGTATTCAATGGAGAAACAAGAAGCACTTTAACACCTGAATATGTTTCCAGATCAGTTATTTAGTCACTGATGTGAGTTTCAAATTATGAGGGCATTTGTTGAGTTTTTAAATAATAGAAGCGGTTATATCATGTCATCTGATTTTAGACATCTTCCTCTGTGCCCCTTCACTTTGTCTCTTTCTTACCACAGAGTTTTGTGCCCATGTGTCAGTTTGAAAAAGCATTGCATGAAAGTATGAACAAGTGCAAATCCCAGACAGCTCTGGGTTTAAAGTCACTGTATTGCCTCTTTTTTTCTCCAACTTGGATTATATTCACTCTGTGATGTGTAGGATGCTGTTAAAGGAAAAGTTCGGTTCCTGCAGCTTTTACATTGTTTATAGAATGAAGAACAACAATATACTCACCCAGAAGGCTTTCCTGATGCAAACGGTGCTTCGGGAGATATTTAGATCCAAAATCGAGCAGCGGACACCGATATAATGGTAGCCCGTAGGGCATAGATCGCCGCTCCTAAAAACTGCATTAATCGTCCAAAAACTCCTGTTTTTCACCGATATTCCATCATGATTTGCTCCGAAAGGACCGCCATTGCAGCCTGTGTCTCTCCACACAGCGCTGTGTGGCTGAACTAACCTCTGAACTGACGAGCTGTTTACATGCTCTTTGCGCATCATGCAGTACTCTCTGGGCGTTGCGATCGCTTCCTTATCTGTATATCTGTATACTGTGGCTCCAAACTGTAAGGACGTCCATCATATTCAAAGTCCTCCTCCACAACATCTTCATCCCATAGACATTCGTCCATTTTGCACAAAACTGGAAGAAGAAAGTTGATTTGTAGCTGCTGATCTTCCCTGAAACAATGAGCACTTTTCTTGCGCATCTTGCCGAAGAGCATGTAAACAGCTCGTCAGTTCAGAGGTTAGTTCAGCCACACAGCGCTGTGTGGAGAGACACAGGCTGCAATGGCGGTCCTTTCGGAGCAAATCATGATGGAATATCGGTGAAAAACAGGAGTTTTTGGACGATTAATGCAGTTTTTAGGAGCGGCGATCTATGCCCTACGGGCTACCATTATATCGGTGTCCGCTGCTCGATTTTGGATCTAAATATCTCCCGAAGCACCGTTTGCATCAGGAAAGCCTTCTGGGTGAGTATATTGTTGTTCTTCATTCTATAAACAATGTAAAAGCTGCAGGAACCGAACTTTTCCTTTAATTCATATGAAGGTTTTTTTGATGATTAGGGGTTACTGATAGTTTCTGTGTCAGCTTTTGCTGTTCAGTCATCTTTGGTGCTGAAAAAGCTCATTACGTCTTTTTTGTAAACAAATTTGTTTTTGATCTCTGCTGTTAAATGTAGACCAAACCATCAGAAGTGCAGTGAATAAGTGCTTTCAGTGTTGTTGTTTGTTTTATATTTAATAAAGAAATGAGGTCCAAATTTGAGAAAACTGCTGCTGAAGCTGTTAGTATCTATGCTCATCTCTGTGGAAACAGTCTCCTTCTGCTCCCGCATCATCCTGCTTTAATGGACTCTGACTGGGCCGTGTCGCTTTGGGCCGCTCACAGTCGTTGCAGATTGGATCTGCCTGATTACAGACATTAAATCAGGCAGATCCAGCTGCTTCACAAGGACAAAAGGCTATTTATGTTTTATTAGTGCAACATAGAAGCTGCTTTATATTTGGACGAAAGCTAAACTTCACGGTAATTTCAGCAAAACGCACCTGTTCTTGTTTTAATTCAGATTCTGCTGATCTGTTTTTAGTGGACTAATCTTTACCAACATCATTTTCTAGCTGAGGTCAGCCAAATTTAATCTAGGGAGAAAATAAGAGCAATACCTAAAAACACATAAATCCCTATGTGAAATATTGAGAATGACAGATTTATTGGACTTATTTTGAAGGGAAGAAAATGGGTTGAAAAAAAGGGTTTTCCAAGTCTTTAATATTAATGAAATGAAGGCAATTGTTTAAAATCAATGCAAAGCTTACTCTCTGCCTCCCTCGACAGATAAATTTTTAATGTAGCTCGTACAAGCTGGGGCATTTATCTGAACAATAATAAGTTACTTGATGATGTGGTTGGGGTTAAAGCTGGCAGCCTTGCCTCATCCCTCTCATAAACGACGACACATTAAAATTGAGAATGAATCAGGAAGGAAACAATTTTTTGTGCCGTGATGAAAAAATAAATCCAGAGATTGTTTCCCGCTGTGGTTTCGCTTGAGCTCAATTTAGGGAGGAAGTGGAGGGCCTTGTGGGTAAATGTGAGCAAGTGCATGTGAACGCAGCCTTGTCCGTGTAACAGTGTGTGTGTGCTCGCTGTTAGTCAAATGAGCTTGTCAGTATTCGTCGCAGGCCTCTCTCTGGTGGCAGGCAGATGACAGTGCAGTGATTGGGCTGATTTCAGCGACGACGTGACGGGAAATCTGAGGGCTGCCTCGGGGCTCAGGTGCTTATCACCTCCACACACACTTGCGCAGACTTCGATGCGTGTGCGACACTCACACTGATATAAACTCCACTGTGAACTTTCTGCCTCCCACTTCAACACCTGAAACTAAAAACACTGAGTGGCACACGAGGGGCACAAAAGTACACATATGAACTCTACCGCCTCTACTTTATTGCGCAGTTAATTATCGAGAGCTCCCGTGGACCCTCTGACCACACACACACATAATTCTGCAGATGTGAGAGACCAATTATTCAAGCCCAGGGCAGGTGGGAGAGAGGAATTAGAGTTTGTCTGAAGGTCTGCAATGTGCATGCACTTTCTAAGATGATCATCGAAAATTAATTAGAGTCCAAATGGCATGTGGTATCTTATGCAAACACACTCTTGCATAAGGGAATGTGTGTGAATTGCTGGCCAAGACAGACAGCTCACTGGACTGCACAAGATTTACAAATCTGCTCTACTGATTCTGAATGTTTTTTAACCAGTACATACCTCTAATCCCGGTCAAATGCTCTGCATAAACTGAAATACAGCTGTCCTTCACAAGTAAAGTTCTACAATTACAGTTGTTGATCTTTACTTGGTACCAAGGTCTTGCTTTATGTAAAGCAAAAATCTTTGTGAGAGAAGGATTAGAGGGACTCATAGGTTTTGTCTCTAAATTTTATCAAAACAACAATAAACAGACTCACCCTGTTTTTATCAGCTGATTAATACCGACATTTAGGAACATACTTACCTAAAGTCCCCAGTTGACATGGTAACAAATTAAACAGCTACATGTTGAGTGTTGAAGGAAGTGCTATAAGATAATGCATGTCTTTCATTCACTGGTTATCAGTATCAGCAGACCTGTCTCCATTGATTATTGATGGGTATTTTATCAGTTCTTACTTCTTAACTGAAACTTCCTACATCAGTTAGTCAAGTACTCTCATGTGCCTCTACTGTCCTACCATGACACACATTGTGCAGAGTCAAATACACTTACAACTCTAACCATCTCTAACCAAAGCACAGGGGATTCAGTAACAGTAACAGTAACAGCAACTGTGAGTCGGGTTTGGTACTGACCAAACAGGTTAGGTGTGAAAGCACCCTGAGATTATAAAACACATAGTTTCAGCTCCAGGTCAGACTCAAAGCACTTTAACACCTAACATGTTTGGTCTGGACCAGACAAAATCTGGTTCACTTTCATGGACAGTTCCTCCTATTTGGGCGTTTTCACATTAGGCCCACTTGTTTCGAACCGTACTGCGACGCGGTTAGCCCCCCTCCCCCTCCCCCACTGGCTTAAATTAACACTTGCAACATCGAACCGTGCCCGGGCAGGGGGCGATATGCACGTAACTGGTTACCAAACCTGCTACGGAGGACAACGAGGAAGAGGCTACCCTGGTAACCATTTTCTACACCAAACAACTAATGTTTAAGTTTTGCTCTCTTCTACATTTTCCTTCAAATGTGTTTTTTTATCATGTTTGGGACGGCATCAGCGACCTTCTGGACCCTCGTAAATCATCGTAATCCTTAACCAGAATAAAAAAATCAACAAATTGAGTAAGCAAAAGATTCAACCGCGGGATTAACAGAAGTATTGCATCAAAAGTAGATCGGTTTGGACCACTTTGTTTCACACCAGTGAAACCACACCAAATGTAGGGAGATGGAGCTGATCGAGACCACCCCTTCATGGAGGTCTTGGACCAGCTGATTTGGAGCACACCAAAGTGCGGTGGTTGCATTCACATTGATACTAACGTACCAAACCCTGGGCCAAAACTTCTTTGGTGCGCACTAAATATGGTTGGTGTGAAAACACCCAAACTCTAGTGCAGACCAAAGAACCAACCTGGGCCACCTGAAACAGAGGGTGTCCATTTGCCTTCAAGCAAACAAGAGAAAAGTTTATGACGGAAGCAACCAAAAAGTATGAATCATTGCTTGGACCTGGCCAAATACAGTAAAAATAAGACAGCTAATGTGTTGTTCACTGACAACATCAAGCAGATCATTGCTAACGTTAGCACGACTAGCACCGGTCCCCTTTAAGTTTAATATCGGTGAATCTGTGTGGGATGTAGTCACACATCGCTTCAGTCCATATGCAAGTGCCATTTGACATGACTTAGATGCAGCTTCATCTTTATTTAATGGGACAGAATATTTAAAAACTGCTTTGACCTGAACAACCATACCAAATGAGCTTGTCGGTATTTGTCACAGGTCCCTCTTTGGTGGCAGGTAGGTGACAGTGCATTATTGTGCTAAGCCATGCTGCCATAAGGGCTGGGTATTTCCAGTAATCTCAGAATAGGATATATATCCCGACACTGAGGCCACTATACAATACTTATCCCGATACACAAAAATTGTGAACATTGACTATGCTATTAACAGAATTTCTGACAAGTTTTGTTTATTCAAGAAGAAAAAGAGCAAGAATGAGTTTGAAACTTACATTCAGGGCCTCAAAGATCATAGTGCTTCATCATGTAGCTTGGCTTCTACTTTGAACTTTGCCATTGTCAACATTACCAAAAGGGTGACGGTATCTTGCTGTATGGATATTTTGAGCACAGGCCTCGCTGCCATAATGCTCTACTACCAGGATGTAAACAAAGGACACTAAACTAACAGCTAGCATCTCACTGGCAGTATTTAAAGGGAAAATGTAGATTGAGCGTTCATATGCTCTGTCTGGTTAGCTGCTCAACTGAGGCAACACTTGAGTACACCCGGCAGAGAATTGCAGATGTTACCTGGCAGGAGAAACAAAAACTGTTGATGTTCGCACTGAAAACATCAGCAGCACCTCACTTGGCAAATCAACTTTACATATTTACATGCTGACTCTGCGGTTATGTGTTGTATAAAAGGGTTCAGTTTTAATTACTATTTTTTTAATGTTTGGTATTGCTCCGTTTAGATTGGTGTCTCAGTAGCCGATGCTGTAAAGAACATTATGCCTGTTTCCTGACTATCTACATGTCCATCCATTTATCCGTCTATTTCCTTGTCCATCTCCCTGCCTGTTTATCTCTTCCTTGCTCTCCCTCTTATACATCTTCCTGCAGCAGAAAAAAAACTGTAAATTAAACATCTAACACTCTCTCTCTCCCTCTATGTCCTTGGCTCTACTCCCTTTGCTCTGTTCCTCTCGCCCTCCTCCCGTCTCATGTGCTCGCTCAGCCCTCCCTGGCTCGCCCACGACTGTATTTCTTCTTCCTCCTTTCATCTCCGTCCTTCCCTCTCTCCTCTCTCCGGGCGAGAGACTGAGAAAGAGGGAGAGAAAGAGAGGGAGAGAGAGAGGGTGAGGGATGGTGCAAGGGGGGTAGGAGGAGCTGGGGTGGGTGGAGATCATAGAGGAGATGAGGCCGTGTGGTGCGGATGGATAGACAGATGCATTGATAAGGGCTGCCGGCTGCGCAGTACGCTCTCTGCATATCCGATCTTTCTCCCCTCTTTTCTCTCGCTCGCACTCCCTCTCACCCGCTATCATCTCTCTTTTTCATTTCGGGACTAATGCTCCCCTAGCCTTCAAATGTCAGTTCAGTATGGCAACCTATTAGATGGTTAGCCGGAGTGGCTGACAGCTCCCTCTCTTGCCTTCTCGCACACATTCAGGACAGAATGATTGTCTGAGGCTTTGGCCGTCATTCAGGGCGAGAGAGGCAGACATGCCGAAGGAGCAGTGCAGCAATCGACGCCTTTACATCTCCTCAAAGACACACCACCACTCCTCGCCTCTGTGTTAATCCGGGATTTTCTGGTATTCGAATTTTTATGGTTGCAAAATCCCCTTCCATCGCACCAACACCTCATCACAGGCGGATGTGACTTTAAGGGCAAATACTATACTTTATATGCTTTAGCCTAAATGCCCTTTAGTGTCTTATACATGTCTCTGATAGAAAACTTATATGAACAAGACAAAAAGTCCACAGCAAAAGGATTTTGCATTTCTCTTTAACCCTGTTTACTGCACAAGAAGCTTCCTGCAACTGCTCTCCTCCTGCCCCTGAAAAGATTTACTAGTGTTATGTAATTCTAGGACTGGGAAATATATATATTCTGCAGAAGACTCAAACATTAAAAATCGAGATTTTTTTTTGACTTACTGCAATTCTAAGTTGCAGTGTTTAAAAATATAGATACTGAAAATTTGCGTTTTTCATGGTGAAGGCCCTGTCAGATTTTGCACACACACATATTTAGCCTTGTATTTGTTTTTTAAATGGGATTAAATACTAACCAGAGAGTTTCATGTAGATAAACTCTGAAAATAGCTCAGCTTTCAGTTTCCATGTAGACAGGCCTGCTGACATTCGAACGACATGATCAACATTTTATAACAACTTTAATGTTAGTCACTTTTTACAATTGATTACATTCATAAATCAAGTTTTGTGGAAAAAAATAAGGAATTACATTTTTCTTTCTTTTCTTTCTTTCATATTGCCCAGGCCTCTTCTATTGTTTCATCATTAGTTTAAGCCCATTGGCCTACATTAACAAATAATGAATGCAGAGTTGTTGACAACTTGCCACAATGCAACACTGAAATGACCACTAACAGTAAATTCATCCCATTTTGGAAACTTCAACTTCACTTTATTAGTTGTCCCTTACAGCGCAATTTGGTTTGCAGCAGTTGATCACCAACAAACAATAAAATACCATAAAAGCAATCAGAAAACAATCAAATAGACCCACAACAGATCCAAAATAAAGAAACAGGAGGTCAGATAGTCAGGTCCTGTTCAGTACAAACACAGCAGCTTGAACAGCCAAAGAGCTTCACTTCCAACAGACTGCGACAGCATCATCATCTACTGTAGATATTGCACATACTACTTTAAGAAAGCCTGAAAAGGAAAGGAGCTTTAACAGAGTGCATCAAGACCTCTGCCTTCCAAAATCAATGAAGTTCACTTAAAATGAATCTCCTTGAATTTAACCTATGACAAATAAAAATGTACTAAGTATTAACTTGACTCAAGTAGTTTGATCAAGTTTGAAGAAACTCTTTGAAAGCTTTGCTGCAATATCACATTCACAAGCAAGGGATGGACACAAACCTCCATGACCTTAACTTCTAACCTAGGACCTATGACATCTGATCAGTTTATCCACAAGACCTTTGAGCAAAGAACACAGGGAACGTTGAGTTCCCAAGGTTACACTCTCAAGCAAGAGATAAACAAGACTTTAATGCCTTGACTATATTTATTCAGACCTAATCTGGTCATGTATAAAGTAGGGACATGTTTGGAATATGTCCAATCACAACTACTTTGGTTTTCAGAGCTGCTCTCTTTATGAATTGATATATTCATGTATAGCAGGTTCAGTGTTTGTTGTCAATTCTGATATTGTAGCTGAGACGCTCTGCTGAAATAAATCATGGTCGCTAAAGATGACTGGAAGTTCAACATGTTTCTGTTCATCTATACATTCAAACTTTACTAACATTCAATAAAGTGTTATTAGATGTTTCACTTATATAGTTTTTTTTTTTCGACCAAAATGTAATTGTGAAATTTCATCAACTAAAACTACTCTAAAATTAAAACAATTTAGATGACTATATTATGACTAAAAGTAAAAAATATTTTAGGCAAAAAAACTATAAACAAACTAAATTTAAAAGTGCTGTAGCAGCATAGCCACTATAGTGTAGCCTTAGTTTGGAAATATTAAAAATGTGTCTTTTCTAGCATTTCTAGAGAGCCAACAAAATAAAGTTATTCCCATTGCATGTGATTTTATAAACACAGGAGCAGTCCCTGTGCTTATGTGGAGTGTCTACGGCAGATGACGTTTCGGGGAGATAGAGAAAGAGCGAGAGAGAAGAGTAGAGGCTGTGCAGCTTTGTGGCTCAGTGTCTGTGACATTTGACATACTACAGTGCCTGCAGTGTCGGCTCTGCAGGACTGGGGCTTCTCTTCGCTAACATGGCAGCGCGCCTCGGCTTGCACTTGTCTTCTCGTATCTCATCACATCACAAGTCGTGTCATCACGCCACAGTTTTTTCCATCATATTCCAATATCCCTTCCTCACATCGTTCTTTATATTGTTTTGTTTTTATCCTCTCTCTCATCAGGTGCTTCTTTATACTCCTGTCCTTTAACTCTGTCTGACATGCCTCTCTTGTTTTTGTCATCTTATTCTGCCTCTTCCTCACTCTTCACTGTTATCAAGCATTCTTTTTCTTTTTCAACTTCATTTCCTAAAATACAGGTCTTAGATGCTTAAAGATGCTGTTTTATAGCATCAAAACAGCCTATCTATAAATGCTATTCCTTAGCTTCGCGGTCGGGTCGAACAGGGCTGGGCTGGCCTGGATACTCAACTTCGGTAACAAGACAATTAAAACTAGAGCAAATTTATATTATTCGGACACGTCTTAGAGCACCGGGCTGTTAGTAGCAATGTATAGCCGGCTACAAAACTATGATACTAAGTTTTCCAAAAATTGCTCGTTGTCACACATCAAAAACTACCGCTACGTAACTAGAAATATATTACATAGTCGCTTTGCATCCTGTAAGCTGTTGAAAACAGAAGTTGTAAAGCAACACAGAGTTCTGAGGAAGGTCCAAGCTGCATTCATTAGCATCACAACAAACACACGCTTTGGCTTGGGTCACATCTTTCTGACCGTCGCCACGTGTGCTCATGGGTAGCAGAGTCTTTTTGTCGCCGGAAATAAATTTTCCTCATAGCACCTTTAATATTGGTAATTTTTAACTGTTAATACTGCAGCCAAAACCTGTATAGCATCTACATTTTTCAAAACATCAGCAAAATGTCTGATAATCGACTTTGTCGAAATATTCTACACACTTACTGGTTTTGAAATGATAAATTCTCCTTTACTTTAATGAGTAATTGTATAAAAAAATGTTAAGATTTTTCTTTGGCAAACCAGTTTAACCCAGAGTTCAAACTGTTGCAAACATTTTTATGCTTTGAGCCTTTTTTATACTTTACGCAAGCAGTTTGTTGGATGACCCTAGAGATCTAGCTGAAGTGGAGAGACAAGCTGATCTAATGAAAAATTGTAAAATTTAAAAAACAATCAATACAATTTGGAGTCTACATGTAATTCTGGAAATTAAAAACAATAAAAGACAATATCCAGTAAGTAGGACTACTACTGTTGTAGTTGTGATAAGAAAAAAATGTTTAAATTTTAAAAATAAACAAAAGCCTATTAAATAAAATGAAAAAATATCCCATTTTAAATAAGGATCTCAAATAGGTTATCTTTGGGTCAATAAGCACTTTATGTGTATACCTTGAATATCTTTTTACAATACCTAAATTCTAGTGTGCAGGTTAGCACACCTGCCTCAAAGAAACAAGGTTGCTGGTTTGAATCCTGTGTTGGCCAGGGCTTTTCTGTGCTGGGTTTGCATGTTCTCCCTGCGCCTGCATAAGTTTTCTCCATGCACTCTGGTTTCCTCCCCAGACCAAAACATGCTCATTAAATTATATGGTGACTCTAAACTGCCTGTGAATATGACAGCCCTGTGATTGGCTGTATGTACCCCATGTCTCATATTAATTCAGCAAGTAAAGGCTCCAGCCCCTTCTAACCCAAAAGGGAAAATCAAAATATTTAACAGATGGATGGAAAACCTGGCATCTATTTTAATATCAACATTAACATCACTTGCATGTGAACAATGTTGTCCTATGCTACATCTTAAAAACCAAAGCTCTGCCCAGTTCTACTCCACAGTCAGTTGCCTCTTCATCTTTCTGTCTTCTTTGCATTCTGTTCTAAATTGTTTTCCTCAATTTATTTTGCCACCTCATTTTTCTTTCTCTCATTCTTACCCACTTTCTATTCTTTTTCCCTTCGTCTTCTCTTCTTGGCGCCCTCTTTTTGGTGTCACATCCCTCCTTCTCCCTCCTTCGTCACACTCTCTGTTCTCATTTCCTTCCTCCTTTCTCCGCTGCATTACCCCCTCTCATCCTTTTGTCTCTTCTTATCTTCCATCCCTCCCTTTTTTCCACTCTCTCTCCCGTTGCCTTCAGATGCTTTCTCGGCTCACACCGGGCCAATTAGCTTGCATCAGTCTGCTTCTGTTGGCTCAATAATACCGAGCAGGTAAGCTGGAGTTGCATTGAGCCAGTGTGTGTTTGTGTGTGCGGAGGTTTGTTTACAAAGATACCCGTGGAAGCTCCAGTTTACGAGTCCTTGTGTGTCTGAGTGGGTGTGTGCGCTCAGTCACTAACACACACTCGATCACCCCCACATGTACACACACAAACACATCTGCTCAGCGAGAGGGCCCGTCGTGCACGCTCCCTCGGCCAGCAGATAAACAAGTGTGCTCGCATCTCCCGGGAAGTAGCCATGGCAACCGTCTCTCCCTCTCTTTCTCTCTCTCTCCTCCCTTGCTCTCTATCTCTCTCTCTGACTGAGCTGCCTGGTTGGCTGCTGGCCGTCCTGGAGGCAAGACAATAGCAGGTTTCAAGGCCAATGTCACTCCTTCCTCCCGTCCTCCTTTCCTGCTTTGCCAAACATGGAAGGATAGGATGAAAAACCATCTTCCTGCATTGATAAATGTGAAGTCATATGTGGGGTGACAGCCATGCAGAGCAGAGGAGAGGGGGTAAAAAAAAAACAGCCCTGAATCCTGTGAGATCTTCTCGTCTTCCTCCCCCTTCATCCCTTTCTTCCTCTTTATATAAAATATGGACAATTGCCGTCTTCCCTTTGTAGAACGCGGGAGGAAAGGGGATTTCATGCGGGCTAACTAAGCCCCTAATCCTCTGTTTCATGCCGTTCTATCACACTCCCCCTGTTTATGTATATAATTCTGCTCCTGTCTCTGCTGAGCTCGAGTATTGTCTTATAGTCAGTGTGTTTACAAGCACTGAGAACTAGAACTAAGCCTGGTGGTTTAAAGCCTCTGCAAGGTAAACAATCAGCAGACAGTGGAGGTTTAAATGCTAGGGTGGTTTTGTGGATGTGCGATTGGTAAAAATCAATTTCCTTGATATACTGGTTGCATGTTTATTTAAAGCAAATCTTAAGGTTACAGTGACATTGACCTTTACGCTCTAAAATCTGTTCAATTTATTCTTGAACCATTCCTAAAAAGCATTTAGGAGAAAATGTCCCAACAAACATGGTATGCACATAAGGCACAATGACCTTGACATTCCACTTTACAAAAAAAATCAGTTACCTTTGTGTCCAAGGAACATTATTGCAAAATGTGATGAAAATCTCTCACGATAAACAATTAACTAGAAAAGCACTCAAAGAGCGCAGACCTCCGCCAGCGCCACAGTCCTCATCCATACTGTGATTTTCACCATAAATATTTGTCCTGCCTTTATTCATCAAAATATTTAGATTCCTTGACCATGAAAGCATACCATTAGCAATTGGATTCATAATGATATCTATTTAAGTTCAGTAGTTATTCATGAAAATCACATTTTTCGTCATGGTCATCGTCATTTGTTCCTTGTCTAATCATTTGTTCATTGTCCCAAAAAATGCATTGACTTTTTGACTAACTTTTTGAGATATGTTGCTAACAGAGAAACAAACAAACAGACAAATGCCAGCAGTAACATAACCTCCTGGCAGAGGTAATAAGAGAGGATACTTGTGTTCAGTTTTGCAGATTAGCCTTAAAAATCCGTAAATAGTGAGTTCACAAATGAAAATTTGCATCAGGCCCATAAACCTTTAACCTCTGAGTTGTTAAAAGCAAAAAGATTAGTTTTATAAATATCTTTAAGTTTCCTTAAATATCATGTTTACGGGAGTAATATATATGAGCCAATGTAATCTTTGCCCTATAACGCTTCTACTCCACATGCTGTGTTAAAAAAAAAAAGCCAACAGAAAGTGTTTGGAAAAGGGCAGAAACTTTTAAAAGCATATCCAGTGGATAATTGGACGATTGTTCTGTCAATCACATTAATTACAAGTCTTCCACATAATGTAAGAGGTAGGCGCTTCTGGGTTGTTGTAAAATACAACACATAAGCAACTCCCCTAGAACAAACTCTCACCAAAACATGTCAGAAGTGGAGCAAAGAACTAGTTTTAGTGTTGTTGTTTGTTTTCCATTTAATAAAGATATGCAGTCTAGATCTGAAAAAAACTGCTACTGAAGCTGGTAGCATCTATGCTAATCTCTGTACAAGCCACTCACAGTCGCTGTAGACTGGAGCTTGGCAAGATGGACCTGCCTGCTTACAGACAATGAATCAGGCTGATCCATCTACCAAGCAAGGTTATCACGTTTGACCCAAGACATATCAAACACCAGAATCACATCAACTCAGAATTCACAATCTGTTCATCAGGACTGGTTTAACTGAAGTTTATAAATCCAATAAAATGACAACCCCAGTTTTTACAATATTGTATTTTACTGGAGGCTTTCAAGTATAATGGTTTCATATTTTCTTTGATTAAATAATCTGTAAAGATTCCAGTGCTGTTTGTGTATTTTTTAAGGTTCCCATTCTTTTCGAGAAATTATTTTCCAGGACTTTTCCAGGATATCACACAGGTGTTTACAACTACTTCCATTAGAAGTTAGCTAGCTAAAAACTACATGAAGAAGTTGTGAATCTCTTCTTTGGGGAAAAATAAGTCTTTAGTGGGGTCTGGAAAGTTTGTAAATCTAGAGAGAGACAAGTCATATGGAAACACGGGGCAGTGGGACTGCTCTGGGGCAACATGCAAATTTGATAGGCATCATGTGGGACGCTGCACAGGCTGGCCGGCTAAAGGCAGAGAAACTCTGCAGCTCCATTTTGAGTGAACAGACATGTAGGCTGTGCATCTAAATGTCAACAAGGTCAAGAGAAGCAGAGGGAGGATACATAATTTTCCCGGACAATTCAAGCTTTTCCAAGATATTATTTTCACACTTCCATATGTTTTACATGACTGGAAAATTTGTCAATCAATTTCCAGTTTTTCCAGGACACGTGGGAACCCTGATTTATGTCCACAATGGTTCACAAAATCAAACATCACAGCACAGTATGAGGCCCTCCTCGGCTCATGGTTCCAGCAATCTTCTCCTGTTTCCTTGCCCATTACCTGAGACAAACACACCTATGTTGGATCATTTGCACAGAGGGCATCTTGCGTAGGTGTGTGTAAGTCAGTGTCCTTATTTTCTCCCTGCGAGGTGAGCAAAAAGAGTCACCCTCCTTAAAATAACAAGCTAGGCCTTTCCCTCAGGACAGCAGACAGTCATCCAGCATGCAAGCCTGATCCTGGGCCGCCCTAGTTCACTGCTCAATCCATCTCCCTCTTTCTTTTCCTGCACCTCTCTCTCCCTCTGACTTTAAAAACATCTCTCTCTCTATGAATCACACACAAAGTCAGTGGTGGCCTAATAAGCAGGGTTTCACTTCTTTCTCCTGCTGTGCGCCTTGTGTAATATTGCTCTAGTCTGAAGGCATACTGCACCTCTTCAGAGTCATGAGTGTGATGAAACAAAAACCCAGACTAACACACAACAGAAAAGGGCTTGATTTGAAGACCTGAAATTACAATGTCTTCACAGAAGGGAAATGAACAAGATATTTATAGGTATTATTATATTAAGACAGAGGTTGCACTTCATTTACCACACATAAAGAAACCTGCTGACAAAAAGTACAAGGCATGTGGAGGAGAACATATCTAATGTTGATTACCAGACTGGATTTCATTTATTACAGTATGGACCTGCCTGATTGACTGTCTGTAATCAGGCAGGTCCATCTTGTCAAGATCCAATCTACAATGATTGTGAGTGGCCCAAAGTGGGACAGCTCAATCAGCATCCTTTAGAGCAAAAGAGGTGAGAGCTATGAATGAGGCCACAGCAGGAATTGACTGCTCGTACAGGGATTAGCATGGATGCTAACAGCTTCATTATCAGTTTAATCAGATCTGGACCACATTACTATATCAAATGATAAACAAATATCACCACAAAAACCTATTTAATTTTGCTTCTCTTCCAACATGTTTTATGAGGTGACTCATGTTCTGTAGTGCAGTTGCACCTGTTTTCTACATTATCTGATTGGCTGGCAATACATGTGATGGACTAATCGATTATCCAATCACCTGCTGGATAGGCTTCTGAAAGGTTCTTCCCTCCCCGAACACTTTCTATGGGCTCTTTCCCAGATGGACTAGTGAAATATATTGAACAGTCCATCTGGGGAGTCAGGTTAGTTAATACTAGACATATGAAATTATCAAGTGGGACGTTTTTACTTGTAAGTTTGGCATATCTGCTGTAGAGGGTCAGATACAGCTCTGTTTCCCTTCCCTTTGGAAACACATTTCAGTGGCTTGAGGCTGTGACAGGCTTTGATATGCTCTGTGTTGAGGAACAGACTCTAAAAACAGTCATGGCACACACATGTACAAGGTTCCCACTCTTTTCTAAATGTTTGTTTTTAAATCTATGGTTTATGCTTATTTTTATCTTTACTTACACTTCATTTTTATAAATATGTTTTGTTGATTTACTGTTTAGGTAGTCTACATTTTCCCTTTTTGTTTTCATTTCTTTTTGACACCATTGTTTTGAGTTTTCTATTTCATTCCTTACCCCCGCATCAGTTTATCTACTCAAATTTTATGGCTAAGAGTGCATTGCTTCCCACAAACATTTTTTACGTCATTTCCTACGCTTGAATTTTGTTCACTAACACGGTAGAAGGAAGGTAATTAATTTTTCAGGACAATTCAAGATTTTCTTTTCCTCATTTTCCATGTTTTCCATGACTGGAAAATTGGCAAATTATATTTCAGGTTTTCAAGGACATGTGGGAACCCTGATGAAGGTGCATATCTGTTACATATTAAACTACAGGAGCTAAAAAAGAGTTTTAAGGGATATTTAAAAGGTAAATAGCATTCTCTACAGGATACAGGTTCTTCTGCTCCCAAGACCCTTTCAACAAAATTAGAGAAAACTTATTTTGTAAGACATTTGGACCTTTTAATAACTGTCTTGCACATGTAAACATCTAAAAATATTTTCACGCAGTATTAACAACATACATTTACGCAACATTGTCTTGCAGTTTTATCTCATTACCTCCTCCAAAAGGGTTCTGTTTTTGCAAGTGTAAGTTTGTTTTTCTGTTTCTTAGCAAAAAAAACAATAAAACTATGAACTTGATGTTGGTAATGGCCTAACTTAAAAATGATTAGATTTTTGAAGTGATCCAGATAACTGCCATTAGCTAATGACTGTTTTTGCTCAATAACCTTCTTACTAATAACAAAATGATCATGATTCTGAGTGCTAGTTGTGGGTTTTCAGGGTCAAGGAATCATATTATGATGCTAACTTTATCATGGAACAATTGCTTATTGATTTAACAGCAACATGTGAGCTACCTTGGTGGAGGTTTGTGCTCTCTGAGTGCTTTCTAGTTTTTAAGGTACCACTAAATCTCCATGAGTGAACATTATCCAGCCCTACTTCTCTTTTTGTGTTCATCCTCTCGTCTTTGTTGGATGTTTCCGTCCGGGCCCGTAATGCTGCAGAGCGTCAGGATTAATAACTGTTGTACCTGCATGTGCAACCACCCGCACACGATGAGGGAGGATGCATGTGTACACAAAGACACACAAACACGCCTGCTGACAACACTCTTTCCATGTATATGACGGCGTCTCGGCGCACACGCACACGCATGTAATCACTCATGCATGAGCCATCTCCTGTGCATCATCAGGACCGGCTGGAGAGGACGGAGCAGAGGGAGGGTAGGAGGGAGGGAAGGAGGGAGGGGGAAAAACAGGGAGAAAGTGATGAAAGGTGGCGGGGGGGTAAAAGAGGAGGAGTGGAGATGAAAGCAGGAGGGTGGGGGGGCAGGAGGAGGCGAAAGGGTAAAAGGGCAAAGGGAGAGATATGAGAGGGAGACGGGGACGAGGGGAAACAAAGAGGGGGGAGGCGGGGGGTGAATTGGGTTGAGGGGGAGAGGGATGGACAGATGTGCTGACTGCTGATTGGATGGAAAAAAAAGAAGAAGAAAGAGAGAGACACAGAGAGGGAGAGAGAGAGCCTGTCACCTCCAGTCAGCGGCTATTAGCGGCAGCAGCGGCTCGGAGACACCATCCCTCATTCTGCTCTGGCAGCGCTGGCACAATTAGACACACACACATGCACACACACACACACAAACACACACTCATCCATCCGTCTTTTCCTTCATATGTGTGAGAGACTAATTGAGTGTGTGTGCGTCAGGCTGTGCGCTGTGTTCTCTCTTTGCCCCCTGTGTGTGTGTGTCTGTGTTATAGAAGACTAGGCGTGGGTAATATGGAGCTAAACACGTCCGGATACTTTCTGACTTCAACAGTAACAATATACACTCACTGGCCACTTTATTAGGTACATCTTGCTATTACAGAGTTGTATTTCCTTTTTGTCTTAGGATCAACAAAGTGCTAAAGACATTCCTCTGAGATTTGGTAAATATTGACAAGATAGCATCACACAGCTTGAGGTCCCAAAGATGGATCCCCTGGATTGAGATCTGGTAGCTGTGGGGGCCACTGGAGTACAGTGATCTCATTGGCATGTTCAAGAAACCAGTTTGATCTAAACTTTGTTACATGGCCCGTTGTCCTGCTGGAAGTCAGCATCAGGAAATGGGCACACTGTGGTCATAAATACATGGACATGCTAGGCTGTGGCATTTAAAGGATACTTAGTCAGTACTAAGGGATTTCAAGTGTGGCAAGAAAATATCCCACATGAAATCTCACCACCAAAAGCAGCCTAAGGATCTGATCGATGCATGAATTCAAGTTAATAACACCAATTTTGACCCTGCCATCTGAATGTTGCAGAAGAAATCTAGACTAACCAGATCAGGAAACAACTTACAGTACTTGATTTTCTAATTTGTTGAGCCCCTGTGAATTTTAGCCTCAGTTTCCTGGTCTTAGCTGACAGGAGTGACTACAGGTTTGGTCTCCTGCAGCTGAAGTCCATCTGTTTCAAGATTAAGGCCTTTGCACTCCAAGGGCAGTATGAATAAACAGCACAAAAGTTCAATTAAAGTCAAATTAAAAGCAATGTGTACTTAATTATTGTGTACATTGTAAAGATAAGTGATTTGTGGAAATGAAAATGACTTGAAACCAGGTGGTTTTACCTAGTGCTCTGTCAATAAAACAGAAAAACTAACTGGGTTGCTGCTTCAGTAAAGGAGAAGAGAACTTAGCTTAATAATTCAGATGTTGAAACTATCTATCCTAATCCCAATATTATCTTTAAATGCATCTTCCTTCCACTTTTTATTATGTGCAAATAAAGCAAGGTTCTGGGATACAAGCACAGTGAAGTGGAGCACCATGTTATGTACTTTGACTGTGAGCACATATAAACACGGAATGTTGTTATGAGGTAGATATGGGCTTACTCAACATGAAACACAAGTTGCTGTTTTACGTAATGTTGCAGGTGTGTAAGCTTATATTGGTACAAACTAAATATTTGCAAATTAGTTGTATAGAAAAAAAGCATGTCTGGTGTGCGAAAGGCTGTTCGATGTGTTTTGTGTCAAGATAGGGTCTCCTGCTCCTTTAATGAATTTAATAAACAAAATAATAATGCATGGTTCAGACTGGATGAAGATGTTTGTGGTCAATACCCACATTCAGGTCGGTCAGTCTTGTTATAAATGATATTTCTACTCAGCATTAGGCCTGACATTTTGATATACTTCCCAGCCCTACAACAGACTTAGTCTGAACGTCCTTGTGTTTAATCTGCTTGTGTGTGTATTTCTGCCGCTCAGGGCCCTGTGCCGAGGCCTGAGAGTGTGTGATAGAGTCCATGCCAACTTGAGCTGCATGCCACAGTCTCCGCGCCTGCACCCATGTCCTGCCACTGCCAGCGTCACCCTCCTCCTCCTGCTTCCTCGTCTCTCTCCATCAGTCTTTCAGCCTCCTCCCTCTCGCTCATCCTTTTTTTCAGTTTTTATCTCTCCCTTCACGCTCTCTTTTCTTCGTTTTGGCTAAATTCCTCTGTCTTTAGCTCTGTCTCCCTAGCGTGATGTACTTTTTCATCTTTTTCCTCTCATTCAGTGCCTGTGACCATTCCGCCCAGCCCTCCCATCCTCCATTCTTTCATAGTGGTTTGAGCTCTACCTGACCCCCTCCTCTTATTCCTCACGTCTGTTGTGTCCATTTGTTTATCTATGATTTACAAAAGAGCTAAAAGTAAAAATCCCATTTGCTTTCTCCTTAGCAGATTGGACTAAACAATAAAATATCATTCACATTCAAAACAGATTTACTACAAGTTAAAAGAAATAAGATGTATGCTCCTGTGGATCTGGTTGTTGTTGCAGGACAGAGAATCAACCTGAGCTTGTATCACCCTTTTCTAGACATCTGTCTAATCTAAGCTTACCAATCACACCACATTCACACACTGATAGAGGTTCTTTAGTGCATATTGGTATAACTTAAACACATTACCATGTCTCTGATGCAGCTATTGGAGATCATGAGGGCTATGTGAAGATAATATCATCCTATAACTTCTGGGGCCAGGAATCAAACCAATGACATTTTGTTTAAAAGGTAAAACTCTACCACTGATCCACCTAAAGTCTCCTAAGAAAAGCATGGTTTATCCCCAGTCTGACAAAACTGCACTAAATCCCTGTGCTGTGATTACATATTAATTGGCATGGAGGCTGCTGATACCAAAATGGGAATGTTTACTCCAGAATTGGTGAAGCCTTCAAGCGAGGAATCAATGGCTACCCTTGAAATAATTTCTACTAAACCAGAGCCCCCTTCCTCCCAAGCCTGGTTAGTTCACTGAGGGTTGTATGTTATGCACAGTACATTCCTTCATTTGTCTTATAATAAAATTATGTTTATACTTTTTTCCCTACAAGACTGACATTTGGTTGCTCTGTTTTTTAGTTTTCTTTTCCATCCTTCCTACCCTTCATCACTAAAAATCTACCTCTGACTATAAACTAAACTATTCCCCATTATCATTACAGCTTTTGTCATTCTGTTAGTTTATCTGTTCTTTTTCTTTAGTCTGCTTTATTAATATTATTGATGTTATTATAAATAGTTTTTTTGTTTTGTCTTTTATTCCCTTTTATTCTGTTTATCTCTGCTCTGTTGATTGTTGGTTTAATGTATATTATCCTTTATATCTGTCCTTTTTGTCATTCTGATTTCACCAATAGAGATAAAAAAAAGTGTGTTCACGGTCTGTCTACTCTCTCTGTTTAGTATTTTTGTTGGTGGTCCCATGTGGCCACTGCAATAAAATGTGTGCGTGGGGGGACTTCGGTAGTTAACAGTACACTTCCTACTGTAGGAAGGATAAACAAAAATGACCATATGTGTTCTTTTAGTATTGTAAAAACTGCAAGATCAACAGAGAAAAAGTAAAAAGGTCTTTCAGCTTTTTGAAAGTATGAAAAGTTATTAATTACTGGGTATTGAGGTAAGCACAATGGATATGAACATAGTTCCTTCACTACTGGGGCAAAAATATGCACACAGTCTGAACCATACTTCCTGCTTTCAATCCCATTTTAGGAAAGAATCAAATGTGTTACAGCTGTGAGAGTTAAGGATTAAATGGCTAAGTTGCCATTTCTTTATAATTCTCCACTATAACAACTGTCCTCATATGTATCATTATCACAAACTGACATGATATACTTTGCTATAGTTTTAGTGCAGCATTGTCCAAACATATTAAGACTGCTTGTAAGCTTTATTTCAGGATAGAACAGTTTTCTTATTAATTTTCTGAAATGTCAATAACAATTAGAATGAGGAAATTTACTTTCAGAAGCAGAGCTGTCAAAATTGGGTAGTTGGTGTTAAGCCTATCTCGTCTTTTTATCACATAAATTCTCCTTTATCTTTCTGTTGTTTCATTTTCTGTCAAACTTTCACTCTCATCCATTTCCATGCATGTTCTTTTCAGCAGTGTCCACTAGTGGCAGCTGTTTCCCACTTCCATTTCCATTTATAACCCCTTTCCACCACTCCATTGCCCTCCTCTCTTATTTTGTACCTCTTTCTTCCAGACGTCTCCATCCGCCGCTCTCCATCCCTCTCATCAGACTTCTCATTATCCAGCTCTCTTCCTTCCTTCCCTTCCCTCTCCTGGTTTCTCCTCCATCACCTGCTTCTCAGCGGTGTTTCTCCTCATTTCCATACCGCCCGGCAGCCCCCAGGCCTGGCTGGCTCATAACTTCACCTACCGAGGGAGAAAACGCACACACACACACACACCAATTTGAGCACAAACACACCTTCAAACATCAGCATCCCTTCTTCCAGAGACATGCAGGTCAATGAACGTAATGAAGAATTCATGTGTTGTCTCCTTTTCACTGATACAAACACCAAATCCAGGGTATAATGAGATTTCGCCTCTACAGCATTCTTCTCTCAGTCTCAAATTTGCTAACAATCCTTATTTTTATGCAGTAAAACCCATTTTAGTTGCAAATTAGACACTGCTAAGTCCTTAAAACCATTTGCCGCTTTTTTATTTATCCACTCGCTCCAGTTTTGGCTCTGCATGTTCTGTTTCAGCATCGTTTCAAGCACACACAGAGATATTAATTGAATGAATGAGGCCTATTCTCCCTGAACAGTGAGTGAGACTGAGCAGAGGGATCTGCTGCTGAAATGCAGAGGCTGATAAAATTTAAGCGCTCGCTGGATGGATGAGATTTGGGCTGCTGACTGCGGCCTTTTTTAGGCCACTAGGCTCATCAAGTTGGCTGGAAGTGGAGGGGCTGCACTTGTTAGCATGTTTGTGATTGATGTGTTCAGATTATCTGGAAAAGATATTTCATTTTAAATAAATATTGACAAAAGATTCACAAAAGATATATAATAAGACATTATTGTTAACATCAATGAAGGTATGTTTAGGGCTATAGATTTATCTATATATGCATAGGCTGATCTTTTTTTCTTCTTTCGAGTGAATCTGATAAGGGATAAAAAAAAAAAACTTCTATCTCCTTTCATCAAAACACAAAAACATTTCTTTATTTGTATTTTTAAAGATGAACTTAAAGGTTCTGGCTGTTCCAAGTAGAGTTACCATGAGAAGTTTTAAGAGCAGTGGCTTAAGGCTGTCTTACTCATATAAACACATCACTCAAAACTTACCTGTTTCCAAATGCATATGACCCCTTACCACTCATAGGTTTTTTTTTTTGTTGTTATCCTCTGTAAAGCGTCTTTGAGTCTTTTTGAAAAGCGCTATATTATTTGATGCATTATTATTATTATTATTATTATTTTTATTATTATTATTATCATTATATACCCCTTATTATCATCATACTGAGGACAATGCTGATTGTTAATAAAAGGCTAAATTATAAAGTGGAATGGGATCATTTCGAAGAGTAAAGTAATTTACTCCTGATATCATTTTAACGAAAAGAAGAAAAAGAAAGCTAATTAAAATGTTATAAATAGATACAGTGCTCATCAAATTAATTGGAGCACCTATCATAAAAATGAGACAACAAAACATTTAAGAAACATTTCTAAAACTCTTTGAAACTTAAAACATTATTGTTATAGAACAAACTTGAGAACATACAGATTTAGTCACTTGCAGAAAGTCAAATAATCCTCTGCTTGTTAACGTCAGAAACAAACATCCATATGCTCACACATGCAGGCCCTTAGACATCATTGGACCAAAAAACCTACAAATGGCATGGTGCAGACATGGCATGTGCCCTAAAACCTGAACAAACATGGCGGCATGCAAGCAACACAGGAGCACACTTTTCCATCTGTTCTGCTTGTATTTTGACAGGTTTGAGAGACTAATGGCAAGAAATAACAGGGTTTTTAATGTTTCTCAGCTTACTGCTAACCTTTCCTTTTCTCATCTATAATATAATACACCAACAAAACTTTGGTTTTACTCAAGTTTTGGCAGGGGGCAGGTATTATGTATTGGGGGCTTTTATATCTTAAGGGAAGCTTTGGCCTTGAAGTGTTATTGATAATGTGATATACAGATCTGAGTCACTCAGCAGACTGTTTTAAAGGCTTGTTGGCCGGCCTCTTCTCATAGATCTTAATCACTGACACTTGCAGCCTTCTTATCTATTCTGCCTATTCTTTACAGGCATAGGAGACATTTCCGGGAGAAGCTGATGACAATTTTTTACAGGCCACTGCTGATGTTCTCACTCTTCATGTCTCCTGTGTGAAATGAAATTTAAATAGAGCTTCAGTTTTGGCAGAAACAAGACATTGGTTATGTTAAATACATCTTTGAGCCACAACAAATGTCCTCACATTTCAAGGATTGTCATATTAATCCCATTATTGTGAAATTTGAGAGTAAATTTATGCTGCTCAAATAAAGAGCTCAAGCTAAGTGCTGCTCAACAGTTAGCACAACAGTTTGTGGTGACGTAAACACCACCGCGCAACAAGTGACGCAATAATAATGCAACACAACAAATCCAATCCAAATTAGCTGACAACAAATGCAATTACAGAACATTACTGATTTGCCAAGTTGGTATTGCAGTATTAGTTACCTATGCCAGGGAGGTTATGTTTTCACAGGCGTATATTTGTTTGACTGTTAGCAAGATTATGCAAGAACTACAAGATGGATTTACATGAAACAGTTTACCAGAGGTGTGGTTTCAATCAAGGAAGAAGTCATTATATTTTGGTGGTGATCCTTATATTTGTCTGGTTGTAACAAAAAATATCTAAATTGTCAATCTCTATCATGAAAGAATGCTTCATCTGGATTTGATCTAGATTGGCGTCAAAAAAAAACACTGAAGTTTATTCTGTCTCCTCGGCTGCCGTGAAGGTAACACCCTCTTCATGTCATATACGAACTGTAGTTTATTTGCAACTGATGTCAACTTTTTTGAAGACTGTGACTCCATTTCCCAGCCTTTTCCCTGCAGAAAAATGCACAGATATATCTTGTGTCTGGTGAGTGCAAGAGTATAAATAAATGTTTTTTGGTTTATATTACCCAGCCTTAGCTCAGGCTCAGAGGCAATCATATGCATAGAGAGAGTGTTATCGGTGAGGAAAGGTGTGTTTGTGTGATCGTGCGTACATGTTTCCTCTCTCATTCTGTGTGGGTGGTTGCACAAGCAGGTACCAAAGTTATTATTCCTGAAGCGCTGCCGCATTTCAGGCCCGGACGGAAAGATCAAACAAAGACTAAAGGACGAACACACACACAAACAGACGCACCCAAACACATCTGCGTCTGCTCCCCTATCTCGCGCTGCCTTTTCAGATCCACGACTTGTGCAGTTGCCTCACGTCTGGACCGTGTCCACAGAGACGAGAGACGGGAGGGAACACTGCTCTGTTTTCTATCTGCACCAGGTTATTAGACACATGCAATTAGCGAGCTCCAGCAGGATAAATATGGCTGTTTGTGTGCGAGTGTCTGGTGTGTGTGTGCTTGGGGAGGGTGCATTTGTGTGCAATCAGGGACAGATTGTGCGGGGTGCATCTGGGCTGGCCTGATGTGGAGACGAGGAGGGGGGGATGGAGGTTGTTAATATTATAGGAGCTGCCAAATGTGGCTGTATATTCATGAGTTTCAACTATGGTGGCCCTGAAGAGCAAAACAAGACGACAAATCCAGAGATACAAAGAAAAGGGGAAAATATAACAACAAATCAAAAAACACAAAATCAAATAGGAAACACAACAACTAGGGGATGGGTACTGACTTGTGGTACTGATGTGAAGATAATAACAGTTTTTCATGAATGTCTACATGCAAGAGCCAAAGATGCTGAACTTCTTTGCCTTTTTATACCGTCCAACATTGCCTATTGGCTAAAGAAACAGACACCAGCAAAAGAAGTATTATGATGTTGGGTGCAAAAGGGTAAACGGAAATTACTGAAGCTCTTATTTGTTTTAAAGTATCAATTCAGAGTCTGTTTAGGTCCTGGCCTCTCTCTAAAATTAAAGATTTAGCACTGGCAGAACGAGGGATTGCACTGACCTCCATATATTTTTTGTCGCTCCTGGTTATTTCAGAGATCTAATAAGTGTGAGAAGGGAGCACATGAAGCCAAAAGGGGGATTCATGAGAGCGACAAAGTGATCTGTAAAAGCGAATATTCAGTGATAACCAGATAAACTGTTATGGCACATTTGCCAGACATGTGGGATATATGACGTATTTGTCCGTAAACATCAGCATAATCAACTTTTAGGCAATTACATCAATAAGAGTCCAGATAACACTGTGCTTACCTTAATACAAACAAGTAATGCCAGAACCAAAAGAACAAAAGCAAACAGGAAGTGGAGCAATATAATCGGACACAAAACAAATGTAAACAAAAAAAAAAGGAAAAAAATACAAACTCTTAGAAGAAAACAAAAGTAAATCAAACTATAACAGCAAAAAAAAACAAATAAAATTACCACAAACAATGACAAACAAAAAACACAACAAAAATGTGACAATTTTTTTATTGGGAGGAGTGCATGTTTTTTCATTTGGTGCTGTTTTTTTTTTTCTCTTGCTTTTATTTTTTATTCGTTTGTAGTTTTATTGGCATTCTTTATTGTTTTCATTTGTGTTTTGTTGTCTGATTTGTTATTGTGTTTCCTAATAGATGAGTCAGATATTTTTCCTGCTATTTCAATTGTTGTTGTTGTGATCCTCAAATTATGTGGTTTGTTTCTCTTTTATTTTGTTTTTGACCCATTTTTATGTTTTACTTTATTGTTTTCCAGTTGTTTTGTGTTTTCTGTATGCTTCTGTTTTTGATTTACCATTGTGTTTTTCTTTTATCCAATTTTTTTGTATTTCCAGAATTTGTTGCTATTCTTTCTTGTCATTGAATTAATTTGATTTTTTTGCATTGTTTTCACTCCAAGCCCAGCAAACAGAGCAGATCAAAGCTGAATCCACAGATTAGACACAATTCTTGTTTATGAGTTTGCAGTGCGTGTGATTTTTCTACCAGAGGAGATAAATCCAGGACATGATGATGAGTCTTCAGCGTCTTCGTACATATTTAATGGTCCAGGGCGTTTATGTGGGCGGTTGAAGGGGGAGGGGCCAGTGTGTGCCGTCCTTCCTTGAGGGAAGTGAAAGCAGGAGGAGGGGGGGCTTTTACTTCACAGCCAATCATGTCTGCTTTGCTGAGGCGGCCATCCATCGCCGCCACGACAGCAACGCCACAACAACACAGAGCTGGGCTGCTACAGGGAAAGATGGCCGCTGTGTACATGCTCCTTCGCTCTTTCTCTCTATCGATCCTCTTGTACCTCTTTCCCTCGGTTGTTTCCCTTGAAGTTTGAGTTTGTCCGAGCTTTTATCAGCTATCTGCTCAGGTTTGCCTTCCTTACTCTCCCTGTCAGACGCGCTGCGCTAATGGGGCCTCAGTGGGAGCTCTCCAAGGTGTGACCTACAGGGCGAGAACAGATTTGAGAGAGGGAGGGTGGAGAACAGTAAAAAAAAGCCGAGAGACGAAAAGGTTGCGGTCGCAGTTTTCTCCTGAAAGAGCGTTTTTTCATTTCTTTTCATCAGCCGCCTGCCTGCGTATCTCGGCTCTCCTCCTCTTGTTCCTCCCCACACACAAATCCCTTTTCTCTTTAGCTCATATGTATGCAAATAAGGCATCCTATGCAAATGAGACAGGTAGGAACCGGGAGAGGAGAAGGAAAAGAAATGGGCTTTTAAAGAGGGGGGGACAGGATGAAAGAAGGGGGCAATGGAGGAAAGGAAAAGGGTGAAGGAGGAAGTGATGCAGGCGGTTAAACCCTCAAAGGATCCAATCTGTCACTGAGGTTTACGGCTGCCTCTTAACATGCAAGAATACACAACGGCAGCTGCATTTTGAATGTGACATATTATCTTGCCCTTTTCGACCTTTTAGCTAATTGGTCTATTTGAAGTGCCAGTGCGGAGCTTTGGTCTAAATATATCAAGACTGATGCAGGTGAGGACATTCTGAGCCTGTTTAAACTACAGTCAGTGCTGTGTAGAGGTTCATGTAGGTCGGGCCAAACCATCTTTTAGTTTTGTTGAGACTGAGAGGAAATAAGTGAAGTCGATTATTATGGATCATGTGTTATTAGTAAGTAACCTTATTAAACAATAATATATAGTACACACCAGAGGTGTGGACTCGAGTCATGTGACTTAGACTCAAGTCAGACTCAAGTCACAATTTTGATGACTTTGGACTCAACTTGACAATATCATCTAAGACTTGCAACTCGTGACTGGTGACTTGACTCTGACTTTAGTCTGATGACTTGAAAATACTTGAAATTTTCAGTAAGACTGTTGAATAAAATGTGCTCCCATTCAAAGTATTCGACTAAGTGACTGAATTTTGTCATTTCCAGCAAGACAATATTTTTTCCCACAGGATCTGCCCCATTGAATGCATCTATTAACATCCAATCAGGGCTTAGAAGAACAAACAAAGAGGGTTTAGATTACACAGTTACTTCCCTGAGCACAAGACTGCAGGAGTGCGGGAACAACCAAGAGATGCAGAACCATGCTACCGAGGATAATTTCATTTGCATTCACAAACTACAGCGTCAAAAACAAAAAACGAATTGCCGTTTGCAAAACCTGCAATGTGAGACTAGCAAACAGAGAGGCGACGACGTCAAACTTTGTTCGGTACCTGAAGCTGCACAAAGAAAGGTAAGTTGGTCTGGTACATGTTGTGAGATCCTTTTGGATTTAGCTTAGCATCCGTTATATGCAACAATGGTATCGCTCGTAAACTGGCCGTGGCTAAAAACTGAGACTGACGTTTGCTGAAAATTATTGTAAAGTTAAGGCCCAGGGTGACCAAGTGTCCTGTTTTCCCATGACATGTCCTGTTTTCATGTCCTGCCCTGACTGTCCTGGTTTTTTATAAAGTGACGAAACTGTCCTGGTTTTTATTGTTTTTTTTTTGTTTGGTCATCAGTGCTTATGGCTTGGAAGGACTTAAAAATTTTAAGCCAATGACTTCAGACTTGACTTGACTTGTCTTGTCTTGTCTTTACTTGAGACTCAACTTGGACTTGCACGTCTTTACTTGAGACTTGACTCGAGACTTGGGTTTAAAGACTTGAGACTTACTTGAGACTTTCAAAACAGTTACTTTCTCCCACCTCTGGTACACACATAGCAAAGCTGTTTCATGCTTGAAGCAACCGCAAGGTCGTGAATGGCCATTGAGACAAACATGTAGACACATCCCTTCACATTTGTCCAATGTGACAGACTTTCACATGGTCATGTGCATCCCAAAATTTGTGACAGACATGGACACGGTGCCAGCAAGATGAACTTTGAAGATCTACTGGTGAAACTGCTTCAGAAATAGGCTAAAATGTGTGTCTTTTAATAAATGTCCTATACAATCCCAGAATGGAGTTCAACGTAAAATGAATCTTTTCTCCTGGTGTGGAGCAAAGTTGGTGATATAGAGCATCTTCAACTAATGTAGTTTTACAACATTACCCTGTATGATATGGTCGTTCAGGTTGCATCCTAATAGACCTAGAAAATTGCCCTTAAAACGCGAATGTTGGAAACGTTGGGTTACTTGAACATTGTTAAGGACCAGAAAAAGTAGCTGCCCCAGTACCACCTTCATGTTCATATCTTTGAGTTTGTTCGCAGGGTAGCTGGTAGCATTGCCAATGTGAGTGGCTTGTGTACAATCTAACAAGAGCATAAAACATGCCAGAATTTCACATAATATACTTACTCATCAACTAGTTTTTCCACAAACCATAAGCTAAATGTGTTTAGCATTCCTGCATTGTTCTGTCCAAGGTTGACAAAGCATATGAGCTTTTCAAACTGTGAGCTTCATTAAAGGTTGAGCAGCATGTAAAAACACACAAGTCATTGCAGTCAACATTAGAGCAGCATCTTGGAGAGCTCTACCAGTTGACATATCTGTAGCTACTCCTGGACTAGCAAGAAAATAATGGGGTCCAGGTGAGGGGCAAGTATGTTATATTCTGATTTAGATGTCACAAAAAAGCAGATTCTTAAGTACAATTAGAATTTGTGTTTTTAGACATGGATGGACCATAAATTCAGGTCTGGGTTGGCTACTCCTTTTCTATGTGAAAACACTGCGAAAGCAGGTAATTGGTTTTATGTCACTCTGGGCATAATCTACAGGCAAGCCATCATTATAAACAACAACTCTCATCCATGACCTGCATAACATGTTCTTATACGGATGCAGTTTTTAAAAATAGTCTCCATGTTCTCCTGTAGAGCCCGCTGCTTCCTTGTCACAAAGAAGACATGACAAAGCACCCTTCCCTCCCCTCCCACCTCCATATGCATTTGTTTTCTCTTTCGTTTTACTGAAAAGGATAAACATCTTGGAAGGGATTTTATCATCGGCCTTTCCCTCCTTCCACCATCTGGCACAGCGAGAAAGCTGCGGCTCTGTTTCTGCTAGAAGAAGAGAAGCTTTCGGTTTTGTTGTGAAAAAGCAGCCCTGACACTTTTTTGTGTGTTTTTTTTTTCATACTCAAACCCTGTTGCACTGATTGGAAACTGCGGCCAATCTTCTCTGTTTATCTGTTTATCACCAGTTTGCTAATGTCTCTGATTCAGCGCTGTAATGATTTTTTGATGTTGAGAAGCAGCTCTGAGGCCCAGGTGTCCGTCGTTTATGTGCGAGGCAACAGAAGTGGTTTTGCCAGAGGTATTCGAGTCCCTAAATAGATATACATTAGGAGGCATGCGGTGCGGTGCCAAAGAAACAGGGAAGGCTTGGCACTAATTGGCTGCAGGTTTGGTTGCTGGGTGCTGGGTGAAGTTGATAAACTAGCTAACTTTAAATGAAGGGCAGAAGGTTGTATAATTGGCTTCTGAGTGAACAATGCGTCTTGATGTCAATCTGCCAACGATCACCTGCACGGCATCATCAGAGTTGATACAGAATTGAGCCACCACCGTCCCCTGTGTGTGCATGTGTGTTATTGTGCAGTATGCGCCTCCTGCTGAGGGACAATGGGGGAGGTAATGGCATTATTTGTTTTTCACGCTTTACTGGCTGTGTGTGTATGTGTATGTGTATGTGAGTGGACTCCAATGTGTGTGTATACACAGATGCACATGATCACGTCTGCAACTCCAGCAGCAACAGCAAGCACACATAACGATCTAGTTACAGCCGTGTATCCGCCCATCAGTGAGGTGTGTGGCTGGCTGTATTTTTGTTCACGAGTGTAAAGCAGCACACAGAGCTGTCATTGACCAAACTGCTTCCTGGCAGCATGTCAAACTCACAGTTTCCCAACACACATATGCGGAGGCACTCTACATCTTGAGTTTAAGAGTGTATCGCTAAGGATTAATGCTACTCAATCTATAACATATACATTCACTCTACATAAGTGCACTGCAATCACAACAACTGCATCACTAAGTCAAATATTGAGCCTTAATGTGTCCGAGGCATGACGTGGTCCCAACGTGAAGAAACGTATGCATTAGATGGGTTACAGCTGAAATGCATTTACCTTGCCTATGGGTAGACAAAGTCTTTTGATAAGCACACAAAGGAGGGCCAACCTTCCAATTCCACAAAGCTTGTCTGTACAGTGTACTGCCTGTGCAACAGTTTTGCTCCGTCTTAACACACCCGCCCTTGCAAGGTTTGTTTATGGTCATTGTCAAACTTCCTTTGCTGTTTGCTTCTTGCTACACAGAATGAGTATACTTTTTCCCGAGTAATAGCTATCTGGCTAAAACTCTTACTAACAAACTAATATAACATTTTCATATTGTTAATCCATAATTTATTATGTCAGCTGTTATACAATGTCTAACCTAGCAAAAAAAAAGTGTGCATTTTTAAAGAATTTGCCTTGCTGAGCTGTTCCTGACATAACACTGCCCCAGTGACACACTGGATCAAACCACCAACCTTCCAGCTACAAGACAACCAACTTTTCCAACTAAGCCAGAATCGCTCTAAAAACATACAAACCTGTAGCCTTGCATGTCCAAATCTGATTTTCAGATTAATTTGTGAACTTCTTTGGGTCGACCTCCTTGAACCAACCACAAATAAAAGCAGAGCGTATGAAACGCTGGAAGGACCGTCAATTTGGCGTTTGGGGATAAGACTGAGCTAAGCAGGGGTGCTGGTTTGGTGGAGTGGGTGGCAACCATGCATTGTTTGATTCCACTTTGGGTCTATTTGCCACACCTCTTTCCAAGTCTATCCACTGTCTCTACTGTCAATAAAATTAAAAAATGTCAAAATACATATACAAAAAAACGGAACCAAGCATGCATCTGCTAATCTCTGACTTAATATCTAACCTCAGCATGGAAATAAAAACTTCCACATTCTGCTTCTTTCTATACTCAAATTGCCAATTTAAACAATATTGCGAAAGAAGATGGATCCAACCCCTGCCACTGCTCAAAAAAGAATCACAGGCAACATGAGCAAGAGAATACCACCTGCTTAGTAAGCTTGTGGAATAATAAACTTATCTCTGCACGGGATGCTTTTAATGTGAAATGCTGCTTGGCCTACACGAAGGTAAAGACTTACAGAGTGCTACTAGAGTGAAGACAGTGTAAATAAACCACTGAAAATCAACAAGTTTTCTAATATTTTTAGCTTTTCAAAAAGAGCACTTCTGAATTTTTGATATTGCAAGTCATCATCATTTTTTGATGATTTGAATCTACTGACATGGCAAAAATGGGGGTGTTGTGGCTATTTGTTAACAGAGTTACCATTAGCTTCAGTTTACAATGAGTAGAATATGGCTGACCAATTTATTCCAAAGTAAATGTACACTGCCTGGCTAGATTTTACTAAGTAAATAGGTACAAGCCTCCTATTGGATAATTACTGCATTACTAAACAACACTAGAACTGAGGGGTAGATTAATAGTGAAAGTAAGAGCATTTCCACACACACGATGCAAAGGAAACTCAAGGGATTAGGACTGAACAGCTGTGTAGCCTTAAGAAAACCACTACTCAGTAAGACTAACCAGAAAAAAAGGCTTCAGTTTGCAAGGGAGCATAATGATTGGACTGTGGAGGACTGGAAGAAGGTCATGTGGTCTAATGAGTCCAGATTGACCCTGTTCCGGAGTGATGGGAGCATCAGGGTAAGAAGAGAGGCAGGTGAAGTGATGCACCCATCATGCCTAGTGCCTACTGTCCAAGCCTGTTGGGGCAGTGCTATGATCTGGGACAAATCATGTGACAATGCAGGAGCTTATCAAAATAATGCCACAGCAAATTCATACTGTATTCAAAGCAAAAGGCGGTCCAGCACAATATAACAGTGTGTGACCTTGCTTTGTAGCGGCAACTTTTTTTTGGCCAGGCAGTGACTTTGTTAATGGATGGACCTTCGAAAAATTATACTGAAATATTGAGATGAAATATTACTACCCCTGGCTGAAATTGACTTTAGTGAAGAATCATTTTTGTCTACAATAATGCTACATAAGCTGGACATCAACCTTAAAGGATTTATCATCGCCAGGCAATAGTTAACTGAGCCCAAAAGGGACAATTAGACCACCAGATTTTCTGTAAAGTCTTGACCTAAAAGATTCGAGAAGAACTTGTAAACGTATTTTACGGTGTATTTTAGGTATGTCTCCCTTTCTCTACTGTGGATATATTCAATCAGCAGCCATCTTTTCATTCACTCCCCGTCTTTGCATCCAGCTGCTTCTCTTTTCACTCTCTAAGTCAGTTATTGCCTCTCCGTCTCCGTGCCCCTTCTGCCTCCAGGAGGGATGAAGTCATGCACCGCAGGCATGCTGCACATCCCTCCCCGTTCCCCCTGCCCTCCCTGTGCCCGCTACTCAGTCACAAACATATGGGTGCGTCGCGGTGCCAATGCCCCTCCCAGAACACCTGACTCTGTCTAGTCACGCATGGCGGGCACTGCACACACACCAACAGGCAGGACAGCAGACCTACACAGTCAGTAAAGCACACGCTGCCAACCTTGCATGACGGGCATATCCTTGATTGTCCCCTCACGCTCCCCACTGAGACCCGGCCACCAACTGTGGTAATACGCACTTTTAGAGACACCCTTCACTTTAGCAGGAAGTGTTTTGACAGAAACTGGATGGAGTCACTTCATCTTTTGTTCCAGCGTGAGTCTTAACTGCACGGGTGACAAAGTGAGGTGCTAACGCACTCAGAGTTTAGAGGTTTTTAATTCCCGCCGGCACCTGCCACACTAAAAATATGTGCACTCACTGGTGCTGTAGAGTAGTTAAGATAAAAGTGTTCACCACGTAGCGTATGCTCAGATCCCTGGCCCTGCATTAGCACTGCAGTATTTACCCAATAATTTCATCCTGGGATATTGGAGAAGCAGTAGCAGCAGTTAATCTACAAAATGGGACCACCTCGACGGCTAATTCGCTTGATGTCCTTCAGCACTTGCCACCTGTGTGCGGATTAAAGGAAAAGTACGTCCTTAAACACCGTAAAGCTGATCAGCACAACGGGAAGGGATAAACTTTGCATTTCTGGGTTTATTTTCCTGTTTAGAAATGAATTGACATGAAATTTAGGGGAATGAAACAGGCCCGGGACCCAGACTGACACAACGGTTTGTGGAAAATAAGGATTTGTTCTTGAGATTTCTATGTCAAAAGCAAGAAGTAGCATCTGAAGTTAACAGATCATCATGCAGAAGTGCAAAAATCACTTAAGTCTACCACAACAAAGGTCCCCAACCACTGGGTCATGGATCAGTACACAGTCACTGATCATTTAATTCATTTTTTAATAACTGAGATTGAAAGGTGTTTAATTATATCGAGGTGACTGTATCTTCACATGTCCACTTGTGAAGCCAGCCTGCCCAGACTTTACACTCAGGCTCTCTGTCTCTGTCACCACTGAGATAAAGGAAAAGATTTCTGCCTGACATAAATTTATTACTATACCTTGTGCCAATGCACCCCTCCGCTTGTGCTTGTGTTGCTGTATATATATTTGACTATATCAAATTCCTGGCTCAATACAGAAGTTAGAGCTGTTACAATACACATCAGTAATCAACAGAACCATCAGATCTCTGACTGATGCTACACACCATGTGTCAGAACTGAAATACTCAAAAACTTGTTTAATCCTCACATCATTATGTCACTTGTGCACATCAAAAAAGCAGTTTCTTATTCCTTAGAACAAGTTGCAAATGCTTGGGTACATCCATGTAAATGATTCTGTACAATTTTCTGCTGTTTCCTACATTATCACTTGCTTTTATCATGTTGAGCAAATTGTATTATAATGGGTCTCTGTTGAAAAGTCTACCCCATCACAACATTTTGCAAGTCTTTACATGCAAAATGGTCAAACACGTCATTCTGTGTCAAACATATTTCTATACATTTCCATTTGTCCTTTTTTATAAATCTGTCCTGAATTAATAAATTGCTCCCAGGTTAATCTTGACTTTCAAGAGACTGGCTTTTGCAGCTAATCTATGGTGTTTTGCTATTTGTACAAACTGTTTTAAGAAATACTGTTTTGCAAATATCAAGAATGATTCGAGAAATGTACCAAAGTGACAAAAAACTGGAAAAATCATTTTGACAAGGACTTTGCCATTTATCCCAAAACTTGGCAATACATTGTTTCCTGTCAGTCTTAAAGAATCATACTGTTTTTAGTTTTATATGCCCTTTACTGTGTTTCATATGTCTTCTCCGTATGCTAGAGCACCTCTGTGAACAAAACAAAGTCAGCAGCATTAAAACATCTCCCTCTCCTTCTTGTGCCACCAGTAGCTGCCTGAAACACCTCGCTCCCTCAGCCCCCCCATATAAACCTACCAGTTAGACATCCTACCATTGTTTTGTTGTCAGTTCAAGCCTATTTCTGAACTGACCATTCACCACAAAGCAGACCTGTCAACCCGCCAGTGTGGAGTTAGGAGCCTTAAAGGGACAGGAGCTCCAACAGTGCATCTCAGACAGAAGGAGAAAACAGCTGGATCAGGGGTTCTCTGTACAGTAGATTATTTTATATACATCAGTGATTGTCAAGATACTGAGTCATAAAAAGCAAAGACATAAACTTGATTTAAGGCAGGTCATACGAGCTCTTTAATGAAATACAGAATGATTGAAACACCTATTGGTATTTGGCAACCTGTCCAAAAAGAGTACTAAATGTCAGCTTTTTAACAAGTGTACCATCTAAATCCTTTAATTCACTGAGTGTGATGAGGCAGATAGTTGTTAAATTTGATATTTAATGGCGGAGACACAGAGAAAGAAACTGAAAATTAAAGAAAAGCCATCTTAGACTACACTAATATGGCTGTGGGTGGCATCTTAAGTGTCAAATTAGGAAGGAATTTTAATGTTTTTTACTTAGTATGAACCTCGTAAATGGTGGCTGCGATTTAGGACCATGTATTTTCAATTGCCAGAGGTGAAGTCATGCTATTTACACACATACAAACAGCAAGACAGAGACACATACTAATGAATGCATAAACACAGCCTGAGAGTCAGAGTTGAAAAGGGGCAGGTAGGAGAGTGGTGGTAATTATCATTAGTTCTTTGTGATTAACCAAGAGTCTCACACAGGCACGCACACACCACTGTGGTGCCCTTTGCTGCTGCAGCATGAAATAGTGGTTTGTGTATATGTGTGTCGCAGAAGAGGCTGTCCGTAGGAGAGAGAGGGGAAGAGGATGGCTAGATGAGAGCATGCGGAGTTGGCCAGCAATAACTTGCATCTGCACGCATGTGTGAGATAGCATTTAGGTGGTAGGGAGCGAACTGATTAGATTGGGGAGTGAGGCCTTTGCCAACTGCTCCACCCACACCTTTAGTGGCTCATTTTCATGCTCGAGGATGATGGTAAACCAGCTATAAAACAATCAGCAATGTGACTTCAGCATCAAATTGTATTCTTAAATTACTGTCATGACCAGTTTAGAGCTGCTGATAGCTCAACCCTTCGACCACAAAGATGATTAAAGAAGTTTTTAAAAAAGTAACGGGAGAATGACTTATACCAGACGATGGCTCAGACATACTGTTGGTCGTCTGCACGTTTAGTTCTGCATCCTAAAGAGCAGTGAAACATGGACCTGTGATCAAATCATCCCTCTCCTGTCATAGTGGGATGCCAGTGTTCAAAATTAACTGTGGTTACATTCACTGGTGAATAACTCGGTGGGTTCTCTTGTTGGTTTCAACAACTGTTATAACCATGGCAACCATGGAGCAAGCAGCCATGGGTCAACATGGTCACTTATGAAACAATAATTCTGGGCCTCATTGTCTGTTTGAAGTGTTTTTAATCCAGCATCATCATGAGAGAATGACAGAGTGTCTGCGGGGGCATGTAAACAGTCCAGTTATCAACACTTCAAAACTGTAACAGTAGGGTGTTGATTTAGTGGGGGGGTAAACAGCCAAGCACAACCAGAATACATATATTTCTGCCGACCAGTTTGCAGTGTTCTCCCCTGCTGGCTCTCGACCCATTTCACAGGCCTATCCACTGTCGCTCTCTCTTATTAATAAAGGCACAAAAATGCCCAAAAATTAATCGAAAAAAATGTAGCGGTGTACCAACAGCAGAGAAGTTGTGTCAGAATGTGATTTCTCTGCCCACAGGGAGACAAATCTTCACCTTGGATAGAGTTCCTCTTTTTAAAAAAATACCAGCCCACATGTAGACATAACCAAAGAGGTGAAGCTGAGGTTGGCCTTAAGCCTCCTGAATAAAATCTCACAGCTTGTGTTCCTAATAAACCAAAACAGATAAGGGAGGGAGAAGAAAACAGCCCAGAACAGCATGTGCCCATACAATTATGAACCAATTTGACCTTAATCAATTTTAAAACAAGGCTATAAACATGGTTATTTATGCTGTATAAATTAGCATTTAACATGAGGTCTGTGGAATATTTGATGCTTCTGTCAACAGCCTCAAGTGGACATTTGTGGAACTGCAGCTTCTGCGTCTCAGCATTGGCTTCATGTTTCAGCTCTTGAGGCTGCTGCTTTGCACAAATCTATGCACTCAAATACAAAGGGACAGAAGGAGAGGACAGAAAAGACAAACAGGAGACATCAAGCTCTGTTGTCCCCTACAGGTGGAGTGTCACCTTCACTCTCAGAAACTCTCCTTTCTTACTTCTTTTCCTCACCCTTTCCTCACTCACTCGTCCTCCCCCTCTGCATCCCTGAAATTCAGCTCTCAGTTGCGTGGCAGGTAATTTGCGCTATTGGAGATTAAAGTTTAATTAGTGAGCGAGGAGTCATTTGGGTCTTCGTTGAGTGGAATACGGCAGAGACGTGTATGATTGTCGGTACGTGTGTGTGTGTCTTCTGCTCGCTCGCCCTAACACATCAAGGCTCATCACCAGGAGAGAAACAAAGAGTGGGAGTAGAAGATTCAAATCCTCCTTTCATCAGCCACGAACAAAGGATGGAGATTTCCCCTCTTCTCCTTCTTCTCCCTCACCCCTTCTCCATTCCTCCCCACCTTTTTCCTCCTGCCTCCCTTCCATGCATCCATCTCCTCCTGAGCTTCGCTGGCAGAGATCCACGGCCATATTCACACCTCCCCGGTCCCTGACGACATGCATACACATCACCCTCAATGCAGCCATCACACTGCGCCACATGCAAGGAAAGATAGTCAGTAAACTCAGAGCTATGCAATCAGGACCAAAAGATTCTTCTTTGATATTTTAAGGTGAACTGTGATTGGATAAATATCTTAATGTTGTTTATTGTAAAGAAAAGATAAATAGTTCTTATAACATCAACATTCAAATCTTATAAGTGGATCTTGTTATAAAATATACAGAGATGAGTTTGGGGAGGCACAGTGAAGCAGCAGGAAGTGCCTCACAGCAAGACAGTAGCTGCATGTTGTTCAGGGCCTTTCAGCGTGGACTATGATTGTTCTCCTTGTGTATGCCTGGGTGCACCGCAAGCACTTCGGCCTACTCCCATGGAAAATAGAACATGAAACTCTGGGAGACTGAATATGGACATCCCAAGTACCTAAAAGTCGCTATAATTGGTTTCAATTCTTCTAGTTCGTTACTCGCCAAGTTTGTTTACAGTGTCATGTTGATGGCTTGAGATTTTGAGTTCCAAGAGCAGAAACTGTGGTGAAAGAGTTTAAGTGTGTGTCGTGCAGTTTTGATTATACTGTTGTGAAGCACACACTATAAGACCAAATCTGTTACATCTGTCATTATTGGCAGACATGTTTGGGCTCTCTCACAGTTTGAAAGTTGGCTTAGCTATTAAAAATCTTTATGTGTGTGCACGGCTTAAAGGATAAGTTCGGTTTCTACAACTTTCACATTGTTTATAGAATGAAGTAGAACAATATACTCACCCAGAAGGCTTATCTGATCCAAGCAGTGCTTCAGGAGATATTTAGATCCAAAATCGAGCAGCAGACATCCGTACAATGGTAGCACATAGGGCATGTATAGCGCCGCTCCTAAAACTGCATTAATCGTCCAAAAACTCGTAGTTTCACCAATATTTCATCATGGTCCGTTCGCGCTACTCCACCACGACAGTCTGTGTCACTCCAGACATGTTTTGTGACTGTGCTGACCTCTGAACTGAAGAAGAAGAATGTTTGCCTCCGCGCATGCGCAGTACAGCTCATTGATTCAGGGGAAGACCGCCAGCTACACAACGACTTTCTTCTTCCAGTTTTGTGCAAAATGGACAAATATCTATCGGATGAAGATGTTGTGGAGGAGAATTGTGAATATGATGGGTGTCCTTACAGTTTCGAGACAGAGTTTACAGAGAAGAACGGCTGGCCAGAGAGTACTGCGCATGCGCGGAGGCAAATGTTCTTCTTCAGTTCAGAGGTCAGTACAGTCACAAAGACATGTCTGGGGCGACACAGACTGTAATGGAGGAGTAGCCCGAGCGGACCATGATGAAATATTGGTGAAACTAATGAGTTTTTGGACGATTAATGCAGTTTTAGGAGTGGCGCTATACATGCCCCGTGTGCTACCATTATACAGATGTCCGCCGCTCGATTTTGGATCTAAATATCTCCTGAAGCACTGTTTGGATCAGGAAAGCCTTCTGGGTGAGTATATTGTTCTACTTCATTCTATAAACAATGTCAAAGCTGTAGAAACTGAACTTATCCTTTAAGTCTTTCTCGTTTGCTACTTTATCAAACAGGTTTGGTATGATTATATTTTCACTTATGCTGAAAATTCTTCTAATGGTATTCCCGATTTAGAATGAACATCCCACACACTTGTTTCATGGGACTTTTGACCTAGCCTTTTCATTCTGTTCATCATCAACCGGCTATATCAATATGAATGATAAAGTCTTGCACTTATCTTGCTTGAAAATATATCAATATATCAAAAAAAACTGTAAACTGACAATCCTTAGTGTGAGAGAGGTGAAATAAGAAGGAGCAAAACCAAAGTTGCGGATAAGATGTAGCAAGATCAAGGGATGCTGGTGGACAAAAAAAGAGGGGGAGTCAGAAGAGGGGAAGCAGAGGAAGAAGAGGAGCGATCGAGGGCATAGAGAGAGGGAGAGTGGGAGGGAAAGACAGATTGATGCTGTGAGATCAAGGCAGATGTGAGGGAGGAGATGCGGGGGGGAGAGGGGGGGAGGTGAATGGAGAGACGCAGGGAGGAGAGCAGAAAACGGAGATCGTTATCGCAGGGCCGTGCCGCCTATTGATTTGCGTTAGCATCTTGAGCCGGTGAAATAACAGCGGTGCCGGGATGCAGACTCCCTCGTCATTAGTGAACGCGGGTCTCGAGACATGGTTCAGGCGTGTGCGTCGGGTGTGGGACCATCTGGCACATTTGATATGCACATGATGAAGACAAAGAGCAGTGAAAAGAAAAAAAGTTGAGAGACAGATGACAAAGTTCTGCCAGTTTGCAGCAGAGGAAAATGAGCAGAAGCAGATTGGAGAAGTGGGAAAACAGATTGAGGGGGAGAGCAGCAGACTGTTGGAGTGAGGCTCTCCCTGCAGGTGATACCTCTATTGGTCACTCCTCACAGGTGCATGAAGGCAGAAGAAGTTAACTCTCACTCCTTTCTTCCAGCATGCGGCGCAGTGTGATGGCTGTGCTGGGGAGAGTGTGTTATGTGTGTCTTGCTGGGGTTCAGTTATGTGTGAAGATGGCTGTGGATCTCTGCCAGCTTGTGGTACATTTCCATATGTGTTACCGCCTCAACTTTTAGTACTTGGCACTTTAGTTTCCATCATAGTATTAACATTGAAAGTTACTCTTAAATGTTTATCTATATTTACTTATTTAGGAAAATATATCTAGATATATTATCACAGTGCACAGTGTATCAAACTGCTGTGACGTTTCATACAAAAACAATCATAAAAGTTATAGTGATACATTTTTGGCCGTCAGTTTGTGACTTTCCTTCACAGCAAGCATACAACTTTGATCCAGAGATGGCCGCAAGTTGCAAAACAAATACAATTAAAAATACAGTTACATTGGGGGAGTCAAACAGCATCATGAAGCAGATGACAAGATTTTTACGACTTATACTGGGTAAATTGCAGTTTTTAGGGCAATTATTTGTTAAATGATTTGTCTTTTTGCATTCACCAAATGCCAAGAAAACTGTTTAGATGTTTGCTAAAGATATATGTAACTAGAAGTGCTCAGAGAGTGCAAACCTTCTCAAAGGTTTGAAACAGTTCATGTGGTGTGATAGGCTCTAGAGTAGAGCTGGGCAATATATCGATTAATTTGAATTATTTTCTGCAGAAGATCAAAAAAATTAAAAGTCGAGATTTTTTTTCTTGCCTTAGTCTGATTGTAAGTAGCTGCAATTTTTGAAAAAAAATTACAATTTTCATGATGGTCAGCCTTGTGGGGTTTGCACAAGCACTTTTACAGGCTTGTGTTTGTTATTTAAGTAGATAAAATATTGATCAGAGAGTTTCATGCTAATACTATAAAAATACCTCAGTCTTTTAGTGTTTATGTAGACAAACCTGCCTACATTTATACTACATAATCAACCTTTTATGACCCAGACTTTGACTTTAAGAGGGAAACATTTAGACAACATAAAAGGCAAAACTTGATTTGTTTCATTTTTATGTTACTGGGAGTTTTGTTACTTTTAGGGAGGGATAAACTGATTAAAATCGTAAATCGAGTGTTGTGGAAAAAAAATCTGGGATTTTATTTCTAGGCCATATCGCCCAGCCCTCCTCTAGAGTATCACCATTCAGCTTAAAGAAACCCATAATTTTGTTCCATATCGCCCAGCCCTTCATCTCTGTCTTTCCTCTCCCTCTCTCGTATCATATTCCTCCTTCCCGTCACTCCACTCTCACTCACCTATCCTCCCATCCATCTTCCCTTTCTTTCCAATCTCGCCACATCTTCTCTTTCCTCACCATATCTTCCTCCTCTTCCTTCCTCCTCCAGCTCTTTGCGTCCCTGTCGGATCAAATGTCCTCTCCTCCTCACTCCCTCCTCGCCATCCTCCTTGCATTCCAGTTATCTGCCATCAGCGTATGGGTGGCTGGCCGCCTTTTAGTGTCGGCCTGTCTGTGTCTGCCGATGGAGTAAAGTATTCCCCAGTCTGGCTCTCAGGTGACAGCGCAGAGTAGTGGAAAGGAGAGGAGGCCATCAAGGACACCTTCTGGGAAACTGCTAGAAGACACACAGATATTGGTCTTTTCTCTGCCTGTCCAACTGAAAGATTAAAAAAGACCTCGGCCATTCTCTTTAGAAACAAACAAAGGAATCCCTAAAGGCATAACGCAAGGTCTGTTCTTCCAACTGTCAACACCTGACACTCTGTCAGTGCATGATGCTCAACAAAACAGGCCGAGATACAGTTGGCAACTCTGGTTACCGAAGCAGCCAACTTGATTCTGTTCCCACAGCCACAAGACTAAATTTGTTTCTGACTGTAGGACACTCAAAAAGAAACTATTATTACTTATGTCTCAACGAAATGAGCCAATAAGTCTTTGTCAAGTCAATAACATTTAAAAAAAAATGTTTTCAACACATTTTGGCACTCATTACTTGGCAAGTGTGTAGACATAGCCCAATCAGCTAACTCAAAAGCAAATACTTAATGAGCTATAATTAGTTTAAGGAATACAATATAATTTTCATGGTAACTAGTGGGGTGTTCTGACTTGTTATTGGGGTAGACTTTAAATGTGATAAATCTGCGAGAGCTATATGACAGTTAAACAATGGATGGGTGCAAGATCTGCAAATTCACAAGCTTCAAAGTACGCCTTTTTGTGGCCTTGAGAAGACAAATATGTTCAAATACTCGCTTTGGGTGAATGTTAAATGGCCATTTTTAAGATCTGTGTGGGGCTTTAAGGTCCCTGTGTAATCTTAAATGTAGCAGTAATGCCCTAACAGTGGTACATTTCTTAAAGGAATACTACACCCAAACAACGATTTGGCCTCATTTTCTACTCACCCTCATGCTGAACAACACTGTGGAGTAGTTTTGGAACATCTGGGATGCAGCCGGAGATCAGGGGGGATACTCGCTGTCCACTGACATTGATGTCATGACTTAGATACGAGCCCGAACAAACAGTGTCCTTGAAAGTCCACAAAAAGTCCACAAAAAGTTGGCAATATTCCTCCATACTGCTCGTGCGCTGTAATCCAAGTGTCCTGAGCGGGTAACGTCCACCATTTTTCTCTAAACGACATCATTTAGCACATGTTTATAGCCTAAACAGTACTACTTCGCATTTCTATGATACTCTTACGGGTGCCTACGGGAGCCGCGGCTGACCAAACAAACGAATGCGCACTCTGCAATAACTAGGAGCGTAGAACAAGAAATCCCACATTCTGCTGTGAGCAACGGAGCCGTGGACAGACACAAGAGGGGTCTCCGGCTGCATCCTAGATGTTCCAAAACTACTCCACAGTGCTGTTCAGCATGAGGGTGAGTAGAAAATGAGGCCAAATCGTTGTTTGGGTGTAGCGTTCCTTTAAGTTTTTAAGACAGTTTAAAATGCTTTTGTGTGCATAGAACTGGAAAGATGGTGACCCTAGTCTAGCTTATAAAAGGGACGTGACATAATTAACATGATCAGTCTTTTTACCTATTCCAGTGCATTTGGTCTACATGCATGGAATAGTGAGGTCTTAGGTTGAAGTTCTTCTGATCAGATGTTTACTCGTGCCTCGTGTTTTCCATTCATTGCTGTCTGAAGTTTGAGAGATAGAGTCCCTTTCATCAAATTAACAAACATTTTAGTGTGCCTAACTAACTATGGGTCTATAAAATTTAAACACATGTACATAATACACAGATTTAGATTGAGCTGGACTTACCCTTTTGAATGGTGTCAGCATCTTTGATTTACATCACCAATACTCGTCAGTAAATCCAGTTGAAAACAGAGTAAAAAGTTGCTGCTAGTGTTCACAAAACCTCATTGAGAATCTTCATATTTCAGGTTTTTCCCCTGTACTTTAGTAAAACACTGAACGTTCTGGACAAATGTGAATCAGTGCTGAGAAGAGAACTGCTTACAGTCAATTCGGCTTACTTTCAGTCATGCTAGGCTGCTTACATTCTGACAGAAATGGGCTAAACAACACAGAGCTCCTGCTGCTGTCTAAGCTGACTGCCATGATGACAGTTAACTTCCTGTTTGTTTGCCCATGAGCCTTATGGGAGTTGTGGTTCCTAGATCAATGGGGCAATTATCCCTCAATTAAGTCTAGTGGGAACTTTTTGACTTTAATGGAAAAGATTCAGAGCAAGTTGCAAGGACCACTAAATAAGGACTACTTTTCTTTGTTTAGAAAAAGTAAAAATGACAAGAAAATGTTTAGATCCAGCTCTGTAACGAGGCCGTATGGGGACCCCATGCTGCCCTCCTCCTAAGCCAGAGCAGCCAGCCATTTTAATTCTCAGGAATTGCAACCATAAAAACAAAACTTTAAAACAGCCATCATGTATTTTAGTCTGATCTGCCACTGTGACATCACATGAAAAATACATTTTGAAGGAAAAAATGGAAAGTATGAACAGGTTTAATTGAATTATTTAAAGAAATGAGTAGAAACAATTTTTGTTATGGTTTCTGTAAAAGTCTTTATGAACTGTAATTAATATTTTTGGAGTAAAGAGGAGAAATGAATTAATTGAAATAATCATAAGTAACCAAGATTTCTAAAACAACTGCCTTGGCAAGGTAACTTTTGTGAAATGAATTTTATTCTCAGTAAGACAGATTGGTAAAATAAAAATAAGATAGAACCACGTTCCAAGAGCCAACAGTATATCCTAGTCAAATTAAATTGAAAAAGTTCCTTTTATTGGCTTTAACTCCATGCTTAGCACTTTAAATTGGGCTTTTATTAATTTTTTATGAATTCTAATGAAAGCCAAATATTCATTTTTGGGTAGTTGACAGATATTTCTGATCACCTTATTAATAATATTCTTTTGTTTATGATTAGTGCTCTGACACTGAGAATAACAATGATGTAGCCAATCCATGAACTACACAATATTTTAAGATATTATTCTCCATTGAGCTAGACCAGATTCACCCATCTCCGTCAAATGATTTAGAAGAAATACTGTCAAAAATAACATACTCCTTCTTTGGTGGAAATAAGTCTTGGATGATTAGAAGTCATTTCATCGGTTTTCACCCAGATTCAAAAGTCTTTCACGGAAAGACACGCTTACGGGGACAACTGGATAAAATATCACCGGTATGTCCTTCAAATACAAAAAATATACTTGTCACGGTGCAGTATGTAGCAGTAAAAAGGCTAGCTTCTCACAAAAAGGATACTCACTCTTATTTATAGAAGCACAAGCAACTGAGGGCATCTTCTGAGGCTGCCCATCACTGCTGCAAATCTGTCCTTCAGGCTGTGGGTTCACGATGCCATACCAATAAGCTGCCTGTCCCTGCCTAACCTGAGACAAGGTCACACACAAACAAAAAACAGACAAATACACACATCATTTCCAGCCACTGCACTGTAGCTACAGGGCAACGAAAGGTTATAAAAAATAGAGGACAGTGGAGGACAGGGTACAAGTGAAAGGACACAGACTGGAGGACAGAGAGGAAGAGGTGGGGTGTGTGTGTGTTGGACGGAGACAGCAGGAGCGGCACAGCATCATCAATTAGATGAACCGAAGTGGCACAAAGAGGGAGCAGGTGCAGATCAGTGTGTGTGCGTGAATCACTGCACATTTGCACACGTGTGTGTACGTGTAAATGAGAGGAGGGATGGTTTACATGGGAGTGGGACCCCAGCAGGGAAGTCTCACCAAAACCTGCTCCAGCACTGCTCCCTCTGCTTCAGTGGAGCGCTCCACCCCATTACCTGGGAGTGTGTGTGCTTTTGTTTCTGAAGGCAGATGTGCCTTCATTGGACCAAACTTAAATGGGTCAACGCAAGATATGAGCCGTTTCTGATCCGTTTCCAAAAACATGACAACTGCAGCTTAAAAACTCCAGAAACCAAAGGACATGATGACTTTGAAACAAAGTTATTTGTGATCTTAAAAAGACAATATTTGCCACATTAAAGTGCTGGAGAATCGAATTTTGAGTTATTGTAATTTACTATTGAAAATGTTATGTACCTGGTAATGAAGTGGAAAGGTTGGGACATTTATTCCATGACAAATCTAAGAGCAATTATAAAAAAAGAACATGAAGTGTCTCATCCAAACTTTCCCCACAACCAAAGTAGCTGTGATTGGATATATTCCTAACTTGTCCCTACTTTCTACATGACCAAATCAGGTCTGATTGGATTAGATCCCTGTCAAACATTTTAGTCTAGTTTATATTTGTTATTGACTAGTTTTCCTCAGTGGAAAAAAGGTTAATGAAAACTGTGACAAAAATAATGAGTCAACAAAACTGACACTGACATTTTACTTCTACTAAATCTTTTTTTTAAAGTGAACACCTCTCCTTGCAGCCTTTTGCACGGAAATTGTTAAATGAGACTACTCAAAGAGACTTTGCATGGTAGGCGTGCCTACTTGTTAGCCATCAGTATCAGTTAACACGTTTGCACTTTCACATCCATCTGCACATCAATGACGTGGCAGTGGGAGCAATCTGGGGTTATGAGCTAGCCCATGGACACATAGATAAGTATCAGCTGGAGATGGACATAAACTCTAAGCCTCCCTGATGATGAAGCCACTCACCTGATATTTACACCCATCAGGCAAAGCATTATGACCTTCCACACTGACTGGTCTGTGGTTTGCTACAACTGTCTGTATATTCTGGCACATTAAATCCTCCAGTAATTTGATCGACAATGGCTCAACTGCTGGATCAGATCACATGGCCCAGCCTTTGTTCCCTATTTGCATTATTTGCCTTGGTCACCAGCCGTTGTCAGTTCGCCACTGCTCCTTCACTGGACGACTTTTGATAAATACGGACCACAACTGATCAGGAACACCCCACAAAAGAGCTGCAGTTTTGGAGATGCTCAGTCCAAGTTGTCTAGCCCTCACACTTCTGCCCTTGTCAAACTCGCTCAAAGCCTTACACTTGCATGTCTTCCTGTGGCTAACGTCAACTTTGATAGAAAAAAAATGTCAGCCCATGTGGATCACTCCAACAGATGAGATACTGTTGTTCAAACTGCTGAGGAAGTCACTGCAGGTTTCTAATAAACTGTCAGAAAACAGCCACATACATATACAGCCACAAACCAGGCAGGGTAGAAAGATAGAGAGTAGAAAGTTGACATGATACAATGCCTATTTCATTCAAATGTTTTAATCAAACGTTGTTTTTTTGTTTGTTTTAATGCTGATTTGTTTTTTTTTTCTTTTGAAACATGAATACATACCTGTAGGTGTTTGCATGCATTAGATTGCGTTCTAAATGACATCTTGATTGTTCTTTATTTTTTTATTTTCTTATCATAGAAAGTTGAGGTCCCTGGCATAAGCCCGATGGTTTCTTGACCACTCCTGACACATTTCTTTTTTAAACATTTTCAATTTGATTTCATCTAATCAGTTATTGTGCAAACCAAGTAAACTAAACAACTGAGCTATAACTGTGAAGACCACCTAAATCTAATACAGTAATGGTATGTTTATCCAGGCAGCCTTTTATATGAATGTATGACCTCAGTTTCAGGGGTAATAGGTCAAGATCACTTTAACCCATCCTACTAATACCAAATCTACCTATTTCACTTAAAAAATACCTTAGTCCTCCTTCTTTTCCCACAACTCCACTTTCACTGTCAGGCAGTCATGCCCCTCACTGAGAAGTATGACTGCCAGGAGGTGGTTCTAGTTTAATTTTAACTTGATATCCCACTCTTTTGGTTTCTGTGCTTTTGTCTTCTTCTCTTGTCCGTTCCCTCTCCTGCATCCTGTCTCTCTACCTCTTCTACTGTCTCCACTGAATGCTAAGTAGCTCTGCGGCCCACTTTACAGGACCCCCAATTCCCCCGGTGAACACATGTGAGGTGGAAATCTCCTGGAAAAAAGAAAACTGTGTGGGCATGACTGAGGTTATCAATACGATGGGAACATGAACCCACAGAGTGCCTCTTACACTTCCCTTTTGTTCTTCCTCTCTGTACATCTCACTCCCTCTGCGATCTGGAAGGTTAGCAAGAGTCCACGGACATCCTCGCACACACACATGCACACACACATACTGCAGGGGCGTTGCAGGCGGTCAAGCTTGATCATAAAATCCTCCGTCCAGCTCATTCCCACACGCGTTTTTAAAGGCTTACATGTATGTGCACTCTTAAGGGAAGGTCAACAGAAGCTGGAAATGATTCGTCGCCTACATGCACACACATTGACTCACTCTCACATGGGCTTGCAGCAGGTAATGAGCGATCAGTTCCCCTCTCTCCAATTCTTGTCACATGCCCCTGTTTCCACGACAACTCTCGCCAGCAACAAGCAGGAACCTATGCAATGTGTGCGTGCGGTGTGCCTGATTGCCGTCCTCTCCTGCTCATCCCTCTCTCCTCCTCCATCCCCGCACGTCTGGTTGCTCCGTTGCCATGTAAACAAAGCCAGGTTTAGTCCTTTAAAGGGCAACGCGCTGCAGCTGCCCACTGGAGGTGACCGGACTGAAAGACAGCGAGATGGACAGGGGAGATAGATAGGATAAGGAAGATAACGGTGGGTGGAGGAAAGGCAGAACAAGGGAGGGTCGGACGGTTTTGGGTCAAGGCTAGAGCACTGCAAAAGAAAAGAAAATGCTGTCCAAAGAAATAGGTCTGTAGGATTTGTCCTTTCACAGCCCACACGCTTGGCTATCGCCTATTGTTAGGAGGAAGTGAAGTGATTCAGAGTTATTGCCCTAGAACTTCTATAGACCTGAAAGATGGAGTCATTTTAAAAGTAAAATTTGTCAAGTTTTTTTTTTTTTTTTTTTTTTTTACCACATTTCTACATAATTTTCAAAACATTCACATGTCTCAGAACTGGTTGAAAAGCTCAGAAATGTCTATTTTTCAAAGAAACTTGAAGAAGCAAATTCCTATGACAAGTTCTTACAAAGGAGCGACTGACAGCATCGTGACTGGAAACATCAAAAGTGGTATGAGGTGTGCGTGACCAAGGGCAGGAAGACTCTGCAAAGAGTGATTAAAACAGACCAAATCATCATTGACACTCATCTACTGAGCATCAGTGATATTGGAGAGGGGAGGTGCCTGCGCAGAACCAAGATACTTGAGGACAGCATCCACCCCAACCACAGCCCGTTCACATCAGGCAAAAGGTACAGAAGTATCAGCTGTACCACCACACTGCAGAGCAGCTTCTTCCCTCAGGCTGTGACATTGCTGAATGCACCACCCGTACTCCTCCATACCATGAGAGCTGCCAGATCAGAGCCACAATATCAAGACATAACATGTTTAACGTAGTTGATATGACATCAGATATCAACTACATAGTAGAACAGAAACCGATGTTGGTCTAGTGTTGGGATTTTTTTGTCATTCAAATCATTCTGGGGTGCTGGTTTGGCGGAGTGGTTAGCAACCACACACATCCCATGTACATACTTCTGCTGGCCTGGGTTTGAATCCAGGTCAGTTTGCAAAGTGTCATATCCTGTTCTCTCGACCCTTTCACAAGCCTATCCATTATCCTTCTCTCCTATTAATTTAGGCATAGAATGTCTCAAATATACATTAAGCAGAATTGCGTTGCATAGGGGCAGATCTTTTGTCAATAGGACACATTATTTTCTATTGAGGCACTAGTGACCTCAGTGCCAGAACACTTCCTGCCGACCCATAATGTTGCCAGATAATAAATCCACTAAAAGATCATCCAGAAAACACGTACACAAAGTCAGGAAATCATGTTCTTGCATTAATGGAAGCTTAAGGCCCTATCCACACGAAAACAAAATGCTAAACAGTTTCCAAAACGATCGTCATAAAGACGAAGGCGTCTCAGAAAATGTGTGCATCTTCATGAATGCACTTGATACGCATCAAAACGCTCTAAAACACATGCCAGACTTCTTGGGGCGCTGTAATGATATGACGGAAACAAGCGGAAACAGACGAAAAAATAGTGTGCATGCACACTTGCGGCAAAAGTAGTAAACAGAGATTGTGATAAAGTGATCATAAAGTGCCGTAATGTGTCCTCGATAATTGTTTGTTCAACTCGGTGGTGATTGAGAAGGAGATTTTGCTGCAACGGGGATAGTCGGGTCACTAGCTTCATCAGCACATATGCTTCATGTACGCGGCCATTGTTGTTGTCGTTGCCGTGTGTGGCGCATGCGCGTCAATGAAGATATGAAACTATGACATAAGCATATCTGAAAACTTGCAGAGAGCCAGTAATCATGGAGCTGCGTATACGGCATTTCAAAATCTTTCCACTCTGGAACCTGGTTTCAAAATGATCGTTTACAGACCCCCAAAACGCCATCTTCGTATGGATGATACACAGATTCGGCAAGAAACTTATGCGTTTAGACCTCGGCTTGGCTTCGTGTGGATGGGGCCTAAGGCTATTTTTAAATCCTGTGCAATAAATTTCTATGTCTTTTTATATTCTTAATGTCTATCCTTTTCCTTATTTTGTATTTTTATAGAGATTTTCAAAAGAAGAAGCTCTCCTAGCTCGTTGCACACTTTGCATAATGACAACAAAGGGCATTCTATTATATTATATTATATTATATTCTCAATGGTCTCCTTCCTAATTTGAAGTCACTAAATTTCACCTCTATCGTGATGTTTACAAAGGGAACAGCAGAAGGCTCACCTCGTCTTGATTTGCACTGGTCAGAGAGGAAAAAGTGACATTGAGGAACGCTCTTAGAGGTTGAATTGTTCCAACTCAAAGTGCTGGGAACATGGTGACAAAAACAGCTGCCACTGAGGGCGTTTTTCTACCTGGGGCAGTGAGTGATCAGATCATTGCACTTCAATGGTTTTAAGTTGAAAACAAGAGGTACCAGCACAAAATAAACTGTATGTGGGCATGAGCCCTAGGCTGGACCAATGGTGCTGGATCAAAAACAAACAGTGGATTAACACCAACCATCACTTCTTTCTTGTATCATAAACGTTCACTACAAATTTAATCAAATCTTGAGTAATTTCTGAAGTTCTGCTATTAAACAAACAAACGCCAGCAAAAACAAAACCTCCTTGGTGGAGGTAAGCAAAAAAATAGACCATCCATCTGCTACATTTATCACAGTTTAGCTCTCAGACGGAGTCACCTCTGCATTAGAATATCCCTCTGGTTTCTTTGACCATGGTTCCTTCATGCCCCAAGTGTCCGCAAGGCTTCTCCCTCAACTGGAGTGGCTCTGTCGTTGCCATGGTGACTATGAACCCGTTTTTTTCATCACTGTTGTTTTTATGGCGTAACACATCCCAGTGTGAAATTGTTCCTCTCAGAAAGGTCACTGAACATCACTGGGCTGTCAGTCAAAGACGAGCGATGGAAAGATAAGAGACGTGTTCGCACATGCTCAGTGTGGCGCCGCTAATGCATCAAATTGTCCTTTTTGATAAAAAAAGAGGGACGAGAGGTCTTAGTTAAAATCACCTCTGTGGCTGTTTTAGAGCTTAAGAGGAATTTAAATCCAAACCACGGATAAGATCAACACATAGGCAGATGGATTCTCTCGCTCACACATCTGCCGTGTTTTCCTCACTCCCTCTCTGACCTTTATTTATTCTTTCATGCTGAAGCTGCAGCCGTGTGTGCGTGCGTGTGTCTGTGTGTGCATCCGTCTGGCTGCTTCCTCTAGTCTTCTTCCAGGTTCATGCATTTGTAAGATATCTGTAGGTAGTGTGTAGCTGGCGTTCGTGAGTTGTGTCTTTGCAGTTTGTGTTGAGAGTGTCATCCTCATCAGCGGTGGAATAGACGGCCATGCGTGTGAATGGCGATGAGTCATCCTAAACCCCAGAGATCAGACGCCTGCGCCGCACGCACGCACACACAGACCCAACATTTCCTGGCTTCGCTCTGAACTAAAATGGTCTCCCACATCGCCACCGCTCAGGCTCACTTTCTCACTTTTAGTCGCTGTTGATCCGCTTCAGCGTCAAAGCTCAGGGAGAGAAAATCATCAAAAACACGGCGCAGGATTTAATGAAGGGGAAAAAGAGACTTGTTAATTTCCATTCAGCTGCTTTTGGCAGCATTGTTTGTGTTTTTTTAAACTGTGATGCCAGTGTAACACATTGGCTTGGATCGAGTGAGAAAAACAAGCAAACAGATGGAGATGATGGAGCACAGACACAGACAGGAGTCAAGATGGGGGCTCCATTTTCTTACAAATGTTTTCCATTTCTTACAGTCATTTTCCAATGTAATGTCACATGATATATCACATTTATGCTGGAATGAGACATAATGCTAATACTTATTATAAGCAGACCATTAGAATCACAAATTAACCCATTAAATTCTGCTGGAAGGGGTTCTCAGACAAAACAATAACAAAGGCAAAGTCAAGAATAGGAAATCATGAAAGTGATTTCCAATTTCGTTACCCTCTTATCCTCTTATAACAACCTACTTCAGAGGTTCCAAGTCACTGCCGGAACTGAAAAATATAAAAAAATTTCCTCTCTGTGGAGCAGCAATCAAACTGGCTCACAGCTTCCCATCTAAAACAATATGCTTTTAGGGTATCTTTGTGTTCTGTACAACTTTATCAATCTGTTTTACAGTGACCTATATAACCTAGATCGCTTTCCCCAAAACCTGTTGAAATTATCAGGTTAGATCATATGCCTAAAGGTCTTTGTTAGCCAGTATTTAACCATGTCAAGAGTAAACTGAGAGTCCACACCAGTGATTTACATGATGGGCCCAAAAGTAGAAAGCAAAATACCTTTAATGGCCTATGTAGTTAGCAGTGCTATGCACAATACTGACTTAACGTTTTTAAGCCCAAGATGTATATAAATTTAAAAAAAAAAAAAAAAAGATAATTATGGCGTGTTTTTGGTGGGATTAAGGCACAACCCCAGAGAGGCGAGGGGGACCCCAAGTGATTGGAGGGTAGCAGGTACTAAACTTTTTGGGGCATTTTATGTTGCTTTATCTGTATGCCAATAAGACCTACATATTTATTTTACTATCTTGTTTTGTGTAGTTGTCAGTGTAGTTCATGATGCTGCAGAGGATCAGATGAGGCTCTTTATCCCTCCCCTTTGGGAACGCTCCGACCTGAGGGGAGCCTATGAGAGGCTATAATAATGGACTCTGATGTCTGATGGGATGCTGAACGAGGAGTAAAACAGTCATGGCTGCCATGACAAGCAGAAGACGCACATGTAGGTGGAGGCTTTATAGCTATTACATCATGAACTCTGGGAAGTATAAAACAGAGCAATTTAAAGGGCCTTTTCTTAAGAGGCAGAGAGTATTTCTCTGTGAAGTGAGTTTAGAAAAGGTGTCATGTTCCTCTGCTCCCTAAGCCCCTTCTAACAACATTTAAATTAATGAAAATTGATTCTGCAAGAGAGCTTCAGTGAGTCAGAATGAGAAAGGGGGCGTAAGGGTGACAGAATGCTCAGCTGATGGCTGCATCAAATTTCCTGAAATAAAATGAATATATGGAACACAAGAAAATTAAAATAATGTGCATATTTGTTCATTTCTGCTGTAAAAACAGATAATCTAACACTGAACCTAAAGAAGACTGTTTGAGTGTTGGAGGCAGCTTCAAGTTGGTACTGGAGTAAGAAGTATTCAGCTCTACATTGGCTTTATCTTTAAAAACCTGCAACTGGATTCATTAATGCAGGACACAGAGCTGCTCTGAACTTCAGAGCTTTTCTAACTCACAAAATATCTTTCCTGGCCACAGATTCTGGATTCATTTGGAGATTCTGTTCATAGAGATTACTTCCTCACTTTCACCCCCCTGATTAAGTTATTTTGCTGTCTGACGAGAAGCCTCAAAGCGCCATCTGTCTGTCTGTCTGTCTGTCTGAGTGTCAGTCCCAGGTCTCCACCCCCTGTGTCTCGTCCTATAATCTATTTTGACTGGCTGCCCAGTGACCCTGTGTGACCTCCAGCTGTGTGTCATGACAACGGGACTCCGACAAATGTCAGAGCAGATATTAGCTTCCTCCATCTCGTAAGCCTCTTCCCATGGGTAGAAGCCAACCCACGCAGCCTGGCCAGACACTGAGAGGAGAAGACAGGGGGAGGCAGAAAGACCTGAGTAGGGCTGTGTCTTGTAGACATGAAATCATGACTCACTACCCAAAATAAATTAACACTACATGGCGTAAGAATACATACTTTATATAACTCTTGTCTTTGTAGATATAAACAGATGCTGTCGCGATACCATCATTTTGATTTTGCATAATTCTGGTAAAAATTGAATAATTCTGATATCAGTTAGATACAATCTAAACAAAATAGAGGTCCAAGAGGTCCCCGATATTGGGCGAGTTTCTGGTATTGATACAGTAAACTGAGGACAAGCTCCTGTGCACCATTTAGATTATCAAAAAATTCTGTTATTTCATGCACTGCTGTCACAACAACAACAACCTAAAACATGGGCCTAACTGATACACAACAAACAGGGTTAAGAGGAACTTTTAAATGAACAACCACATTTACTATCATACCACCTCTGTGATGAGAGTTTATAAATATGAGACTAGAAGGCTTTCATTACTTTGTGAATATTATCAATAACTGAATCGCTGGTCCAGGAGCACATTTAGAATAAAAGCATCAAGTAAAAATGTGGATAGTCTTGTCATGAATACAACCGGCCCAGTTTTAATTTTGAAACACGTTATTCAAGTCTCACCGTCATATGATGAAGCGTTGTCCTGACAGCGAACCACACTCACATCTCCTCCTTGACTGGAACATTACACTATCCTATTTGGCTTTAATCAAACATGAGCTTGTTTATTGAGGATAAAATCTGCAAAGAGAATGAGCAGCAAGAGAAGGGAGGTGGGAGGGAGTGCTTCACTCATACGACAGAGCGAGCACGGCATGCAGGGCTGTGATAGCCTGTTGGCAGTTAGTCTGTTTTTATGATCTCGGGAGGCTGCAATAGAAAGTCAGTTTATTACCCAGCCTACCTTGCAACTTTTCTTCAAATCACCATAAGCTTAATCAATCAAAACAAAATCATATTATGTGTGTCGATAGCCTGGTGGTTATGCTTGTGCACAAACCAATATACACCCCAAATTTCTACATAATTGGCCTGCATAACACTCCACAGCAAATCACCCTAAGTCTCTCCAGTCATTTTCCACAGCCTGTTTTCGTCAGTCAGCAGAGTCAGTAGCACAACTTCGAGCTGGCTCAGTGGAAATATGCATTGAGTCCATTATCATAGAGCCACTTCAACTCTATGTCAATCTCCGCCAAGGAGATCGACCCAACAAGGGACAACAACCTCTTAGAGTTTCCAGATCATTTCAAAATACAGCTAAAAGAGTGGAAATAACATATATGCCTACAGCAAATCAACATCAGGCAGGAAATATAACGCGTTTGCTCTTAGCTCCTGATATCTTTTAAACTCACAATCACATCGTCAAGTTGTGGCTCCCTTGTGATCTTTAGATCCTGTGTTTCAGGCTCTCAGTGCTCTGCTCCACTGTGAAGTGCTCTATAGACACTACCTGCAGGTAGACTATGTGGAAATTTGGGGTCAGGTTCTCACCTTGCATAGGCACCTTAAGTTTGATTGCAGCTTCAGGCCATTTTACTGCATGACTAAAATAAGTCTTACCCTGTCTTTGTTTGAAAGACATGAATATAACTTTAAAAGCTAATTTATTGCCCAACCCTAGACCACTGTCAGTCCGTCCACCTGTCCGCTTGCTAAAGTCAAAAGGGCATAGACAGCACAGGATACAGGTACACACTCTTAAAAGCCTCTCTGCCATGTTGGGGTGTGTGTTTAATTAGGATGTGGATCGCAGTGTGCCGATTGGGCGAAGCTTCTCGGCGTGCTGCTGTGTTATTTTGGAGCCTGCTGCGTTAAGCAGGGTGTTAAAGGCAGATGTGTTAGGCTGAGTGTGTGTGTTCCCGAGGAGGGCGGGGGCAGGAGGAGCGGTGTGTTTGGGTTATTTTCATGTGCGTCGTTGGTTGTTGGGAAGCGTGTGAGCTGAGCGTCGCTGTGCGAGGTGTCGGGGTGTGTTGTGATGATTACGGTGGTGGTGGTGGTGGTGGTGAAGGTTGGAGTGAAGTGTGACTGTGTGAGGGTGTGACGTGTGATGGGGTGAGTTTGCGTGTGTGTGTGTGTGTTTCCTCTCAGGCCTCTCTCCCCCCACCACACACTGCCTCTGCATGCATAATTAACCAGGATGACTGTGGAGGTAAACACACAGGGAGACGCTTCATCCTCCCTCTTCCTGTGCCGCCATTTTTGTGTGCGGCTGAGATTGAGGGGGGTGTCTGTCTGTGTGTGCAGGTGTTTACTACCACTTTGCATTTGTGTGCTTGTGTCAGCAAGACGGCAAGCAGGAATAAAGACCCTGAAGTGAGGGATGTGCCAGCAAAACAAATCAGAACTTCAGGTGTACTAGAATAACACTGCTGGTTGGACTAATCTTATTGTTTGATCAGTTTAGTTTGCTAATCTCAGCTCTTCTGAACTGCAATACAGGCATTTGCTACTAGAGGTCAGTGTAGCTCCAGCTGAGTTGGACATGTTCCTGTCTTACCAGCTAAAATGCCACAAAATAATTGATAAATTCATCCCTCCATTATCTATACCATCCTTTAAAGGATAAGTTCGGTTTCTACAGCTTTCACATTGTTTATAGAATGAAGTAGAACAATATACTCACCCAGAAGGCTTTCCTGATCCAAACAGTGCTTCGGGAGATATTTAGATCCAAAATCGAGCGACAAACATCCGTATAATGCTAGCAGACAGGGCATGTATAGCGCCGCTCCTAAAACTGCATTAATCATCCAAAAACTCACTAGTTTCACTAATATTTCATCATGGTCCGTTCGCGCTACTCCACCACGACAGTCCGGTGTTGCTCCACCCATGTTTTTGTGGCTGTGCTGACCTCTGAACTGAAGACTTTGTTTACGCTGCCTCGCATGCGCAGTACAGCTCATTGTTTCAGGCGCGACTGCCGGCTACTCAACGATTTTCTTCTTCCAGTTTTGTGCAACATGGACGAATATCTATCGGATGAAGATGTTGTGGACGAGAACTTTGAATATGATGGGTGTCCTTACAGTTTCAAGCCAGAGTTTACAGATAAGGAGCTCATCGAAAGGAGGACGAGGAGGCAAAGAGGGGAACAGCTGGCCAGAGAGCAGTCTTCAGTTCAGAGGTCAGCACAGTCACATGGGTGGAGCAACCCCGGACACTCGTGGAGGAGTAGCGCGAGCAGACCATGATGAAATATTGGTGAAACTAATGAGTTTTTGGACGATTAATGCAGTTTTAGGAGCCCCGTGTGCTACCATTATACGGATGTCCGCTGCTTGATTTTGGATCTAAATATCTCCCGAAGCACTGTTTGGATCAGGAAAGCCTTCTGGGTGAATATGTTGTTCTACTTCATTCTATAAACAATGTGAAAGCTGTCGAAACCGAACTTATCCTTTAAGGGTCACAGGGGCAGGAGCCTAATCAAGCTGGCATTGGGTGAGAAGGTGCAGGGCCACATAGAGACACACACAATCATTCACACTCGCACACACATCTGAGGGCAATTTAGAGTCACCAGTTCACCTACTGAACATGTTTTTGGTCTGTGGGAGGAAGCCGGAGTGCCCAATGCACCGGGAGAACACGCTTACTCCAAACAGAAAGGCTCTGATCGACACAGGGATTGAACCAGCAACTTTCTTGCTGAGGCATGTGCACTATCTGCTTCACCACCATGCTGCCCCACCAAATAACCCTTGAAAATTTAGAGTAGAAAAGAATTTGAGTCATGTCCAAAGATGAAAACCTGCATATCTTAACTTCATGTTATTTTCCTTTTTCATATGTATTACAGGGTTAGCCACCTGTTGCTGTTCTGCCCCTGTATGTAATATCACATGTATAAGGGCATATCAGTATACAGTGTTTCAGCTAAGGATCAGAAAAAAAAGTTTTGCATGCCAATCACCCTGAAATCATGTTAAAAACACGTCGGATAAGGGATGCATGATGTTAAAGGAACATTATCAGTATTAGCAGATAATTGCTAAAAAAGTTGATAGCTGGCAAATATTTACAGAGGATATTGTTGCTGTTTAAATTGGATATAAATATCTAATATATTGGCTGTATGACGATAGTTTAGCTCATCATCACTTTATATCCATTTCTATACAATAAAGTAGAATTTATTAAAACATCAAATGTTTCTTCTCTTGCTTGATCGTTGTTTCTAACACAAATGGAGTGCCACTATGTAAAAACAACAATTTTATTAAATTGGAGGCTTTGTTCTCTTGACCAAAACACCAGTATTGATGATAATGAATTTGAAAATACTGAATTTCTTTGGTTATTTGCATGTATGTTCAAAAACTATTAGAGTTTGATTTCGAGGAATGGATTTCCTGAATGGAAGTCGCACACAAAGAAGGAAAATGGTGTCTTGGGCTTCAGTATTGTAATTATTAAACATGTTCAGTTTTAGGATCAGGAATTCTGATGTGCGTGAAGTGCAGTCAGGACAGATGAGCTTGTCTTCAGTTTTATCATATGAAACAGAACAAAACCAATCAGGGAGCAAGTCGGCTGGAGCAAGAAGGAAACAGAGTAAAGCTAAAGCATAAAGTTGGATGGATTTTAAATATAAAGTACTAACTTGTTGATTTGAGGCAAAAAACAACCATCCATAAAGTGTTACCTGTAAACTACTTAAAGAAAAATGATGAGCAGAGGAGCTGTAAGGAAATCACAACCACAAAAGATGTCAAGGGAAGCTAACTGCTAGCTGCATTTAGCTTCGAGTCCTCTTGAGGCCATTCACCATGTTTGTTTACATAAAAGTCAAGTTTGATGATGTGAGTTCAGTATAGAGGCTGTGGTTATTGATGGGTGAAACAGGTGTCCCCGTCTCTCTTTATTTAACATTATATTTCAAAATCCATAAAGAGTTGAAGAATTTACATGCATGTCAGGCTCACTTTCTTCTGACCTTTAGACACATGGACTAAACACAATTAAGTTGTGCAATCAAGCAAAATTTGAAATTAAAGTCATTCTTGGGGAACATCCCTAAAATAACTGTGCTCCAGAGCAAAGATAGACCAAAAGACCTTCTCTCTTTTTGTGTTGCTTGCATGCTTGTAACTTGAGTGTGTGCGTTTGTGCATGTGGAGAAAGAAAGAAGATAAATCCCATCTCAAGCTGCCTCTGAAGATGATGCGATGAAAGAGAGGGAGAGGATAAAAAAAGAACGGAGGGGGGGACTGTAACCAGTCACAGCTCCGCGCAATATGAGGCATCCAGCGGAACAATCAGATTCACCCTCCTCCCCCTCCTCGCCCTTTACTCCCTCCCTCCCTTCTTCACACTCCTTTTGCAAAATATTTTACCAGCGACTACATTTAAATGCTCAAGTTATGAAAAGATCCTCCTGGGTGTTTTTTTTTCCTTCAAAATAATAAAAGAAAAGCAAATAAACATTCAAAGTACTATCAATAAGGTTTATAGAGCCACAGTAATATTAAAACTGGTTATGAGGGCAGCTGCCTGGATATATTTGAACAGAGCCTGAGGTAATCAATCACTTGTCTCACAGCTAGGTGAAGCATTTGGCTAATTATAAACCCCACTACATTGTGAGCTGGCACACAATCTACCAGTTTGCATCTGTGTGTGTTTTGGAGAGAGTGTGTATGTGTGTGAAATGTGTGGCGACTGCTGCAGCTTATATTTCCCAGGAGTCCAGGTTGTAAAGCCTACTCAGTAAATCATCTATCCTCTTCTGTCCTCTGCATCCACGTCTCCCCATCCTCCACCGCCCCCTCCTCAAACTTATCATTCTATAACTCTTTCCCCCAACCTACCACCATGCCCGCTCCTCCCTCGATGTCAATCTATCTTTTCTTGGCCTCAATTGACTCTCCCTATCCTTCTGTTAGATCCTCAAAAGTATTTTCACTGTCATCTTGTTGATGCTAAAGAAGGTCAAATGTAATGAAGTACCTCTTGACAATATAAGCTTAAATTGGCACATTTTACAAGGAAAAGAAACAGTGACTTATTTGTCAGTAAAATACAAAGGGAGTGACAAAAATAAAGATTACTGATGAGTACTGACAGAGTATTGGGTAACTACCTGGTAAGATTACAGGATGAAAGTAATCAGTTTCTTTTAAAAAATGCATGAGGATCACTATCCATTAACAACTTTTTTGCAGTTAAATCATCATTCATTGTCTTCTAACAGAGCATCATTTTAAGCACCCTGTCTGAGATATAGGCCCCAATAACCAAATAAAATGCTACTCACAATTTATAGTTTTTCATATGATTCATTGCAGTGGTCTTCACATTTGGACCACTGTAATGCAGTTAATGTTGGGAGTAAACCAAGCATCCATTGCAAGTCTGTTGTTAGTCCAAAAGCTGTTTCCCATCTTTTAATGGGTGATAGTAAGCAGGAACATATCACTCCATCCTGGTCTGTCTAAATACATCTCTCTAAAAGTCTGCACATCTATTCATGAGATTTTATAATATTAGAAATGTCATCCAGTTTGATAAAACTGCTCCAAAAGCAGGTAAAAGCTTTGCTTATCTCTGTGCGAGCTGCTATCGTTTACAGGCTTCCAGTTGCTTCAGGCTGCCAATACTCTTGCAGCTCCCACCTCTTTCCGATTGGACTCTGACTGGGCTGGGCCTCTGCAGACTTGAAGCTCTGGGAGATGAATCTACATGGTTACTGGCATTTAATCAGCTGGATCCAGCTGCACTGCAAGGCCTCTAACACTTAGGAACTTCACCTAGTAAACCGGTAGTTTCATGCTAAATAAGTGTGCTCATATTTATATATGCAAATTATTGAACAGTTATTTGCCCATTTGCTGCCTTGTGTGTTGTTCATTTTTTGCCTGGTTAAAGAGCAGCGAGTTACCCAGTATTTACCTCATTAACAATCCTATTTTAGATCCCTGGTATATTTGTAGTTAGTTACAGATTGGTCTCCATGTTTTTAGCCATGATTTACTCATTTAATATGTGATTAACTGAAAATGGGTTATTCATAGACAACTACCTAAACTAGAGGTTAAATACTCAATTATTGCTTTGACGGTGTTCTATTTTTTGTGTAGACTGAGAAGTTAGTAACTCATTTAATTATTGGCAGTTAGTTACTCATTTATTAACAGTTAAACTAGCAAATATTTACTTGTTTATTACATAATCACAAAGGAAGTTGAGTAAATCAATAAGCAGTTAGGCTCTCAAATGTCCCCTTGTTTACATGGCATTTGCTATCTGGATTGCTATTAATCCTTTATCCTTTAATTGCCTTTGATAAAAGCCGAGCGTTATATTTACCTCCGCCAAGGAGGTTATGTTTTCGGGAGAGTTTGTTTTGTCTGTCCGTTCGTGAACAAAATAACTCAAAAAGTTATGGATGGATTTGGATAAAATTTTCAGGAAATGTTCAGCATGGGAAAAGGAAGAACTGATTCAATTTTGGTGTTGATCCGGATCAGCGTCTGGCCGCCATGATGAAAAATGTGATTTTGGTGAAGAACTACTGAACTAAGATAGATATTATGAATCCAATCGCTAATGGTATGTTTTCATGGTCAAGGAATCTAAATATTTAGATGAAATAAAGGTAGGACTAAAATTGATGGTGAAAACCACAATATGGGTGACGACTGTGGCACTGGCGGAGGTCTGAGCTCTCAGAGTGCTTTTCTAGTTTAAAACTATGTTAATGTTTGTGCGTACTAAAAGCAGGAGATTACTTATTTATTGGTTTAAAAGAAGTCAGTTACTTGATAGTTACAATATTGAGTAACAGTAAGTTACTCATCTGTTTTTGTTTTTTTTAAACAGCGGCCATTTAATAATTTGTTCTCTCGTACAGCCACCATTATTTAGGTGCTAAGCTCCCAAACACAGACCACACCCATTTAAATGACTTTTATTTTAAGGACATTTATTACCTTATTATGTATTCATTTTTATCACAGATTTTACAGTTTTAACATTGTCTTATTTTCACATCACATGCTTTTATCTTCCATCTTGTTTTATCTGTCTCTACGATTTGTAGGCTACTTATACCGTTCGGACATCTCCCTCTGTCCCATGCTGAAATGTTTCCTTGACAGATTGATAATTTATTTATTTATGCTGCTGTCTGAATGTATGCATGAATGTACTTTGGAAAGCTACAAATGAATTGCCCCTTGTGGGATAAATAAACTGAACTAAACTGATCTGAATTATCTGGTCACTATAATGTTTTTTGTGCCTTATTTGCCAGTGCTGACATGAATGGAGATGAGATAGCTGGGAGAACAGATGAAGGGAGAATGACTGAAGTGAAGAGTAGTAGAAAGGATCTGAACAGAGGAAAAAACAAGAGCAAACTAAAGCGGATGTCTTGCTGTTTTTGTGAGTATTTGCAAATGAAATTCAAACGGCGAGCAGTATGTGAGTTCGCTTCATCCCTCTTTCTCTGTGCTCAAGCTGCAGAAAAATCAATGTCAGAGCTCCCTAATAAACAGATAGACGGATCAACAGAGTGGATTCGGCGATCTCAGCATGTATCGTTCGTCCTCTCTCCTCTCTGACCCCTGCTGAGGCTGGCTGCAGTGAGACGCGACGCGCTGCATCCACAAATACAGCAGTCGGCCTGCCGGGCTTCACAATGCCAGGGCTCTGTGAGTGTGTGGGAGATAGGAGTGAAAGGAGTGTGGAGGAGATGTGATTGGAATATGGATCTAAGCTGTGTTTGAGAGATAAGATGGAGAGATCAGTGGAGTAGATTGATTTGGGAGATTACATGAAGGCTTTGTTTTGTGAGGCAGACACATGAGAGTAAATATCTACAGTAACTAGTTCGTACAGTCAAAAACATGGCTGTACAAAAGAGTACCCCGAGAGTGATGTGTTGGCACATTCAGTCTATCCTTTTTGCTGTGCTCGGCTATCCTGGTCTGGCAGAATCCCACCTTGTGTCCCCTATAAGCATCTTATTCAGGTCACTGTGCACACCTATCCTCACAAACACACACACACGTCTCCATGGGTGAGGTACGCTGAAGGCAGAAGAGAGAGGAGGGTGGGATGGAGGACAGAGAATCTCTGGGGGAATCTGGAGCTGTGTGTTTGTCTGTGGGTGTGTGTTTGTTGTGTGGTTTCGTTTATATCTAAGGGCCTGCCAAAAGCTGAGGTCCTGCATACAAAAACACAAACAGACCAGCACACCTCCACAAACACATTCAGGTGTCCGTATGATACACGGCTTTCCTTCCTCACACACACACTAGCGGGCAGACACGCACGTGAGAGATGTGTGTATCAGAGATGAATAATGCTGCTGTGCGTCTGGTGGGATGCAGCTCTGTCCCCTGGGCGGGTTGAATGCCGGGATATTGTGCTCCAACTGGCTGACACATTTACACACACACAGAAGCGCAGTGCTTGGTCTCCAGGTGACTTTATTCCTTTATAAAGCTGGAGAATAAAAAAGCATCCCTCTTCTTTTTCTTCCTCTTTTGTATGAAGGCATGACTGACACACTCACATTCACACACTCCATACACAAACAATCCTTGCGTAGCCCCCACATAAGGACACATTATAACACGCTGTAACTGCGCCGAATTGTTCTAAAGGAAACCGGAGTTCATCTTTGGGCAGGAAAAACAAAAGACAAAAAGAGGGGAAGAAACATTGCATCATAAAAAGCCAGAAACCAGTGCTTTTACATTGTTTGTTTTACTAATAAAGCATAATGAATTCAAGCTGCTGCAAAAATAGAGGCAAAGTCAGAGGATCATACTTTATCCAAAACAATTATTAATAACCCATCATGCAGATTAAGCTGGGACGCTTAAATGACACAGCAGCTTTGAAGTTCAGTGTAGCGCATGTCACGACCAAACATGGTCGCACTTTCGATGTCATCTTAATACAGTTATATTAATACACAGATGAAACAAGCAATACATAAGCACACACTGAACAAAGTTCTTCGTGTCATTTTAGCACAGAAAGGTATTCAAACATCCAATCACTAATCAGGGATCAATTGATAGGACTTTAGACACCAATGCAAATACTGATCTGCTGATCTATCGTGTTCTTTATCCATTCTCCTATCGAGTCCTGTGTTATTTGCATGTGGAAGAAAGTGGGAAAGCACATCTTTTTGTGATAATGCCAAATACATGGCACCAAAGACATTTAACACCATGGTCCATTTATTTTTGGACCATGGCAAAGAATGAATAAGGGACTACCAAGTACCTTATCCATTCATTGCAGTACAAACTACAATGAATGAATAAGGGAGGCATCACAATAAACGATACAGAATATTATAACATGAAATCTTTGCTAGAGAGCACTAAAAGAATCACAAGTCCATCATTTAGAGGCAATTTTAGACAAGTGCACATAAGCACATACACAAATGTCCTTCAGATCCACAAAGAGTTTGGCATTAGCAGTGTGAGACATTTTGGGTGCCCCTCTTATGAACGTCAACTGACCGAATGCTAGCATGTTGGTAGCTTAGAGCTAGACTTGCACGTAAGTTCTTGTATCTATATAAAGATAGCTACACCTTTGCCTAAATAGTTAAACGTGCTGGTACCTGACTGCACGTTAACATTAACATTATGCTTGTATCAAAACATTAAAAATCATACGTCGCTCCGGGTGGATGTTTAAATATAAGTAGACACTGAAAATTAATCGTGAAAATGCAAAGCTGAGAAACCACTGGTTCAACATCACTAACCACAACATTTCCTTTTTTCCCACCCTTTGCTCCCTCTTCTCCTTCTCCATTCAGAACCCCTAACCCCCCTTCCCCCTTTCCCATCTCACCTCACCTCCCCCTCCCTTCTCTGGCTGCAGACGGAGACAGCGATGCAGTCCTTCCGCGAGCGCAGCGGTGGTTACCACAGCAACCAACCCTGCTACCAGCAGGAGCCCCATCCCCATGAATTATCCCGCCTAGAGACCTACAGGCAACACCCACATCATCCCCACCCCCAGCACCCACATCCAGGCCCTGGACCACACCCAGGCCCGGGTCCAGGGCACACAAGGTCAGGATATGAGGCTCTTTCACTGGCAAACCCAGCAAGCATGCCTCCATCTGGAGGACCAGGAACCGCAGGAGGACCTAAGGACTGTTACAGCCAGCAAGCCTACACTGGATACCCTGGAAATGGTGGGGGAAATGGAAATGGGGGCTCTGCATCCACCCAGGCAAAGAAATCCTTCAGAGCAGGCAAAGTACCACAACCAAACCCTGGCCAGCACCTTCAGGGTCCTGGGGCCTACAGTAACCACATGGGGCCTGGGACTTACTCAGCCCAGTATATGAGTGAGGGCCACCTCCAGCAGAAATGGGAGGAGCAAGCCCAGTTAGCACAGTATGACCAGGAGATGGTCAGTCGGATGGAAGGCAGTGGTACCCCTGCACCTGGATCCTCCCAGTACATGGACCAGAACATGCTGGGCCATTCCCAGACCCAGTGCCACCAACCGTCCACCCCTAACTATACCAGCCCCCACCATCAACCACATCCTCCAAACCCAGCCCCATCCCCTCTAATGTACCCTCAGAGTCACCTGCACTACCCCCAGCACTCGCCCTCACCTTCACCGTACATGGATAAGTGCAGCCCCATGCCTCATTGTTACAAAGGTTACAACATACCAACCAACTCCCAGTATGGAAGGCAGATGAGTAATCTGAAGCAGGGAGGTTATAGGTCAACTCAGAACAGCTATGGCTATCAGCAGCCGCCCTCAAGAAGTTACGAGCAGCAGCCTCCTTTACAGACCATGAACAACCCCCAAGAGCCCCACCCAAAATATCAACACTACAGCCAACCCCAACAAAACTACTGTCTCTCCGATCTCTCAGTCAGATCTCCTGAACAGTACTATCAGACATGTAGCCCTTCCTCAAGTCACTCCCCTGCACGGTCTGTGGGGCGCTCACCTTCGTACAGCTCCACTCCCTCACCACTAATGACCAATCCAGAGTCTTTCCAGTATGGTCAACCTCCTATGACCCCTGGGGCAGCCTCCTCTTCTTCCTCATCTTCTGCTGGCATGCAAGAGCAAGCCAGTACCAACACTATGTTGATGCCCCCAAGATCGCACCCCTCTCCCAATGTGCCCCATGCAGCACCCCACAGTTACACAACTACGCCACAGGTCCCCACCATGAAGGAACGTTTCTCAGAGAAGTTGTTGTCAAACCCTAGCCTGTGGAGTCTGAATGCACTCACCTCTCAGGTAGAGAACATCTCAAACAATGTCCAGCAGCTGCTGCTCTCAGAGGCTTTGGTGGCCAACAAAAAGGGAGGCAAGCGCAGCAGTGGAGGGAGCAACAGCAGCGTTGGAAGTGGGACATCCTCTAAAAAAGGGGACGAGTACAAAAGTCCACCATACCCGGACAGTGGGACTGGGAGTATTGGCCTCATGCAGGATCCTTACTCTACACCACAACATCAGCCAATTGCTATGGAACTCCATGAGGGGGGATACTCAAGCAGTAGCGACGAACAACTGGACAGGGGTTACTTCTACTGCGGCCAGGGCAGAAGTCCAGCACAGGCACCAAACAACACACAACTGAGCTTAGACACAGTGTCTTCATGCTCCATGACGTCCCCAGATGATATGTCCACCAGGTCTGGGGACTCTGGGCTTCACAATCTAACCCCCGATCCTATAAGATGCCAGTCAGGCCAAGGGGGAGATGGTATGAGTACTCCAGTAAAGAGCATTGGTGATGAGAGGTCTCCTTCGAGTATAACGATCCCCAGTCCGATGAAACAAGAAGGGGACTCCCCCTCAGATATGCAGAATATCAGCGAGCCTGTGAAAGAAAACTTTGAAGAACTAGCATGGACAGAGAAATCCACTGATAAACAGGAAGTGACAGTGGAGAAAAACTCTGCTCTTGAGAGAGATTCAGACATGACAAAATCTACCGAGAAGCTGGAGAAATGGTCAGATGAAGAGAAATGTCAAGTTCGAGTCGATGACCTCAACAAGGAGGAGACTGACAAAGATTATTGCTATAAAGAAGAATCCTATCAACAGGTCCAGAGCAAATATGACTCTGATGCAAGAGACACAGTTGAACAGTCTCCTGCCGCTCTCTCTGACTCCAGCCACAAGGATCATTTTGTCAACGAGATGAAATCCGAGGCATTCAAATCTGAGTCTCCAACTGCATCTGAAAGCTCAGTGAAAACATTGCCGTTCGTTTCCAAGGGTGACCTTGAGCAGGATCAATATTCAACAGAGAAGGATGACAGCTCAGAGAATGCCTCCCCCACCCCCCATGTTGAGCCGTTAGCAGAGAGCAACGTGGAAAAGAGAGAGAGCAGAGATAAGGAGGATGAAGAGGAGAAGGGAGAGAAGGAAGTCAGTGAGGAGAAAATAGATGAAATACAGAGTCAAAACCTTCCCACACTTTCACCTCCTCTGTCTGCTGATGAAAAGGAGGAATCAGGAGAGGGCGAGAAAGTTGACCAGTCATCAGCTGAAAATAACATGGGCAAGGAAGATGAGACTGAGAAGCCTCTTGGAGATATCTGCAGCAGGACAGACAGCCCGAGCATAGACCTCTTTAATGACAATGAGTCTGCAGAGACACCTGCACATCCAAATACGGCAGCAGTGACAGCAGCAGCAGATGCATCTGAGAGGGAGTCAGCTATAGGTGACACTGCCCCTCAGCCTCAGTCAGCGACGCCAGTCTTTTCAGCTCTCAATGACAAGGGCACACTGCAGGCCAGGGATCATATAGATCACAGTGACGCGAAAGTGCTGGAGCCAGACTCACCTCAGCTCCCAGGAAAGTCAATACTTCCCTCAGCTCCCTCCTGGGCAGACACTCCACCCTCCCCCAAAAAAGGAGATGAGGACATGGAGCCGGGCATCAGCTGTGCAAGTGCTGTGACTCCCTTGGCCAAGCCAGAGCCTGTGGCCCCATCTGCTCAGCTCAGAACATTTGGGCGTAAGCATGCCAGGGGCAGAAGAAGAAATATTCAGTCAGGTGATGGAATCAGGAGACAGCTAAGCTTGAAGAGGGAGGAAGAAAAGGAAGAGGAAGGAACTCCATCGCCGATACAGAAACCTTGCATGCCTCAGAGTAAAACTGAGCTAATTTCAGATCAAACAGACTTAAGTCATCAAGAGTCTATCATGAGCCAGACTTCCAAAATGCTGAAGGAGAGCATTAGATCAAGAATGTGCACTCGCTCATTCAATGCACTTGATGTGCCCCCCAAAGATGATTCTCATGTAAAGAGAAAACCTGGTCCAAAACCAGGTCCAAAGCCTGGACTCAAACCAGGACCGAAACCTGGACCAAAACCAGTTTTAAAACCTGGTCCAAAACCAGGGCCTAAAGCAGGCATAAAGCCTGCACCAAAACCAGTAAAAAGTGAACCAGAGCCAGAGCCCAAACTTGAGACACCCTTAAGGAGAAGACCTGGACCAAAACCTGGACCAAAAACAGTGCAAACTGATCCAGAGCCAGAACCCAAAATTGAGACTCTCCTGAGGAGAAGGCCTGGACCAAAACCAGGACCAAAACCTGGGCAAAAAACTGATTTGAAACAAGATCCAAAACCAGAACCTAAGCCTGAACTAAAGCTTACAGATGTTTCAAACCCTACTAATTCTGCACCTGTGAAGGCCCCTGTTGGTCGACCCAAAGGTTCCGTTTCTAAAGCAAAGCGGGCCAAACAGGAAGAAAATGCTCAGGCTTTGACAGCTCTGCATACAAGGAGCAGGAGGAGCTTAAAAGATGCAACACCGCAAGAAAACCAGGAAGTAAATCCTGTTATCCAAGAAGAAAAACAAGGAAACCATGAGGAAAAGGCACCAGAGAAGGAAAGTAAGAGCATGGTGTTAAGATCCAGAAAACCTTCACACGACAAACTCTCTAAAGATAAGGAGAGGGAGAAAGACAAAGAGAGAGAAAAAGAAAAGGAGAAAGAGAAAGAAAAGGAGAAAGAGAAAGAAAAGGAGAAAGAGAAAGAACAAGAGAAAGAGAAAGAAAAGGAAAAAGAGAAAGAAAAGGAGAAAGAGAAAGAAAAGGAGAAAGAGAAAGAAAAAGAAAAAGAAAGAGTAAAAGAGAAAGAAAAAGAAAAAATGAAAGAAAAAGAAAAAGTGATAGTGGATAATGTTCTTCCTCAGACTGTAACTGAAACAAAGACCTGTGCTATTTCTCCCAAAACTGAGGAGTTAATTCTCTTGGAGAAGAAAACTGTGACTTCTATGGCTACTAATGAAGTGAAAACAACTCCAGCAGAGATGACTGCACCAGTTGAGGCGACACTTCCAACTGAAAATCCTGAAGAAAAGACATCACTACCAGTAAAACGGAAACTAAGCCCAGAACCACCTTCAACACCTGTAAAGAAAAAGAGGGGCCCAAAACCCAAACCTAAACCGGTACTGCCTGAACCTCCACATTTCGAAGAAATTGTATCAGCAACTAGAGACAGGAGAGCTGTGGGTTCCAGAAGAAAACGAGGGTCACCTAAGAAAGGCTCTATGGTCAGTCCCCCTACCAAAGATGCTCTTTTAAACATCAGTGAAACTGATACCACTTGTGATTTGCCCGCAGTGCCACCTCATTGTCCCACAAAAACAAAAGTCCTCCCACCACGCAAAGGTAGAGGGCAGAAATATGAGGCCATGGTGCAGAAAATTACATCGCCGAGCTTGAAAAAGCATGTCCCCAGTCCACAGGCAGACAGCAATCTGATGGATGATGTGACCAGGTCTTCATCTCAGCATGTTTTAAAGGAAGGTGAGACATTGGTATCAATGCAAAGCCCTGAGGTGACTGAGGGAGAAGAGAAAAGCAGCGAGTCTAAACAAGAACAACAGAGTAAGGAGGACATGGAGCAAGAAAAAGAGAAAGATATGATTAGTCATGAAATGACAACACAAGAAGAGGTGAGAACAGAGCCGAAAGAAGAGGTTGTTAATAAGGAGGGGACAAGACAGGAGAACCATAAACCAGAGATGCCTGAGGATGGTGAGGCTGACAAGGTTGTAAGCTCAACAGACTCCTCGGTAGAAGTCAAAGCTAAGGGAAAGGTGACACAACAGGCCTCAGAAGATTCACCCTCTACTGCCAAAAAATCCTCACGAACTAAACGAAAAAGATGGGCCATGGTCGAGAGCACAGATGCCTCAATCGTAGCATTAGAAGCAGATAGCCTAATCGTTACAACACCAAGGCTTGCAAAGCAGAGAGCCATTAAAAACAACCATGAGATGCACCTAAAACAGAGACGGAAGAAGAGGAAAGGACAAGCCCTTAAAGATGAAGCAGAAACAGTTGAGGAGATGAAAGCTGAAACAACAGAACCCCCACAGGAAAAAGTAGAAAAGAAGGTACAGCACACAGAATCCACAAAACCCCTGCCAGTCAGCCAAGATGATATCAAAGAAGCCCCCCAGGTTACCAGCACAGACATTACCCAGAAACCCAGAAGAGGCAGAAAACCATCAGCAAACCCAGCCAAGAGGGGCTGCAGCAAAGCCTCAACAGAGCCCGGTAAGCCGCTGAAGGTCCACAAAAAACCTGGGCCAAAACCTGGTATGAAAGACGCCATCGAGGTCATTGAGGCAGTAATAAGAGCTGCAGGTTGTGAATCGGAAGCAAGAGAAAAAGAGGAGAGGGAAAGACAGGAGAAACAGGTAAGAGAAAAGACATCCATTGTGGGACCTGTGGTGACAGTGTCAGACAAGAAGACTGAAATCATAACCGTGAAAAGATTTCGGCGCAGACCGGTCTATCAAAATCCAAGACTGTCTTTTTGTCCTTATGTACGAATTAACAACTCCAGAGACTTTTCCTCTTGGTGTGCCGTAGTAAACAAGCCCGAGGATGCTGTAGTATTTCAAAGGCGCAGAAAAAAAGGCATACTTCGAATGAGGAATCCTTTCACGGTTGCAAAAGGAGTGCCACATTCGGCTGCCATGCTACAAGGACCCCTGGTAAACACAAATCTAGCAGGCAGGTGTCTTACATGTAGCCTGTGTGGAAAGCCAGCAAATTACAGAGACCTGGGTGATCTGTGTGGGCCATACTACACAGAGGACAGCGTACCACGTAAAGTTCTGGCAATGAGCCACAAAGAATCTTGCAGGATAGAGTCAGAGAAGACAAACAGCAGCAACAGTAGCAAAAGTGAAGATTCAGGGGACTCCTCAAAAAATGAGGGTGATGGCAGCACAAAACAGGAGGGCAACACTGAGGCATCGCCACAAGAAGGGAGTAGTAGTAGTAGTAGTACTGGCCGTCACCATCACTGGCGCCACAGACGTGGAGAAAGACCTGAAAGAACGGGTCAGGAGGGTGGTCCAAGAAGATTAACACTCAGAGAAAGGTTCAGGAGAATGAGGCAGCTCCAGACCATCAGCACAGGGACTTCAGGTGACCAAGAGGGTGATGGCAGCTTGTTCCGAAGGCTACAAGTGGAGGCAGAGGCTAAAGAGCACTGGGCACATGAAAACTGTGCCATCTGGACCAAGGGTGTGATAATGGTAGCTGGGAGACTGTACGGCCTGAAAGAGGCAGCAAACAACTCAGCCCAAACGGTACGATTGCAAACTTTAATTTACTTTCCATAACAAAGCATGTTATTGTAAGTCAGAAGATAAAACTTTAGCCCATCTGAAGCATGAACTGCATGCCTGAAAACTTTAAAATGCTATAAAGCTAATCTATATCTGTGAATTTACACAGTCTAAATTTTCACCAGCTCCACCCCTGCCATCCCTGAATTAAGAGCAAAAAATCACAATGAGCCAATATGTGAACCGATAGTACTATTTAGAAAAACATTAAGATTGAAAGGGTAGATATTATTGAGAAGATAATGTCCAAACAGATCATACTGGACCCCAAATTGTTTCAGTAAGCAATATGTCCGGAAAAACATTACTTCAGTATAAATGAATGCTAATTTAATGACCATAGTCTGTTGGTCATCCGCAAATAAAGGATTGCACAAAATTGGAAAGACATCACCGTTACAGTGCCACCAATTGTTAAATCAGACACTGACAACCCTTCCCACTAGAAGAAATAACGTACATTCAAAACCCAAACAGGTATTTGTAAAAGTGTGGAAACCTTTAATGTTTGTTAAAAATCAACCCAAAATCCATGTAGAAATAGACTTTTTTTTATATTAGAGAAGCTCTGTTTATTCTATTTGTTTATATAATTTTGTTTATTTATTTTGTTGGTTATCCATTTGCTAAACGTTGAGATACAGCCATGCAGCCATGAAAGTGAAATATTATTTGGTATAAACTTTGATAAAAAAAAAATACTATTGTAAAAAAAATAAATAAAAGAAGAGCTAAAGGGCAGGGCATGAAGTTTCCTGGTCAGGGTCTTTACTGTGAGTGCGATATCTCATTAACTAGGGATGCATTATAAAGAATTTTTGCCAATTTCTAATATTTTAATATTTCTTAATTCATTACCACCAATACTGATATTCCTAGTTAAAAGGCACAAGCCCTCTGCTTAACAAAAACAGATGTGTCTTTCAGTATTTCAGAAGGTTTTTTCTTTTAGAAACAAATTTAAAACAAGAAAAAAAGCATTTAACTCTTGCAAATATGAAACCTCTGAATTTAAATGTACCCATGCAGTGATGAGATCAATATTGTACATTTGTGTAATTTGCTGATACAAGGCCAACATGTGTGACTGATACATTACTTGGAAATATTTGCAAAAATTTAAATATTAGTTGATGTTGATACCTAACTTTTACCTAACCAAAACTGATATCAAACCTGTAATATTGTGCATCCCTTTCATAAGCACTTAGGGGGATCTTCAAGTTTGCACAATTTCAACGTTAACTCTAGAATAATCTAAATGTGCAAAAGGGTAATCCTAAAACTGTCGGGGGTGAAATATTATGATAAAAAAATATTTAAGAGTGCCTGCATATGACATAGGTGTAATGTTTATAACCTGTAAAACTACCTGTGAACTCTGAGAAGCTGTTCTAACTTTCCTCTTTTTTCTTCTTCTCCTCTGTTCTGTCCCTATGTGTGCCTCTTTTGGTCAATTTGTTTGTTTCTTTATTGGTCCCGGTCCATATGTCTGTCTGTCTGACTAACCCCAGAACTGCTACAAGTGCCAGATTGCGGGGGCGTCCCTCAGCTGCTGCTGGAGAGGCTGCTCTCATAAATACCACTATGTCTGCGCCAAAGAGATAGGTAAGAGACCACAGCCAGAGAGGAAGACAGCAACAAGGGATGAAAAGGGAAGAGGAGTCGGGCAGAGGAAGGGGAAATAAGGAGGGAAAACTGGGAAGGGGAAATTGAAGGTGGGTTTAGAGGGCAACAGGGAGGGGAACAAATAAGGCAGGTTGGGAAAAAAGCAGAAAAATGAAAGGAGATGGAAGAAGGAAACAGAAGGGAGGATGGATGTGGGTGAAATGAGAGTGAGAAAATGAATCAAGAAGTAACATTATTGAGTGTGAGGAGGGATGGCTGGGAGTGCATAAGAGGGAGGGAGCGCTGAATAAAGGGGATGATGAGAGGAAAGTAGGACCCCAGAGTGTGCAAGATGAGGAGGGGGGAGATTGAAGAGGGGGGTGCATGTGTGCATTATTGACCACAAGTCCCTTTGGTTCGGTCCATCCATCCTGCTGTCGACAGACTGAGCGTGCATGTGTCCGTTTGCATGAATTTATGTGTGTAATGCTTAAATGCTCTCCTTTGTGCACCCTAAATGAGTTCTGGGCAAGATTTAGTGTTTTCCAGGTACACTGTAATCTGAAATGCAGCTGGATCTGCCTGATTCAACATCTGTAATCAGGCAGATCCATCTTATTGTACCTAGCTCCAAATCGACAACGATTTGTAAGAGGCCCAAAGGTGCACTGCCCAATCAGAGTCCATTGGAATACGTAGAAATGGGAGCTATGAGCGAGACAACAGGAAGTGATGACCTGTACTGACATTAGCATGGATGCTAACAGCTTCGGCTTCTGATTGCCAAGTAATAAATGTGACTAACGGAAGATCGACCAATCCCTTTCGGGATATGCTTTTGGAAGGTTTTGCCAATACCCAAACACTTTCTATGGGCTGTTGCCCAGATGACCTAGTTAAATATATCAAGCAGTCAATTTGGTGTATCAAGTTAGATATACTGATATTTACTGAAATAATACACAGGATATTAACATATTGTCCCTGCATGGCACAAACTTCTTATCTCCAAAATTGCTACTTGTCAGGAAGTAAACACTTTACAGCTAAATCATTTAATATTGCATTTCCTGATTTTAAGTTTCTTTTCACTTTGATTTGCTTAAAAGTTTTAAAACCTGCTCACCAATCAGGAAGGTGGCTGATAGCACCGTTTTATGGAGAGAAAAAAAAACAAAACCATAAACAAAAGTAGATAGACGCTTTGTGCCCGACAGTGTTTATATTATATATTTTTTTACAGATTGTGCTGATAATGACTTATCAGGCTTATAAGACATATTAAAGGACTTACTGTAAAAACAGCTATAGGAAGTTGCATTCTTACTTTTTACTGCAAGATACTTTTGTTCATTTTATTCATAAAAGCTAAATGGAGGATTATGATGTATACATATAGTTTTATTTAAGAACTTTACAAAATATTAGTGCTCTAAGAACACAAACTGCTACCAAGGCAACCCCAACATTGTCAGATGAGTAAGGGTCAAAAAAGTGGACAACTGCCCTATCTGACATTGTTAGAATCCCTTAAAAATTCTTGTATCCACATCTTGTTAGTTCTTGTCAGTGCTAAGACCAACATTCTCTGAAAATGTCATGCAATAAAATTAATAATTTGTTCAGTTATGGGAGGAAATGTGGAAAACTGCCCTATCTTGCAATGCTAATATTAAAAAACTCCTGAATGCATATCCAGAATTGCATCACCACCAAAATCTAATCAACCCTTTCTTGTGCCATTAACAAAATTCCCTGAAAATGCCATCCAAATCCATAATCAGTGTTTTTTTTACTTTACTTCTTGAATTAGCGGTTTCAAAGCAGTGCATTGTCATAACTTTTAACATGTAGGATGGAGTCCATCCCATTTTTTTCAGCTTTTCAGTCACTCTCCTCTTATTTGTTCTCTTCATCTGCTGAAAAAAATAGTCAATTGGCTTTCTTTTTTTTTAGCTTTTTAGCTTTCTTTTTTTTTTTGGCTGTTGTTTAAACGAGTAAAGTCTGAGAACTTTTGATGATGAGAATGACAGTCCACTGGTAAATATGGCTCTAAGGCGGAAGCTATTGTTGCTTTAAGATATTCCTATTAAATACCATGGAAAAATAGAAGCTCTCAACACCCAAAGTTGGGTAATTTATTGTAATTACCAAAAATTAAAAGCCAACTTGGTGCTGTAAAATTTAAAAATGTACACATTTACATACACTGCTTTCAGTGTTTAAAGCAATTTGCTAAATTGCCACACCAGCCCCAAGATATTTTAGAAATCGCAGATGGACAAAAGTAAAGTGAAATTATCAAGAATACAGCATCACTGTAATTCTGATATTATGACAATCATTTATTTGTAAATGCAAATGTAATATCCATCATGCACTGTCATTCAGCTAAGAAATACACAATATTTAGGTCATATTTCCCAACCTTAAAGGAGACATATCATGCTTGTTTCTCCTTTTCACTATGCCAGAATAGGATGCCTGTAAAGCATTTCTGCCCTCAGTACAAGTCATTTAGTTCCTTCATTGCCCCACAATAGCGTTCCCAAAATCCTCATTTTAGGCCATTATGAAGCTCTCGTTGAAACACTTGGTTTCCAGGCTGACCTCAAGTTACCTCGCAATGTCACAGCCCTTTGTGCTCTGATTGGTCAGTTCTGTCAGAGCTGCCGAGAGGGCTGAGCCAGCCTGTCCTTCTTCTTCTACTGTATTTTCCGGCAGGCTCAAAGCAGCGTCCGCGTATTGAGTCCCCCTACAGGCCAGAGCTGGTAATGAGTGAATGTGAGCTAGGGAGCTATATACCCCTGCTGGTGGATGTGTTCCTTTTGGTGTGGTTTTGTGGCTAACAGACATCACAGAGGAGGAAGTGTTTTATCAGATTACTCCAATAAAAAGAAATGTATCTCTTGTCGTCACAACGATTTAAATCTCGCGTTCATCTCGCAATGACCTATTTTCAGAGGCATCAAATCTCGTTCTAGGATATCAGAAAAAATACAATATCTAATTTTTTGAAACTTAAGGGGGTGTAAGGTCTTGTTTCAAATTTATTATATTATATGTAAGTATTAAATCATGCATCAGCATGATATGTGTCCTTTAACAATCATTTATGCATTGTACCATTATTACATGTGTGTTCCCTCTTGATTTTTGGTATAATCAAGAGTCTGTAGTCAGCACGTGTGTTGTACGCCTCCACTGCCATAACCCCGTGCCAAAGAAGTACAGTGTGAGGATTAGAAAGCCTTCCACGTCTGCCTCGCCAGCACTGAGAGCAGAGCGAGGCCTTTTTTTAATCCTGCTGAGTGCACCAGCCATATCTGACTGTCTGCCTGCATCACAACTCATCCTTCCTCTCTCTTTCTTCTGTTGCTCTCTGTCTCTGTTCTACCTCCTTCCCTCACTCATTTTTTTATCCTGACCCTTCTTTGCCTGTAGTCTGTATTTGTGTGTGTTTTCAGTGGTCTGTATACGACTGACTTATTCGTACCTTTGCTTTGTTTGCCCTCTTTCTGCCCAGGCTGCACATTCCACGAGGATGACTTCTCCATCAAATGTCCCAAACATGATGAGGTAAGAAGATTCAAGCATTCATCAGATTCATCATTTGCCTCAGCTTTAGATTTTCACTGAATGACACCTAATTATCATGCATCCTGCTTTTCTCGTCAAGTCAATTTAAGACAATAAAATTCAGCACTGCTGCAACTGCCTTTAGTAAATTAGGTGTTAATGAACATTGTAAACCTTCAAATGACATCCATCCCAATTAAAGGCACAGTCTCTTTTACTTGCCTGGCGTTGTTGCACATTTTAATTCAATTAAGAGCCCATGCAACATTTCTGTGGCACAGAGACTTACTGTGGTTCATTCACATTAGCCCAAATCATTGTAGGAATACTAGGGCTGGGCAATTTCACCTCATCTCAATATAACGATTAATTGAAGGTCTTACCTCGATTACAATAAATGAACATTTATTTTATGTGATGCTAGAACAAATTTGTGGAGACACCAATGGCCGTCAAAACGGTCTCCTAGCAGTATTCACACTTAACTTCTTTCTGCTCAATGTCCTCTGCACAGAATCTAAAATGTGCCCAAACAACGGAAAGGATAGTTTTTTTGGCTACAACCTCCCCTGACAGATTAGCACTTGACTCCTCCATGTTGGTGGTGTGTCCTTCACTCTTGGCGCAAGTGAACATAGACTGTATGGAGGGGGCATGTTCACGTGACTTACACAAAATAATCAAAATAACTGACATGAGTAATATTACTTTGATTACAGGGTCTTAATGTCAATTTGGATTATTGTTTGATTAATTGCCCAGCCCTAAGGAATACTATGGAAGAAGTCCCTGCATAAGACTCACAGTGAGGTTGTTGGCAACACAAATGAATGAGGATGAACAGACTTAAAGAGGACATATCATGCTTGTTTCTCCTTTTCACTATGCCAGACTAGGATGCCTGTAAAGCATTTCTGCCCTCAGTACAAGTCATTTAGTTCCTTCATTGCCCCACAATAGCGTTCTCAAAATCCTCATTTTAGGCCATTATCAAGCTCTCGTTGAAACACTCGGATCTGAGGATGACCTAGAGTTACCTCGCAACGTCACAGCCCTTTGTGGTGTGATTGGTCAATTCTATCGGGGGCTGAGCCAGCTTGTCCTTCTTCTTCTACTGTATTTTCCGGCAGGCTCAAAGCAGCGACCGCGTATTGAGTCCCCCTACAGGCCAGAGCTGGTAATGAGTGAATGTGAGCTAGGGATCTATATACCCCTGGATATGGGGATATATGTGGATGTGTTCCTCGGTGACGGTTTTGTGGCTAACAGACATCACAGAGGAGGAAGTGTTTTATGAGATTACTCCAAAAAAAGAAAGGTACCTCGTGTTGTCACGACAATTGAAATCTCGCGGACATCTCGCATTGACCTATTTTCAGAGGCATCAAATCTCGTTCTAGGATATCAGAAAAAAACAATATCTCATTTTTTGAAAATTAAGGGGGTGTAAGGTCTTGTTTTCAAATTTATTATATTATATGTAAGTATTAAATCACGCATCAGCATGATATGTCTCCTTTAAGATCAGAGGCAAGGAATCCTTTAGTAGCTTTTCTTTCTTACTGTGTTAAAAAGACATCATAAAAGAAACTCTTTTATGGCATATACCAAGTAAACTAGACTGGCCCAATGTACATGTACAAAAGAAGTTGCAGCTTAATTAAAGCTGGGGTTGGCGATTTTGGAAAACTAGCATGAATTTGAAAGTAGCATCTCCTCAATCTGTCTTAAAATGTGAGGGATACTGGAGCTTGGTTGGGGTTGTGGGACGGCTCACGTCGGGCTTCGCTTATTTTCAAAGACAAAACTTGAAAGGTAAGCATTCTCCGGCGGACTCTGATACGTATGAGCTCAGCTACACGCACCAAGTATGTGCACGCCGGGAAAATGCATGCGCAGTAGGCAGGCAGAATAGTGATGGGATTTGATTGGTTTAAAAACAGGTGTCCCGGCATGATTATTGGTTGGAGTTTTCCCTGCTTTACTCCTGCTGTAGATAGCGGATATTATTCGCTCTGTTTTAAGAACACGTTACGAGCTGATTACCATCAGGTCATAAAGACCATTTTAACCAGTATTACAAAAAGTGTATCTAAATCAGATTACCAACCCCAGCTTTAAAGAGCAGAGACACATAAGCAGTGATGCGTTGCTCCTATGCTGACGTCAGACAGCAGTATTTACTTCATCACTTACAACGGTCACCTCATCGGATTAGTCGACCACAGAGCCATAAAACTGTACTTTGACTTGCTTGACAAGAGATTACATGATTGAAACTGACTGCATATAAACAATGTGATGATAAATGATTTGATATTTTCAGAGGGTGACAAGCTTTTCTTCTGTTGTAGCTCTCAAGGCAACAACTTTGGTTTGTTTACATTTGAAGTTATCCCACATGCAGAGCCTCCAATGAAGGAACAAAGTGTAGGAAGCAGGACAAAAATCATGCTGAGGCAACCCCCTGGTCTTTTGTTATCAAACAGTATGATACACCATGCAAGATGATATGAATAATTTTCATGGTGGATGGGACCAGAAACCTTACAACTGTCAGGTCGGGCCAAAAATGTACATAAATCCTGTAGTCTGACCTCTGCATTCAACACCCCTGTTGTGAAAGTTGGCTCTTTCATTTGAACACTTGTAGTCGTGTGGTTCTCAAGACATCAAAAAGCAAAGGCTGAACACCAGTCAAAAACAACAGCCTTTAAATCCCAGATTCCAAAAATATATCAAGCCAATCCTAAAGTCAGAAAGATCATATGTGCAAAGTCTGACGGGACTTTCCCAAAGCTTTCATAAACAAGACATGGAGTCCAACCTTCCACCAGAGCACTTCTGACATTCACAAACAAGTTATCAGACAAAGTGTGAGAGCAGCCCTGTTTCACAATGTTACCAAACTCTCTAAAAATATCCTGGATCCACATCTGGATTTTCATCACCACCAAAGTTTCATCACTTCTTCCTTGTCCTATGACCAATTTCATCACAATCTGTTAATAGCTTCCGAGTTATTTTGCTAACAAACAGAGAAACAAAAGCTGGCAACAACAGAATCCCCTTTGCTTTGACAATTGAGGGGTGATCATGAGCCCACGCAGATGAGGAGCGGGGAAAAAGCGATTCTGATGAGGTGCAGGGGGGATTTTTGTGGTTTTCTCTGGTTTTTCTCTCTCAGCAGAGCTTGTTTATCATTTAACATGGTGGAGAAAGATTAATACATTTAGGTGAGTGAAATGATTTACTCCAGATGTACAGCAAAAGCACTGCACAGAGAAAAGCTGAAGGTGGAATTACTATTTTTACAGATGCAGTGTAGACAGCAGGCATGCGATGGAGCGCGATGCTACATCTGATGCTGATGCTCATGCCCAGTGGGAACGCAGTGTCACCTGTGAAACTAAAGTCTCCTCCCGTATAGGACCGAACAATTTCAGGAAAAGTTCTTATTGTGATTATTCTGGCAGACATTGCGATTTCAATTCGATTCATAACTTTATTCAAATCAAACTTCAGTGCAATATTCACTATTGGCCCTTTTCCACTAGCACGCTTTGGCCCTACTCTACTCGGCCCTACTCGATTTGCAGCGTGTTTCCACTAGCCCAGTGCTTCCTAAAGCAAGCTAGTTTTAGTACCTACTCCGCTCTGGTTCCAAGCGAGCTGAGTCGATACTAAAAGATGACGTCACCGACTGCCGGCTAGTGATTGGTTAGACACTGTTGTCATCGGTGAGTAATGAGTGCGACGACCTAGCATGCTAGCGGTAGCTACCGTTAGCTTACCCTCATACGTCTTTTCTTTGCAGCTCGATTGCTCTCGTCCTCAGCTTCATTCTGTTGTATAGCTTCCAAAACTCTCCTGTGCTTCTCAAGGGGTATTTCTTCTTGTCATCTGCAGCCTTCTTCTGCTTTCCTTTTTTACTCAGTTTGTGACCAAAAGTCACAGATTACTGCGTCGCACTCAAAATGGCGTGCCACTCAGCTGTTTAAACGACACTGCACGCCGTTGAGCAGGCGACAGGGGCTAATGGAAAAGCAGCACAAGGCCAGTAGAGTAGAGCCAGGTAGAGCCGGGTAGAGTAGAGTAGGGCTAGTGGCAAAGGGCCATATGTTTACAGTTTAGACAACAGAAAGGAAATCAATGATCCAATCACATAACACATCATTGATAATATAATATGGATGATAATCTGTTTTCATTATTTTTGGGAAAACTCTTAACTTCTACTCCAAAACAGACGTTTTGTATTGTTGACCTGCTTACCAGCACTTCTGTAGTTGGAACTTGCCTTCAAGTTTGTGAAATAGTACGTGTAAAATAGTTGATCAAGATACTAGATCAGGCAAGAGCGCTGCAAAATTGCAGCTCTGGTGATCATATGATTGTGTTGTCTGAAATTGTGATTTCATTCCAAAAACAATTACTCTTTCAGCCTAACTCCCATAGGATATAAAATGTGTATATATGCAGGCTTTCAAATCAATTTACATGTGAGGCAGGAAGTCAATTCTAATCCGCAGCACTCATTGAAGATACATTGTTAATGCAAAAGGTAAATACCCATGTGTGTGTTACCTACTCTGTATGAGATCATGCAGAGTGGATGCTGATGTAAGGTGTATACAGCCGTAGTTACATACCCTCTCTGTTCCTAATGACCTTGACAGGGTAAGCACATGCTCATTAAAAACAGCTGCTAAATCATAAAGTAATATTCCTTGTTTTGTGTTTCTGTCACTCATTTAAACCGCAGACCTCTACAGCCACAACAGGTCCTCTTCTTCTGTTTATCTGAAGAGTGCACTTCAGCTAGCATTCATGTAAAACAGACGCCATCTAGTGGTGATACGTTTGCACTGCAGCAAACAGAGGAAGGTCAAATGCAGAGGGAGGCAGGGAGGAGAGTAAAGAGAGAGAGATGCTGACATTCAGCAGGGAGCAGCGGTGCATTCAGCCAGCAGTTGCAGCAGCTTCCTTCTCTCCCTCCCTTCTCTGCATCCCTCCTTCCCTCCCTCTCTGCATCCCTCCATCCCTCCCCTCTCCCTCCCTTTGCTCTCCTCTGTGCAGACTGACAGCGATGAAAAGCTGGCTCCTGATCAAAAACACCCCACCCAGCAACACTGCCTGCTCTCCTCCCTCCACCCGTTTCTCTCTCCATCTCTCCCTCTTTTCGCTCCATTATTTTTCTCCTGCGCTTTCCCGCTGTTCCAGCTCACTCCGTCTCTCACTCCGCTCACCTCTCATCTCTTGTGAGCTCCCCCTTTCCATTTCCAGCCTTCCTCCCCTCATCCTTTCTTTCTCATCTCCTCCTTTCTTCTCTCCCTCTACTCTTCACCTCACCTCCCACGTCTAAGCGGCAGAAATAGAGTATGAGGAACAGAGAGAGAAGAAGAGCAAGGCGTAGAGGGGGGGGAGAGAGAGATCGTAGTTAGCGGGCCGAGGCAGAGCTGTCATCAGCTGAGGGATATGAGGCTCTTTGAGTGTGTGAGGGTCTGTGCTAGGGATGGGGAATATGGACCAAGGTTCATTCTTTCATATTTGCTAAATGGAAAAACCGTTTTACTATTTATATCAATATTATGTCCTAGAAGGAAACAAGTGATTCTTACAATCCCAGATTTATAAACTTTGATATTGGCTGCAAAGGGGTTTCCGCTGTTGCTTTAAGCTGGAGACTTTCTACACAGCATCAAGTCTTTACAGATTTTAAAAAGACAAGGAGTACACACTAACAGATTGGGGATCACACACTGAAAAAAAGCCCCTGAAGAGGAATCACAGCCTTCATGGTTTGAAAAACCAACTAAAGCCAACAAACGCATCGACCTCTCTGCGATTGTTCTGATATTCCTGCTAATCCCCGCTGTCTTCTGACTCTATTTCCTGTCTCCCACCATTTCTTTTCCATTGGATGTTGGCAACACTTTTTTTGCAGTTGTTTGGGTAATCAGTTTACTGATGGACTGTTCAATGTTTTACCAGCTCATCTGGGCAAAAGCTAATAGAACCATCATTTGTGGACAACCATCATTCACATTCATTACTGGCCAGTCAGATAATGTACTAAGCAGGTGCCACTTTGTAGAACAAACTCTCTTCAAAACATTTCGGAAATGGAGCAAATATATAATTTCTACTGAGAAGTGCCTTTTTTGCTGTTTAATTTTTTCATTTGATGAAGAAATTTGCTCCAGATCTGATGAAAGTGCTACTGAAGCTGTTAGCATCTGCTAAGCTCTGTGCAAGCAGTCACCTCCCGCTGTCGTCTTGCTCTTAGCTCATGCCTCTGCCTGTTTCAAAGGACACTGATTTGGCCGAGCCCATTTGGATCTCTTACAAATGGTTGTAGATTGGAGCCTGGCAAGATCCAGCTACTGCATAAAGTTAGTTTACATTACCCAATCACTTTAGAAAATTCATACAAGTTTGATTGGCTGCAACTGAGGTCAGGTTGAGTGGCTACTCTCTCAAGATGCAATCTTTTAAAAATGATAAAATCTGCATTAATTTAAATGCTGCTCGTAAGTACAAAGACTTAATGATTTTAAGTCATACATTCAACCAATAGAGAAAGAAAATTGTCTAAATTGAAAAAACACACCAGCAACATTTGGAAAAGTGGGTAGAATAAGTGCTTCTTTTCAGTTCAACAGATTTTTCTGAATGTTTCCAACATGGTTGTGCAATATTGACAGCATGCAGGAGTTTGCTCACAACAATATAATATTCAGTTTAAGAAATTTCTTAGTGCTGCGTGATTAGAACTTCTTGTTTAGTTGTTTTGGTATTAATGGTGGTCAGAATCTTTAGATTTCAGTGTTTAGAGCAAACACCTAAAGTAGAAAATCTTGTGGACAATCATAACATTACTGTCAAAGGTTCACAACATAAAATGTTTTTATAGAGATTTAAGCCTGAGATCTATTTTCTTAATGATACAAATTTAGACTGGTGGTTTATCAGTATGATTTTACACATATAAATGTATAAAAGAGCTGGTTTTAAAGCCCTTGTCTGTGTCAAAGCAGCCAAAGAAAGAAAAGTGTAGGTACAGATGCACATGCACACACAAGCTCCCACCCATGGCCCTTTTTCTCCCTCTGCCTGTGTGCGCGTGCTCTCAGGGCTGGATCACACATATTGATGACAGTTTGTTCACGTTCTGCCTTCAGCAGGGGAACACAGAGCGAGCGTCCAAACAGGTTCATTAATGGGCTACCTGTAGGCTCACACACGAAGGCTCATGCACTAAGTGAGCGCGAAAGAGACAGGCAGAGCGAGAGAGCGGAGGAAAACAGTTTAGTGCTGCAGCAGAGACGGAAAAACAAGGAATGAGGGCAGTTACATCAGAGAGCGGCTGAATGAAAGAGGCAGAGATCGAAGGAGAAAAGAAGGGCATGAAGACTGACAGGCAACCGAGGGACAGACGTTTAGGGATGGAGAGAAAGAGGAAACACATGTGAGATTAAATGTACAAGGGAAGGATATCGACTGGAAGGAGTTAAACAGAAAGACAAACCGAAAGAGTGAACAAGAGATACCAGGGAGTAGGGCTGGGCGATCTGGACTGAAATTCATGTCATTTTTTTGCTTCCATTGATTTTACACACAATTTTCTTTGAACTTAGCCGACACTTGTTTGAAACTACAGCAACAAAAAATAGTCCTAGATACTCAATATCAGGTGACACTGACTGAAGAAAGAACTGGGTGAAGCCATGTAACATTAGTTTAATTTTCTGTCACACTGCACTCATGCACTCCACCAAACTTTAGATCAACCTACTCACAGACAGACGACTTAAGGCCATGTGACCAACAGTAACTCTCTGTGTATTTGGAGCAGTGTCATCCACATCCAGAAATCGTCACTTAAAAAAATAAAAATAAAATTCAAATAAATAAATAAATAAAATCACTCCAAACAAAGCTGTTTGTTGAACCAGGCTGTAAAAATACATATTTAGGTAGTCAAAACCACTGGTGTCATGCACACAATCATGTTATATCGAGGTTTTCTGCAACCTTAAGCAAACACTGAAAGAAATGTAGCTTTTGCACTTCAGCTTTGGCTTCATTTTTTAAGCCCCAGAGGTTAGTGTTGGGGTAGTTTTTGTATTTTTACATTTGAAAAATTGAGACAATCTTCGTATTATCTTGACTGTTCAAAAACATTGGTGATGTTTTCATAAATTAAGGTTATCCAAGTTTGTTATGGTGTGGTTCTCAAAATAAAATTAACTTTATTATTTCAATGATGGGTTGCATTAAGAAACCTAATGACAATATCAATATCAATAAAAAGACAGGACAACTTCCTTGTTTGCTTCCACCGCCTTAAATTGATATCTAACTGATTTTAAGCACATAAACTTGCTGTTAAAGTCCAGCACAGTGTTCAAATTGTGCCTGTGCATGGAACTGGTAAAGAAAAAGGGTTTCCAAAAAGTTTAAAACACAGTTGTGTAATTTAGACACTGCCTCTCTGTTGTTTAATTAAAAACAAACTTGCAAACCTTCAATATATGAAAACTGGAGATTTTTCTTTGTAAAACAGTCATCAAACATGAAGATATAAATCTGAGTTAAGGTTATGACCTCTTTAAAGAGTGAATTTTAAATGGTGGCATATTTAATGTGTTTACCTGCCCTGCCAAGTGAAGAGACAGATAGGGAGAAGACAGAGCTCTGCCATCACCACCACCTCAGTGCGGTTTATGGGCGTTCCTGCTGTGACTTTCACTGTGGATCTGGATCAGCGAGCAGCTGCATCAATCTTTGCTCCAGCACACTGCAGCTGGCTCTCTTTCATGTCTGCAGAAACACTCACACAGACACATGTTCAGCACAAGGATTAGAGCTTCAAGTGACACGTCTGCAAAGGCTCCACCTGCAGCATATAAGATGGGCCTACATTACAGCTTGAATGTAGAGGGCGGCACAGGAAATCTTGAACATCTTCTTTCACCATTTTCTCATCAACAGTCTTATACAAGAAGCAGACGTACACAATTAAGTTTAAAAAGATATTTTTTAATTAATTTTAGTTTACTTTAAGTTTTTCAGCCAAAGAAATCTAAAATGTAAATATAAATGTAGCCAGCTAAAATATGAAATGTAAAGTCTAAGGCCTTTTTTTATGTTTCCTTGAATTTCTGTCATGTTTTACGCTTGGATAAAATGAAATATCTAATAACCCTTTTTGAATGCTAGTGAAGTTCTAATGTTTAAAAGAACAGAAACAATTTAACTTTTGTGTGAAATGGCTACCATTAGGTTACCTGGCAGATTATCTCAGTTACAATACCAGAACTGACAACAAACAGTGAACCTGCTCTACAGGAATATATCAATTCATAAAGAGAGTAGCTCTGATTGGACTGCTCCCTAACTTATCCCGCCACCAGGAAGCTAAGGCAGCTGTGATTGGATGTCCCTCTTAACTCATCCAACCTTTTGACACAACCAAAGTAGCTGTGATTGGATATATTCCTAACTTGACTCTACTTTCTACATGACCGAATTAGGTCTGATTGGATTAACTTAGGGTGTTTTCACATTAGGCCCACCTGTTTCGAACCATACTGCGGAGCGGTTCGGCCCCCTCCCCCGCTGGCTTGCATTCACACTTGAAACATCGAAATGTGCCAGTGCCCACTTGTGTATTTACTCAGTTTGAAACAGCAGGGGGCGATATGCACGTAACTGGTTACCAAACCTGCTACAGAGGAGAACGAAGAAGAGGCTACCATGGTAACCATTTCCTACACCAATCAACCAATGTTTACGTTTCGCTCTCTTCTACATTTTCCTTCAAATGTGTGTGGGGTTTTTTTTTGTCTTGTGTTTGAGACGGCATCAGCGACCTCCTGGACTCTCGTAAATCATCGTAATCCTCAACCAGAATAAACAAATCGACAAACTGAGTAAGCAAAAGATTCAACTGCAGAATATACAGGAAGTAATGCATCAGAAGTAGATCGGTTTGGACCACTTTGTTTCACACCAGTGAAACCGCACCAAATGTAGGGAGATGGAGCGGATCGAGACGACCCCTTCATGGAGGTCTCGGACCGGCTGATTTGGTGCGCACCAAAGTGCGGTGGTTGCATTCACATTGACACTAACGTACCAAACCCTGGGCCAAAACTTCTTTGGTGCGTACTAAATGTGGTTGGTGTGAATACGCCCTTAGTCAAACATTTTAGTCTAGTTTTTAATCTGTTGACAAAAATGTCAGTTAATTTAGTTTTAGCTTTTGTCCATGTGCACTTGTTTTTCTTAATTATTGTCTAGTTTGTGGTTGTGGATGAAAATAATTAGTATTCAAAATAACCACTGGCTGGATAGAAAAGTCAAACAGTAATGGGACCATCCCTCTTGGCTAAAGGTAAATTTGCCTTCATTCATTTTTCTTCTTAACTCTAATTTCAGGTGGTCTCTCTCATTTTCTCTTGCAGGACCTGTAAGATATTCCAGTACACCACCTCCACCTCGAACACCACCTTACGGCCAGTCAAGAACCACCTCTATAGCAAGGCACACAGGAATGTTCACCGTCCCGACAGCCATCGATTTTTAAAAAGACGATGTGGACTGATGACGGACAGGCACATGGGCTGGACAGTGTGGGGCTGGGGGAGCTTGGGAGGGGAGGCACACGGACCGTGGAGAAGAGCTCTGCAGAGAGAAGCTGCTCCCTGAACCCCGGCCTGGAAATGTGTTTCCTCGACTGAGCCGCTCACTGGAAGGCAGGAGGCAGCAGGGGGATAGAGTGTGAGCCGAGGGCCCGGTGCACACGGGGGGTAGGGCTGTTTGAAATGCAGAGCGATGAATGTGTGTGTGTGTGTCCTGCCTACGGATGGACTGCTATCATATTCAGACACCTGGCGGACACTGATTGGACTGCAGCATCCCTCTGGCCACCTTGTCTGTGGTCCAAAACGCATTTGTGTGTGTGTGCATACGTGTGAGTGTGGGATAATCATAAAACTCATCATCCTCCAGCCACAGTCCGTGCAAATGTGTGAGTGAAAAAGGTCATTCAAGACGTCATTCATCAAAAAAAACAGCAGCCAACCACTGGATGTACTCTCTCAAATGTGTGTTTGTGTTAAAAACAAAACAAAAAAAGAGGAAACTGTACAGGATGATGTGCTTTACAGGTTCTACATATTCTGATATTGAAGAAAAAAAAGGACACAGTATTTTATTATAACGCTCTTATCTTCGGAGATGTATTTTAACGTGCATTATGACTATACGACATCATCGCGTCACCTTTGGTAAATGTCGGGATTTGTGTTACTCTGAAATGTAAAAAAGGGAAAATGGAAAAAAAAAAAAAGAGACTCTGTTGAAGAGTATTACGTACATTTCAACAGTGTACACATTCAATAGATAGGGGAGACCGGGAACTACTGTAACACCTCACATTCTCATCCAAGCTTACAAATTCTTGAAATAAATTTGATATCTTTTAGTCAAAGAAACACACATGCAAAAATGAATGATGCTGTTACTATAAACAGTTTGCTCATAATATGGATAACAGGTACTTTTTATATTTGTACAGAATGATTTGTTTTTTGGGTGGAGCCTAAGTGGTGGAAGTAACATAGTTTTTGATCAGTTCATATCAGAAAGTGCTGGAAAAATGTGGATACCTTCTCCAATGATATTTAGAGTACATCAGCAGTAAACAAGATGTCTTCCAGTGACAAACTAAGGCTGGCTTCACACACTACATAATTTAATGCATGATTTGCCCTTCCTCTCTAAAGGGAAAAAAAACCCAAAGTTTGTTGTGCCAAACAAATCCAGATTTCCTACAATGAAATACTGAGGAGACTCAATAAGGCTGAGCAGACTAAGGAAGGTTTCACAGCTTGATTGTTTTAATATAAGTGTGTTCTATGCTCAGCCTGAAGGATTCATTTGCAGTAAGGACATGATCGACCCAGCAACCGGCACGCATAAGGTGACTGCTGCATTAAGGCTACCAGCCAGACTGATCACAAAGTACTGGTTAACGATCACTTGCTGTGCACAAAATAGCTACAGGTTAACACCACTCACCATCTGGACAGCAGATCCTCACAAGACTTAAAACCATCAACTAATTCGAAAGCTTGTTTACTTCCCAGAAATTAGACTAGATCCTCAGTTTGTCTCATGATTTCACAAAATCTCATCAAAAGGTGACGAGGTCCAGGGATGCTGGTTTGGTGGAGTGGTTAGCAACCAGGCACCCCATGTACTTGCTTCTGCCGGTCCAGGTTCAAATCTCACCTGTGACCAGTTGTAGAGTGTCTTCCCCTACTCCCCCTTTCACAAGCCTATCCACTGTCTCTCTCCTATCAATAAAGGCACAAAATGCCCCAAAAAATATATTTAAAAAAAAAAAAAAAAAAAAAAAAAGGTGACGAGGCCCGAGCTTAGAGAACAAACTAAAACAGCTGCTGCACTTTTTGAAACATACAAACGCATGTTGTCTAGCATGGATGCCTCTAATTTAAACTTAGACCAAGACACATTTGGTAGGAGACTTTCAACATCTGTTATTACAAGAACTAGTTCATGGGGCTGGCACAATACATATCCCAATACATCTACTATACAGATTAGGATACCTGACTATGCCTTTTATAGTATTCCTGATGACTTTTACTTTTTTTTATTCAATGTAAAACAGCAAGGACAAGGTTCAAAGTATCCTGCGACCCCTAAAAGTGTACTGCATCCTGTAGCTTGACTTTTACTGCAACCTTTCGAACTGCAACATGGCTGATATGTGCTTTAGAAATGCTGTCACAGCATTGGGGGCCCTATTGATTCTGTTAATTCAACACTGATACATGTATTGACAAGGAGGATGTAATCATAAATATTGCCGTATCTACTTTATGATTAAAGGCCACTATTTAACATGGACTCCCTTTAAAGCATAACACCAAGCCAGCATCAAGAACGTATAACATCACTGTACATGATGTGTGCTTTTAATGACAAGCCAAACAGACAGTGAATTACATTTGTAAAACAGAATAAGCTTTTCCCTTGTTCAACCTATTGTTACGCCTGTGCTTCTTATAATTCCAAGTAAACAACCACAAACATGTATTGTGTGCTTTGAAAACTGCCTTAGACTGTATTCCCTAGCATTTTTCATATCAAATTTGTAGCCAATAGGCAAGGGATAAATCAGTCCAAGTCTAAACGTCACAATAAAGATGGCAAATGGGGGTGCTGGTTTGGCGGAGTGGTTAGCAACCATGCTCGTCCCATATACATACTTCTGCCAGTCCAGGTTCGAATCCAGCCTGTGACCAGTTTGCAGACTGTCTTCCCTACTCTCTCTCCCCCTTTCACAAGCCTATCCACTGTCTCTCTCCTATCAATAAACGCCCCACAAATACAGTAAAAAAAAAGACAAATGTGTGCATCCCATCAAAAAAACGATCTACCTATAATTTTTTAATTTTTTGAAGGGATCATGTGTATTTGGTAATCAGAGGGAGGATTCTACTAAGCATGTGCAAATGATGTTTAAACACCCTGGCTTGCTCTTGATTGGAGATATCCAGTGGGTTGATACTGACTTATGTTACCGTTGCTCCCTGTCTCCCCTACAGTAGATGCCATCATCATCACTGAACAGATGAAGAAGTCGGAGCTACGTCATTTCAAATCATATCTATGTACAGTTCAGAAGTATTACTGTTACACATTATGTATGAATATCTCACCTCTCACAGCAGTGCAGACAGTTCCCCATCCAGTTCACATATCATCACTCTCGTCTGTTCGTGAATCTCAAATGTAGCCTCTCTCACTCTTCCATGCTGTGTAACAACGGCCTGCACGGCGGGAATCAGTAAAGAGTACTGGTCATATCAAAAGGAGACATATTTAAGTATTAGAGCAGAAAAGAAAGTGCAAAAACGCCACACCAAACTCTCTTTTATGAAGCTCATTATTTAATGGTGTATATAAGTATTTGATGCTGTTTAAATGTAAGATGTGATGTACTAATATAATTGTGTATAGTATTTCCTAGAGATGTTTATTTTCTATAAAATGGAATATGTTATTGCTTATAAAATGTTATTAAAAGAATCCATTGATGAAAAAAATAACGACCTTTTTTGGGAATGTCACTTGTCTTAAGTTGGAGCATGCCGTTTTGTTGATTTTCATGTCTCTTTGTTTGGAATCGATGACACAGCATCACTTTGTTTGAAATGTTTTTGTAACGCCAATGTTAAATATACCAGCACCTTTCAATGCTGCTACGACTAACGCCTGCTCTTTTTGTCTTTACTGCACATACACTCAACACAAACACACAAAAGAGAAGGGTTGTGCATCCTTCTAGGGATGTTGATTACTAAATAATTGGCTAAAGGTCAGATTAGGCTTCAGGAATGCAGTAGGGATTGCCAGTATTGGATTTTTGCCAATATCTGACATGCCAATATTTCCAAACTCAATAACACTGATACAGATTTCAGCACAGATGTTTTGTGTCAAGAGCACAGTGCCTCTGCTTGCTGAAATTGACCTGTTTCTTTTATGGTCTATTTGTGTTAAAAACATAAGTGAAGCAAGAAAAACATTTTGTTCTGCAACAAATTATATTTTTGATTCATAAAAGTGAACATTCGGTAGTGATTAGGTCAACCATTATGATACAAAGTACATATTTTTTATTGTTACAACCAATACATGGAACACTAATTCCATATATTGGTATATTCTAAATTTTTAAAGTTAAAATGTCAGCTGTAAATATCTACAAGAAATTTCATAACTGCAGATCATCAACTTTTAGACAAATATCTGCCAATGCTGATCTTAGTCTGATAATACCCTGCATCTCTGGAACAGTTATAAGTTGACTTGAATGAGTTGTTGCAGCCAACCTTAAAAAGTAGGGGTGTCCCGATACAGCTTTTTCACCTCTGATACTATACCAATATTGCAGCCTTGAGTAGTGATCAAGATATCAATCCAATCCGATGTCAGCGGCAATCATACCATTAAATAAAAAAATGGAAAATAAATTAGAAGACCCTGAAAAGTAACCTCAAGAAATCCAGTAAAAACAAAAACATATTTTTTTTAATTGCAAAATAGCCACCGTGTTTAACTTAAACATGAGCATATTCTACAACTAAACTGAATAAATAAATAAACAATTCAGAATGGATTACTTGTATCAGAGTGCTTAATATCAGATATTTTAGATGCAGGCCAATATAATATGATATTTGTTTTTTTTTGCAAATATAGGACCAATATCTGATATCAGCATCAGATCGGGACACCCCTATTAAAATGTCAAGCCTGCATAATAACATCAGGAGGGAAAAACATTCTTGATCTAAGATATCCTAAACCATATGTCCCTAAAGCCTAACTATTCAGATCTGACAAGACGTTCACTTCAAAATCTTCCTTATACCCTCTGTGAAGTGACACCCTGGCCTTATACTATCTTCATTTTCCCCGATGGTTCCCATCAAGTCATTGGACAACATCATCTGTGTCCACTTCTGTGGTCTTTATCTATCCCGTGAAAGCCATCATAGCCTGTTGAAAGTTTTTGAGTTGTTATGTGAAGAACTACTCTGTCCCACAATGGTAACAAATCCTCTAAAAATCACTTGGAACACCATTAGGACTCCAAAATCAAATAACTTTTTCCCTATAGTCGGACAAGTTCATGTACAAGGAAATCTGCCACATCTCACACTGTTAACACATCCTTATAGAAATTCCTGGATCCACATCCCTACTTGGATCATCCCCAAAATCGAATCACTTTTCCATTGTGCAATAACTAACAATCCCTGAAAATGACATTATATATCTCAAGAGAATATACTTAAGTTCTGAAAAAATGTGGGTAAAACTGCTCTATCCTGCATTGTTAACAAAAACTTGAATAATCCTGGATCTGGAATCAAATAATTTCTTCCATTTGCCACGACCAACATACCTGTAACTGTCATTACAGTCCACTAAAAAGTTTTTGAGCTATTAGCATAAGTACTTTAAAAAATTCCCTGATTTGCAATTATAAGATATTCTAGGAAAAAAATCCTGGGTCCAGTTCACCATCAAAATCTAATTACATCTCCCTAATTGAGCAACATTCCCTGAAAATGTCATCAAAATCCACTGAAAAGTTATTGAGTCATTTGCAAAAAATATGTCAACTGCCTTATCTCGAAGCATTAATAAGTCCTTTAAAAATGTCCCTGGATCCAGATTCAGCTCACCACTAAACTTTAATAAAAAACTGATCACAACTTAATGAGTTATATTGGTCTACAAACTAAAAATCAGACGAACTTGATGTAGTAACAGGAAAACATAGACTGTACCTCTTCAGCCAGTCCTATTATAGCCTATATTAAGCCTATTTGCCGTTCCAGATTCATTTTTGAGCTGAATTCAGATTACCTGGTTGTGTTATTTCTTACTTTCCACTTATTTCTCAGTTTCACTTCCTTCTTTATCATTTTAAACCATAAAATAATTTCCTCTACTGTCACATAAACTGTCAAAATGGCGCCTTTGATCCAGCGCGAGCGCCACCCGTTCCCTAACCTCCACCTTCTCTACCATCTGGTCTCAAAATATGGCGGCCGTGGACCATGCCGTGGACCCAGGCCCACAAGCAACCAAATTTTTGTAAACGTCACATTACCCATTCACCTTACACAGCAGAATTACAATCATTATTATTATTACCAAACCTCTTCTACCCTCTGTTTGAATGCTTGAGCGCTAGCACAGCTAACAGATAGCATCATTTTGCTCGGCTAACTGACCTTATTTTCTTGGCAGTTATCATACTCGTACCTCACACTCTGTATTTGAAGGAGCTGGTCCATGTTGTGTTCTTCCTGACACACAGGAAACAGTCCAAACTTGTTCTTCCACCGCCTTCCTCTGCTTTTCAGGCCCATGAGGACCCACTAGCATTACATACAGGGCTCCTGCCATTAAATGAAATACCTTGATTGGCCTCCCTGACACCTGTGAACTCCTAACAGCCAATCAGAAGGCAGATGACATCCAGGAACAGCAGGTGGAGGCCTTTAGATTTAGATTAGTAACCACTTAGGTTTGATACATTATCACTGCACAGTAAAGTGCTCAAACACTTCAACAGTTACCAGGTAGCCTAATAGTTAACTAAATGCTAGTTAATCTATTATTAGCAAGGTCATGAATGAATAAGTATGAAGAATGTTTAATTGAGAGCCATGTAATAATCCTCAACCTCCGGCATCAGCAATAGGAACTGGATGTTGACTGGATATGTTCTCTTTTCCAGACCATTCTCTTTAAATCCTGGAGATTTAAAGAGAATGGTCAATATCTGTGGAACAGGCAACCACCAGACCTGAGAGTGGCACAGTGTTAATATTTTAAAACTCAAGACCTACTCTTTTTAGTCATCCTTTTGACTTAGCTTTACTTTAGGCAATTTTATTTATTTATCCATTTTATTTTTTGTTGAATTATACTTTATCTGTTTGTTTATTTTCTGTTATTTATATTAATCCAATTTGTGCAACATTTCTAAATTTAAGAGTCAAAATTCTGTTTTGTCATTTTTTGGTGGTTTATGCATGTAGTTTGTAGGTTTTTTGTACTCTTGTTTTTTTACTCTAATTCTTTGCGTATTTTACTATTTTTATTATTGCTATTTTTGTTTTTACTTTAACTTATTTTATCTCTGTTGTGTTTTTTTACATTACCTTTAGTATTTTTTCATAATGAACTCATGATGGTGTTTCCTAATTAACCCATTTTAACAATTTTTTTAAGTCAAGTTCAATCCTTGTTTGTGTTCAGTATGAGTTTGTTCTAGTTGGCTTTATTTGTGTTTTTCTTGCATGTTTTTGCTGTTTATTCCCATGTAAAGCGCTTTGTGTTCCTTTGTTATCTGAAAAGGGCTGTAATAAAAAGTCTGATTGGTTAATTTTTGAAGTACATAGACCAGGCACTAAAAACCATACCATGTTCAAGTCACCTGGATTAGTAGTTCCTGACCTTTTTTCTCTGTTGACAACCTATATGAAAAAATGTATATCTATATGAAGAGCTCTTTTCCAAAATGCTATAAATCCATTTTCATTTTGAAAAAAAGACACTGTTTACCCAGACCCACCATTGGGTTGGCTGGGGAACTGAACTTTGAAATATAGTTCATCGCACTGAGTAATATATATTTTTTTTAGTTTTGGCTTTTATAGCATTTTGGAAAAGAACTCTTCAATATTACCTATATATATGGATGGATGGATGGATGGATGGATGGATGGATGGATGGATGGATGGATGGATGGATGGATGGATGGATGGATAGATAGATAGATAGATAGATAGATAGATAGATAGATAGATAGATAGATAGATAGATAGATAGATAGATAGATAGATAGATAGATATGCATGCAAAATAACCTCCAACCTCAATTGTTTTCATCAATACAATCAACATCTTCAAATTATGCTTACCAAATTTGGACACCCTCAAAGCTCGGACCCCAGGTTGGGAACCAAGGACTCAAAAATCTGGTCATATTCACATTTGTTCTGAACTTCAGCAGGTCTTCTCCATGTCCCAACTCACTGAGTTGCCGCTGTTTGATTTGCTGATCAGCTATTTGAGTGGACAAGTAGATGGACAGGTAACCTAATAAAGTGTCAAGTGGGTGGCGAAGTTTATCTGCAGCCTGATTTCTTTTTTTAACGACTTAGCTACTTGTTAAAGTGACCTTGTTTTTAGTACTGTGACCTTTTATCAAAGCCTCAAAACAAAATAAACTTTATTGTTCATCATGTTATTTAAGAAATATCTTCATAGGGAAGTGTTAAATCAAACTAAAAATTGCCATTTGTCTTAGAAGCTGTTAAGGGGAAACTTGGCTTGAAACAATAAAATATTAATCTATTTCAACTTTTATCCTAAAAATATCTATCTTCAGAACACTTCCAAAACTTTTCTCCCACTTTACATTTCAGCACATGACCCACTTGCATAATTAGAAGCCCAGTGGAGGGGGGCCTCTTCTTCTTCAGCTTCTTCTCTCATTATATGGTATTAAACTCAATCAAACAGTAAAGACCAAGAATCAGTGTTTTCTTCTTTACAAAATGTTTTAATATTTACATCTCAAAAGGTTGAAAGTAAAGAATGAGGAGGAGATGAGAGAGATGTTGGGACAGAGGACTCATGGAGGCTTCCTTCAGCATCTCATTCATTTCACCCTGCTGACTTTCAGTCTTTCACATTAGTGACACGCTATAAAAACATACTGGTCCTTAGACAAAAACACATGCTGAAAATGTATTTTATATTTTTTACAGTTCTCTAAAAATGCAGACATGGTGGTTCTGTAGGAATATGAAACTGATGACTGAAAGAGCAAATATCGCTCTCTCTGTTGGAGCTAAAAGAGAAAACACTGAAAGTTCACTACAGGCCCTCTTTGGAAAACAAATCAACGTCAATTAATATTTTCAAACTGGCTCATGCAGCTTTTGGAGGAAGCGCCAAAGTTGAGGTTTTATTTTCTATTCCAAACGTGTACACTGCCAATACTTCATATTATAGGGCTGGGCAATACATCAAGTTTTAGAATATAAATGAATGTTTGGGAGAAAAAATAATTTATGGAATTGGTATAAAAACAAAGATACTGATACATCTTTTATAGCACTAAACAAAAGTAGAGGCCCTAATTACCCAAAATTGGGTGATGTATTTTTTTGAATATGATTGCAGTTTGTATACTGAACAATTTGAGGGCAAATCTAGGGTAAGTGCTGGATTTTGACATATCTCTAGTTTCTCTTTTGCATAAATGTTTATTGCACTTTAAAATGATGCTCTTCTCCTTTTTGGTAATAACTCAAATTGAGAATTTGGTGCTTTTTGGTGCCACAGATCATCAAAACAAAGGAGAATTGATCTTTATGAAACATTTGATATTTCCGAGTACGTAACATTTTGAAAACCCAAACATATGGCATTTATTTTTGTACAATTGTACCTTTTGAAGGTCAACTAAGGGCAAGAGCTGGAAATTAGCAATAGCTAAAACTCTGCACATAAACTTGATGTCTTGGAATAAAACTATGTTAAACTCCACTGCCCTATTAAATATAAAAAAATAAATAAATTTTAATTCAGTGTCTTGGAGTTTTCCTCATTTTAGCTCCACTTAGGAGGTTATGTTTTTGCTAGCATTTGTGTCTTTGTCCGTTCTCAGCAGATTTTAAATGATTTTTAGGAGAATGTTGGTTCGAGTGGTCTGAATCCGAATAAAGACCCAGGAACTTTGTCAAGGATTTGCTAACATTGCAAGCTGGGACTTATTCCCGCATTTTTATTAGTAACACAGTAAGTTCTCAACAGACTGAACAACATTTTTAGGGAATGTTGGCCGTGGCACAAAGCAGGAGTGATTTTGGTTGTGAACTGAATCTGGATATGTACCTGGGAATTTTTTTCATATTAATTATCATTATTGTCCAAAATAAGATGGCAACGTCTTCAATTTTAATTGCTGTGGTAAGGAATAGAAATATATATATATATATAAATATAAAATTTCATTTTTCTTGGATTACATTTAAGTGTCTAATTCTTATATTGGGAGAAACATCTTTTAACTCTTCAAGGACAAAATCTGTTGTGTGATGACATTTAACAAAACACCACAATGCATGATTTTTGGTTCATACTGCCCAGCCCTAGAAAACACCTTTGTCCAATTTATTGAGACAGTGCAAATGCAACCAGATCAGACTGCAAGGCGACGTGCACAACACTGCCCTGTTTGACACTTATCATGGTAAAAGTACCATAAATCACAATGTGGGCCTGCTTTACAGCTACCAAATATGACATTTTTAAAGAAAACAAAATAAGCATTTATCACTCTGCTTATGCAAAATACTGCTTAATTAAAGTTCAAAAAGATCATAAATACATATTAAAATATGTACACAGCAAAAAAAGAAGAACAGAAACGACCTCGATGGAAATAGCCTCATAAAGCCATTTTTACTCGTCTTATTGAAATCAGCCTCATGGGGCCAGTGCAGAAAAGTCAAAGAGCTCATGGACTGAGTCTCCGCTTTGCAGATCAGCAGAGCATGATTCAAATAAACTTTTATACACTTTGGTGACCTGCATAGGGGGTTCCCATTAAACAAGCTCAAGGTTGGACCAATCAGATTTGTTTATTTCCGCCTACAGGCAGAGACATCTCACTCCTGTGTTCCTAACCCACCGAGCGCTCGGCCTGAGGAAGGGGCAGCTTTTTGGGGAAATAAAAGAGGCTGCAGAATAAATGCAGTAAAATTCTCTTTACTGTGCCCCAGACACACATCATTCACTCTGGCTCCTCCCTGTGGTCACACTGTGGCACTGCACTGCATCTTTAAACTGGGTTCAGCTCTGCTGGAGGGAAAATGCTTCTTCAATTCTTTAAGAATCCACAGCAACAAGACGAGATCTCGACAAGTGCCTCCTGGTGTGGGGTTGGGACACTGAGGGGCAATCCACTGAGAAAATTCCTGCCAGTTTGATATGAAAATGTGTTTAATGAACCAGTTCAACAGAATACCAAAGACTGTGTGTGGCTGCTGAGGTTCTCTCCAGAGTCTTTTTTTAAAGTCAAAGATGTTTCCGAACACAGCGTCCATGCACCGCTCCCTGCCCCTCCCTTCCTGTTTCGTCCCTCTAGCTGTTGGTGACGGTAGTGCCGCTGCCCAGCTTGATGATCATCTGCTGGCAGTCGTGGAGGGTCCTCTTGTCTCCCAGTTTCTCCAGCGTGCGGGCTGCGTCCGCCAGCATGCCCACCCTCTGGCCCGGGGCTGACAGGAAGGAGGGAGGGAGGTAGCGGCACGCCAGCATCACAGCCTCTGCCTGCTCCCGCTGGCCTGGCCGCATCTCGCACTCTTCTGTGGACACAAAAAAACAAAACAAGATTGTTACTGTGTTCCTTCAATGCAGCCAGCGGCTGATAGCCAATCAGGCTGCAGCAGCGTCTGGTTTAATTACTGAGGGATTTAGTGGAGTGAACAATTGGGCGAAATAGATGAGAAGCTGATTAGAGTCGCTAATTACAGCAATTCCATGTCTCTCAGCTCTCTGCAACTTTTATTTAAAAAGCTAGAAAACTGTGTTTAGAGAAGAGCAGTTAGGGTTTGAGTTAACTTTTGTTTTGCATCCTACATAATGCTTCACAGTAAGACCTGAGTATTGAATTTAACCAATAAAACAATAAAATCTCACATATGTAAGGGTAAGAAAAATACTTGAAGCTCATGCACACAGCTTCTCATGCATTGATTTAGTTACATAGGTTCATAATCTATTCT